>VWZK01007629.1:133640-336040 GCA_013396935.1 Baryphthengus martii | reverse complement strand
TTTGAGTGAATCTTCCTCTCTGCCTTCCTTGTCCTTAACAAGTAAAATTCATCTGATGCACCTCTAGTGTTGCATAAAGACTACAGAAGCCAGAATTTGAGCAATTTCAGATTAAAAGGTTTTCGTATGGGTAAATTGTGGTTCTGTTTGCATATGGTGAGAACCTAAGGAGACTATTATTGCTTATTGCATATCGCCCTCAGCTCTGAAATAGAGTTACAGTATTTTAGTATTCATGTTGATGCTATTGATTAAAGTTGAAGGGCCTGCAACTGCTTCGTACTACATCCAGAACTTGTTTCACAGTGCCAGAGAACTAGTTTCTCGTTCTTTCCTAGTCTTGATTAATTATTTGAAAACTTCGTCCCTCTCTCCGCCCGTTTTTTTAGATGCTTCTTGTTTCCTTCCAATGTTGCAAATTACTCAGGCATAAGAATTGAATGCCATTGTGGTTCAGATACAAGAGTTTTACATTAGCCAAAATAAGAAAACAGAGACTTTTAGTAGTTTATTTAAAGCCAGAGATTTAAAATTGTATTGACGTGTTGTGTTTAGGGAAAATTTCTTGACTAGTGTCCATTTGCGCAGTGTAAACTGATTCTTTTACTCGCCCCTCAGGAGAACGTGTTCCATTCTGGGAAATACATTAAAGCTTAAATTATTCAGTGTACTTTGTTTTTGATGTTCTGAAATCAAATTCAAATATAGCAAATAAATCCCATCTTATGTATTAACAATGGAATAAATACGTGCATTTTGCCAAGAGAAATTATGCTTCGTCTAGATTCTTCTGTTTGTTTAATTTCTACTTTTCAAAGTGGTACTTTCAGTTTTCACTGCATCCTGCCTTCTAGTTAGGTGTGACTTTTTAGCCTGAGCTCAGATATTGTGTAACTGAAAGAGCAGTATGTTTTTCATCCTCTCATTTCTTCGCCGTATGTGTTGATGGAATAGAATAATATACAAGCCTTGTGATGTGTTCTTTATAGTTGGCTCAGCAACATCGTTCAAAATAATAGAGGAAAAAAAATCTGAAAAAAGCTATTTGACTAAAGATAGTTCTTTGTTGTCTGAATAAGAAGTCGGGTTGCTACGTGGAAATAACTTCTGCTGTGGTATTGGCATAGAAAGTCTTTTGCGATTCAGACTGTGTACGTAGATATAAAGCTAACCTTACTATACTGATTAATTTTGTAGGAGTAATCAAGGCTCCATTTCTGTTGTATCTGGTGAGTATCTGAATTCACCGTAAGTCTTGTTACTGTAAACTGAAGGTTACTTGCAAGAAAACACACAAAACAATTTCTGATGTTCAGGAAAATATTTCTCATGAAGATTATAATTATTTTCTACTGCTAGTAGATCTGGGGTAATACCTAGTGATAGGCACAACAATTTAAGGCTCAATCCTGCTAGAGCACACACAAGAACCATCGTAAGCAGTTGCTTCTCTAAAGACATGAAATATTATAGAAATTATACAAAATGAGTAACATCCACATGAGCTGAACCTCTTTGTAATAGCATCACATCTGTGGTGGGTTTTTCAATAAAAATCAACAGGTTTTACAGGAGAATGAGCTACAGAGCACCTGGTCTTGGTTGGCAAGGAGAACAAGTGTCCAAAAAGCAGGGCAGAGTGAAGAGTGACATCTCGCACGCTCCTGGACCCATCTGGGATGATCATGCTCTGACCTTGGACCTCAACCTTCAGATGTAGGTTTAAAGAGACTTCCACAGGCAATTCTACCCCTTAAGAATAGCTCGGGTTTTAAATCAATTAAGAGATAATTTTACAATTTTTTCCTTGCAGACCTACAAGCAAGAGATAGGAGTCTTGCCCTGTGTTGGCAAAGCTTCAACGGGGAGCTGGGGCATGGGAAATGGGGGTTATTTATGTCCTGCTTATACTACATCACAACGGCTAATTTTACGGAAGAGTTTTTGCAGTTCTCACTAGAGATGCGTTCATTTCTAGGGTGGAAGTACTGGGATTTGTGAGGTGAGGGTACTGGAAATGGGAGTGCTCCGCAGGTTGCTGCTGTGCTCCAGCATTTCCTGTAATGGCTGACAATTGTTTTATTCCCTTGTTTTGTCTCCTTTCCCTGTTCTTTCACCTAAACCAAGTTTGCTGCCCTTGAGTTTCAGAAATCGGTGTTTTCCTGTCTCAGTGTAACATTGTCTGCAGAGAAGAGGTGACTCCACTGACTCGTGGTGCCTGTGTTAAACAGATTCTTTGATGTATTTACCTTCATTTACTTGAGCCTCTTACTGTCGGTTTTTATTCTTCTCTGACCTTCTGAGAGTTTATGCATGGCTTCAAAGCTAATAATATTTGCTAAAATAGGCATCTGCTAGAAATCATATGCTGTGCTACAAATCGCTCTAGAACAGGTTTGAAATCAGCTGGAAAATTGAGGAAACAGTGTTAACTTTATATAACCTATTAACTGCCTTTGTACAAGAATAAAGAATATGTTGATTTTATAGGACTGGTTAATGATCACCTTCAAAGAACAGCTTGAGGACAGGAAGGTTATTAAAATACGCAGGGATGGCAACAGGCTTTGCTTTTTTTGATGCTTAGGGTTTTTTCTGTTCTTTTCTAAAACCTGGAAGAAATATCAGATCAAAATACTGAAATTAAGAATTCCTGGGCAGAACCAACTACTGCAATTACATGAGGAATGTAAAAGAATTTATATGCTGATTTTAGGCACAGACTTTAGAGCTTTGCAGAGCTAAACTGCCTGGTGAGCCAGACCTTGTTCTTGCAAGGTAGCTTCATAATTTCTTCAGTTTGAGAAACAGAGGAAAGGAAGAAAAATGCTTTTAAGCATTTTTGAAGCTCCTTGATGAATATATACAATAAGAGACCTAGAATGGCTCTGCTGCAGAATCAATGCACTGTGGTAGAGGTTTCACTCTGCTTTGCAGGCTGTTTAAAACTCTTTTGGTTACATCATCTTCTGGGCTCTGATTTCTATAAGTGTTTATTACGTTCATGAATATTTATGCAGTATATGAGAGCGGAGAAGGAGAAGCGGATGGTTAAAATAATTCAAGGTTGAGTGTATATATATGGCAAACAAAGGGAATGCTTCATTTGATAAATTTAGTTTGAATTTGCCATTGATCAGAAGTTTAAAGTGTTACAGTGATTAGTGTTTCTCTGGTTTCTTGTTATTATAAAATCCATGAAAAAAAAGATAAGTGAAGTCGTACCGGCAGATTAGAACAATCAGAGCTGCCATTCTAGTTACTAAATCTCCAGGAGAGGTCCTTCTTCAATCACACCCTGCTTTGTACAGCTTCTTTTTCATTCTTTCTGAGGTTTTTTATTTTTTTTTTTGGTTATTGTCTAGATTATAGCTAATAAAACTCAGAAAACTGATGGCCTGTTTCCCCTTGCTTTAACTAAATTAAATTACTATCTTAAGAAAAACATTGTACAATGTTTCACATGCCTTTCTGAATCTGAGATAAAAAGTATAAATCCAGAATAATTTATGTGTTTTCATTCAGCTAAACTAATCCAGGTTTGTAGCTGTGTGGAAGAGTCTTGATGCTCCCTCAGTTGCTGGTAGTGTCATTAAAAGAAAATGAGTGGAAGGAAAACTGGTGTAGGAATAGAGTGTTTGGGGTTAGAATAGCAGGCTCCTGGAAGGTGTGTAGTAACAACAGGTACCTTTTGGCTGGAGTAAAAAGGAGTTGAGAGGAACACATTGGGTCTGGTTCCATGTACACAAATTCTTGAAGGATCTCTGGCTGGGTCTGGAAAGCTGTGTCCTTCAGCAAGGGTGGGGAAAGCATCTCAAACTTTTTTTTTTCCTGTGGAAAGAAATAGATTTTGCTTGGAGTGGATTTTATTTTCTTTACCACTGGTGTTAAATCCACTCTGTATTCTCTATATGATTCTGCACCTCTTTGCATTGTCATGCAGAGCTGTTTTGTATTTCTGGAGGAAAGGGAACCTTCTGCAACTACAGTTTCTGTTCTCCTAAGTGCTCCTTTTTCTGGCTTCAGATTTAATGATGTTTTTCTTCCTGTGCTTTATTTATTTATTTATGTGAAGCTCACTGTTTGGTTTCTTTTTTCCCAGTCAAATAGGTTTTCAAATGAGATCTCTCTGAGCTGCTCCTTTTCTTTCTGCACTCCTTGCCTAATGATTTGCTATTTTTTTTTTTTTCTGCTCTAAACTCAGGTTCGACAAATTCTCTATTTCCCAGTGAAATATTTTCTCAGAACAAAGAGGGACCTGAACCAGGACTCCAGAGCTCTTCCTTTGAAGAGGCTAAGAGTCAGAAGCAGAGTTTATTCCCCGTTTTTTTTGTAAAGCTTTACAGTTCTTTATTAGACTGAGCAAATCTTGCAAATCTAACCAGTATTCCTCTGGCTATACTTCCACCATGCCTGGTGGAGCACTGCTCAAACCTGACATAACCTGTTCAGAGGCAACCTGTAAAGGAACCCTGTGAATCCCACCCAGCCTTGTGGCTGGGGGCACACAAGATCTGTCTGGTAGGAACTTAGGGATCCTGCAGAACTGGGGCCTTGTGGACTACAGTTTTCTGGCAACTGAAAACTTGTTCTCAGCTGAGAGTGTTCGATGCATTGAGTGCTCAAAGCACTTATCCCAAACTGTCCTCTTGGGAATCATCTTACAGGATTGTCCCAAAACTCTGGAGCACCCTTTTACAGGGTGGAAAATCACTATACTGTGGAGATGATCTCACTCTCTAGGACTGCCTGAAAGGAGGTTGGAGGAGCTGCAGTTTGGTCTGTTCTCTAAAGAAACAAATGACAGGACAAGAGGAAATGGCCTGAAGTTGCACCAGGGGAGGTTTAGACTGGACATGAGGAAAAATTTCTTCTCTGAAAGGGTTGTCCAGGCCTGGCCCAGGCTGCTTAGGGCAGAGGTGGAGTTCCCGTCCCTGAAGGGGTTTCAGAGCCATGTAGATGTAGTGCTGAGGAGCATGGTTTAATGGTGTCCTGGCAGTCCTGAGTTAACAATTGGGCTTGATGATCTTAACGGTCTCTTACAACCAAAATGGTTCTAGGATTCGGTATAATCCTCTACGAGTCTGGAGGACAGCGTACAGAAAAGTCCTGCTAGGTTACAAAGATGGTCTCTATGTGGAAGTTCTCTTCCAGTTTGCTCACTATGAGTCATTACTCATTTATAGGTTGTTGTTCATGCCAGTAAAGATGTGCAAAGAGCAAGATGTAGGAAGAGATGCTAAAATACATGAGCCCAGGCTGTGAGTTAAGCTCAGGGCTGTGTACACAATCATCTCTAAAGTTCAGAAGCAGTGGTTATGGTATGTGAATACTGAGGTGCGTGAGCTGCATGAATGGTCCTGTGCTAACATGATAAGCACGATGCTCTTTGGTGTTTGGAATTTTGCTGATGTCTCATAGCCCATACTGAGCTACTGTTTTAACCAGGGCACAGCTCGAAACCCCTGGATAATACGCAAACACCATACTAGGGAAATGTCTAGTGGAGAAAGAACATGCTCAAGGAATTTCTGGAAATCCCAATGGGTGAAGTTCAGATGGTTTTATTTCACATTTCTTATTAAGGTCGGTTTAAGTTCCCTTGATTTTGAATACCCAGTGGAGTGCTCTTGAGCACTCACTTGCTTTCAGACATTGTTCATTCTTGAACTGATTTGTCTGTGTCCATTTAGGGCTCTGGATTCCAGCTGTGGATAAAAACATTGCTAAAATCCTATCTAATTAAAAAAAAACCCAACCCAAATGTAAAGCCACTGGTGGGGATTCCCCAAGAGCCTGAGGAACTCAAGCTGTTCAGCCCCTTGCAGTTCAGTGAGGCCGTGTGCGCAGTGGGAAGAGCAAGAAACTCTTCACTTACTTAACGCTGACAAGGTCAATTTTTAGCCTTTTCTGGCAGTATTTTGTCTTCCCTCTGCTAAGGGATTATGGTCTATGTGAAGGATTATTATGAGTCAATAGCTTCATCCCTGTTTTTACAGATCATGCCATTTAGCTCAGGGAATCAAGGTTGATTTTTACAACAAAGCAGTGACCCGAGTGAAGCGTTACTAGCACTTGGCTCTAGAAGTCCTTGCAGGCTTGAGACATCTGTCTTCTGGACAATACCTGGCAGTCTCTCTTGAACTTCAGATCTGTGAAACCTTTTGATGTGGAAATGAATGATAAATAAAAATATAAGGGAGGAGTAACACTATATTGGGTTATACACTATATTCTGTCTCCCCTTTCAATGATTAAGACACATTGACTCTGCAGTGCTTCAGAGAAATTATTGAAGAATGTTTCCAGTGGAATCTGTGTTTTTCTTTCCTGATTTGTATGGAAGAGCAGCAAAGAGTTGATTTTTTTCATTCCTGTGGCAGTAAGAATCTGAAAGAATACATTCCCCAGAAAAAGTGCATTGCACTGTCCATGTTTCTTACCTGTTGTGAGAGGACACCCTGTGACATACACTTACACATCCATCCATGCAGATGTAAATGTAACTAGCCCCTAACAAGTAACTCCTTTTTCTTCAGATTTGGTCTGTGAATGAAACAAAATCACCTTCTGAGTCAGAATAAACAGCCTGTCCTGCTCTGCGTATTTCCTCTCAAATACTACTATGCATGTATTAAACGCAACTCTCTGTTTACAACCAGTAGAGTTACGTGCTGCTACGATAATACCAAGCATATGTTTCAACAAGCATTGAATTTGTAAGAGTTTCGAAGTCTTTACTAGATCTTAATTTAAACAACTCTTATTTTAGCCATTGCTTTTCATCCCTAAAAGATTTTTTGCTAGATAGAGCTTTTATGGTATCTCTCCGTGGATTATCAACGATTTCATTCTTTTTTTTCTCCAAAGATGATTTGAGAAACTTGCATAATTTAAGCAGGAATGTTGCTGGTCTATATTCTATAAAGGTAGAATTAAGATTTCCTTTAGATGTGTAAGGCCATTCAAGAAAATCTGTGGAATTGCTCTAATTTTCCATTGATTACACAGGAATTTTTCTCAAGGGAAAGATGCCTTCTTCCTTTTCCTGGTTGAATTTCTAATGCTACTAGAGATTTGATGGAAGTATCACCTTGCGAATCTCTGCCAATTTACACAGGTTTTGAGTGTGTCCTAATATTGTATGTAATGCCCTTGGCGTGTTAGGTAGGAAAAAAATAAAGGTAATAGGAAAACAGATATTGTTTTCCTATGTCAATGCTTGTATTTGTCACCCTCCTGTCAGCAAAGGGACTGAGGGGAGAAGAGTGAGGCTTCCTCTTGTCTTTGCTTTTACAGTCTCCAACTCAGCACCTTCTGTGGAGCTGTTTAATGAGGGAGAGGTTTACTGGCTGGGACTCCTCACACTGAGAAATCAGAATAAAGAAAATAGGGTTGCAAAATTGGGAAAGCATCCCAGGAGTGGTAAAGGTAGATAACATTAAATTACAGGGAATTTTAAATTCCTGGGGATTCTTTGCAGTAAAATAAGCGGGTCCAGTATTGTGTTGCTACTTCCAGGGCTGGATTCACATTGGGAATTTGTGCAGAATTTGCCATTTCTTCAATTTAGGAATGACCAGTTTTAAATCTGCATTATTTTTAACATGTCAGAGGCTTACAGGATGAAATTTTGTATCTATCTCACATGCTCAGTCAACTGCAGGGTGTCCCATGCAGGCCATAATAGCTTTTTTTTTTCTGTCTATCTTTTTTTATATTTTTTTTTTTATGGGATTTTGATGTGAATGGAAGCAAGATGCCACTTTGGCTGAAGCAGCCACAGAGTTGAAAGGATTCACACGTGTTTTCAGATTCCTCTCCCAAGTTATACACACCAAGCTGTGGTCACCGATCTGTTCATATTTGCTGCACTTGGTTGAAGCGAGGCCGAGCGCTAATCACGCCGGCAAGAGGCACGTTGCTGCAGCCTCTCCTGCTTGGGCTCTCCCAGATGATCCGGTCGATTTGTTGTGATGGAATAGAGTGATGGGATCAGGATCTTTTTCTTCTGATACAGACTTTCTTACGAAAGGCTTCTTAACAGCCAGTAGAGCTGAGACAACAGCATTTCTAGTCCATGAGGAACTTCAGTAATTTTGATATTTTTATTCCCAAGTCAGGGCGATAAGCTGAAAAATCAAGAATTTTAAACGCTGATTACTTTCCAAGTTTAATACTATCCAAGTTTTGACGAATTTTGTCAAAATATTTGACTGAAATATAATATTTTGTTGTTCTTAAAGTAGAAATATTTAATTTTATTCAACTTATTTCATTGAGTGAGAGCTTTCACCAGTTTTGAGCCTTGTATTCAGGGAAAAACATCAACCCACTCAAATTCTAGTGATAAATTGGAGTACTGGATGTCTCTGGATGTCTAAAAATACTGTTTTGGTACATAGGTGATAACACATTTTATTCTTTGCTTTTTAGCCGGAGGACTTGTGTGATTCTGCCTCAGGACTGGAAAAGGCCAGGAGGTTATAGGATATTGGAGTGTGTTGCAAGAGTGCTCAAGCAAGAGATGTAGAGCTTAAATGGGAGGCTGAGGTGTCTTAATACTGATTAGGAAAAAAATAACTTTAAATTAAATTTAATTTTCTGGGGACTTTATGCTGATAATGACATAGATTTGTTGCAAACACTCTGGGAAGCAGTGCTGGTGACTGCTCGTTGATGGCCTCCTTGCTGTCTTTTACCAGAAGCTGGTAACTGGACCTGTAGTGAGAACTTCTGGTGTCCACTTGCCACTCAAAGCAAGATTTGATATTGGAGCATTATGAAAGTTTTTGCTGCACATCCTTTAAAACACATTGGTGGTTCTTTACTTGTGCTCAGTACTCTGGCTTTTGATGGACATTGGATCAGAAGTATGATTGTTGTCATGTGTCTGAGTGCCACTGATGCCTCTTCTCAAATGCTCCTGTTAAATTAGCTCTGTTTGCTTTGTTTCAGTCTGTTGGCTGTGGCTCTTGCCATGTTCAGCACTGTTCCTCCTGTTTCTTTGGATACCTTCATGCTTTTATTTATTTTTTTTCTCCCTGTCCTTGCCTATTTTTTGTCCTGTGCAACAACTGTTTAAGCAACAAGTTTCTTTTGGCAGAGAGGTAGAGAGCTGGCTGCTAACCAGGGAACTGAGGTTGTTCCAAGCTGAGGGACTTGGACTTGTTCAGCCTGGAGAAAAGGAGTCTCAGGGGAGACCTTGCTCTTGACAACTCTCTGACAGGAGGTTGGAGCCAGGGGAGGTCTGTCTTGTCTCCCAAGGAACAAGCGACAGGACAGGAGAAACTGGCCTCAGGCTGCACCAGGGGAAGTTTAGGTTGGAGCTGAGGAACAATTTCTTCTTGGAAAGGATTGTCCAAGCCTGGCCCAGGCTGCCCAGGGCAGGGGGAGTCCCCATCCCTGGAGGGATTTCAAAGCTGTGGAGATGTGGTGCTGAGGGACATGGTTTAGTGGTACCCTGGCAGTGCTGGGTTATCAGTTGGACTTGATGGTCTTAGAAGTCTCTTCCAACCAAAATGATTCTATGAAAAAGCAGTATTGTTGCCAGAAGAGTGGAAATTCTATGGTATTATCATTTACAGTCATAGCAAAGCATTCCCTGAGCATTGTGGGTATGAGGGGAGATGCTGATGGCTCATAATACGATAGTTGGTTAACGAAACAACAACAGGTGAAGGATAAAGACATTGAGCTGGTAAATAGGTCTAAATCATGAGAGAGAGAGAAGCCAGCGGGGTAGGGCAGCCTGTGACACTCATTTATCTGTGGTTGCCACCGGTGTGTATAGACCGTGTATTTATGGTTGCTGTGCACTAGAGCTCTCGTCCACCGGCTCTACGGATGTGAGAATTACTGCTTCTAGGAGAAGATGCTGCTATCCAGGAGGGTGAAAAATTACTCAGTGGGATTAAGGGTAGCCCAGCAACTATAATCTGTCTTCAGTGTTATTGCTGGAGAGAGACGTTTTTTTTGTTTTCCCTTTCTTCTTTTGTTTAATTTTTTAACAGCAAGTTGGAATCAGCAGTGGGCTTTAGATGTATTCACTGTGGTGTTTTGTGATTGCGTTTTGGTTTTATCTTGATCACTGCGTGGCTCTGGAGTCTGTTTTGTGTCTTGTTGCTTCCAGTCCTGCCTCTGTTATGGGTTAGAACTTTTCTTTATCTATCTCTTTAAAAAAGAAAGCATAATAGCATTGGAAAAATATCGGCAATGAGAGGAATTTGATTGCAAGATCTGGCTGCCGTACTGCTCTGCTTTCCCCATCTCCAGCTGTTGTCTTCCAGGGGAAGAATGTTGTCTTCGTTTGTGATGGTTTCCGTAGTTAAGAAAAGGGAAGCCTTGAACGTAGAACCAGTTCCCTGTTTTCTCTCAGATTTTGTGTTTGATTTTTTTTTTTTTTTTTTTCAGCTGAACATCTGGGCTGCATCGAGGAAAGTAAGACACAAACTTCTCTGGGGAGCTTGGCCTTTGGTGTGACATTCCTCAGTTTTCTGTTCTTTAGAAAGAAAGAGCAATATTAGCCCATTTCAAAGAGTGTTGTGAGAAGAGATACACGGAGTGATTTGAGATGCTCAGATACACCGGCAGTGTGAGCCATGTAGAAGAACAGAAGAGGCTTTCAAACATTTGTCTCAGCTTGTGCCTTGTACTGTGTTCCTGATAATTAGGTTTTCCATTCAGGGTTATTACCTGCCTGTCATCCTTTTCTTTGTTAACAGGCCTTTTTTGCCTTTTTCATGCCTTCTGTGTCTTTCCTTTTGCCTTCCTATTGTCACTTTTTAATCACCCATTTATACCATGTCTCCTTGTGCTGAAATGTGTACTGGGGAATACTTTGGATTTTTTTTTTTATCTTCACCCACCAATAAATTGTTCTTTATTTGGTATTTTGATCAATGTCAATTCTTTGATCAATATTGATTCTTCGATCATTCAGTATCTTAATACATTCAGGGGCATTTAGATTATATTTAGCAAAATCACCATGCTAAGCTTCCAATTTCTGTTACAGTCTGGTTTTTCTGATCCTGTTATCTCCTGGGATACTCTTCTGCTGACTTAGACCATCATTTTTTATCCATTTCTTGTTCGTTAACTGTCGTCACGTTGAGTAAAATATATTCAAAAGACTTCAGTCTTCCTTTTTTCCATGACAAGTTTAGTGTGGTGAGATTGTTCACTTGGAAGAAATAGCTTCTTCATAGTGGGGAGAGGGCTGAACAGCTCAAGCTCAAGGAAACTTATAGCTTAAGTCATCTCAGGTTAAAATTGAAAGAGTTGAGGAGGCAGATGAAATAGTAGGACACAATGAGCGTTGCTTGTGAAGGTGTGAGCTGAGTTGCGCAGATATGCTCTTCAGAACCGTTCCTTCTTTTCTCTAACCCTTGGTTGTGTAGACTTAGAAGAATTTAAATTTTGCCTGTTCACACTATTTGGATGTGTCCTCAAAACTTCCAGTTGGAAACGCTTGTAGTCAATGCTTGGTTGTAATTACATCTCAATCTTAAGGTTTCTGCTCTTGGCAATACTACTGTCTCCACTGCTTCAGTTACATAAACTTCCAGCTTGAGTTCTCTCTCCCAAAGGCTGGTATACTCTTCCTCAGCAGTATGAAAGCAGCAGGCTGCTCCTCCAAAGACTGTGGCTTCTCTTCCTATATTGCTTCAGCACCACAATAAACGAGAGATGCCCTGAGTCCATCACAATCTCACTCTGCACAATTAGTCATTTTGAAACTACAGACAACTTCAAAAACAGTCAGCGATTTTTAATTCAAACCGTTGTCTTTCATGACATTTTTTTCTTCAGCTTCTGCAGATCTCTGTCCTGCTATAAACTCCTTTTTAGAAAGGGTTGTTCACTGTTGAGAAGGAAGAAATCCCTTCTTCCCTTGCAAACTTACTTACTTATTGCCAGCTGGAATCACCTCCAGTCTTTAGGAGGCAGGTGATCCCAACCAACCCAGCCGGGCATCCTGAGTCCTGTTCCAGCAATGAAGTAGGAAAAGGACATGGGTTTCTTTGTAACTGTAGGAGAAACCTGCTAACAGCTGTGCAGCCTTTAAAAGTGGGAGAAAAAACATTCTTCTAGAAGCCTGTGTTGTATTTGTAGATGAATTTTTCTGTATTCAAATATATGACAGTCTTTTCCAAATATTGTCTCTGGGTTACATGCTGTTCCCAGTTCAGGCTTGCCCTGTCTGTGAATTGGACCTTACATTTCTTTCTAGTTAATTTGCTGCTGTGGGCAGTGAGATTGGTGCATTTTCAGATTATTTTTTTGGTATTAAATTAATAATATGTTGGCCTTCTTCGGATTCTGATCCTGATAATGGGCTATTTGTCCAGATGTTTATAGTGTGTCCCAAATTGCTCAGAGCATCATCCTTATATCATTTTGCTCTCTATTCTGTATTTATATCCTTCTTTAGGATGCTGTTATTTGTGCTCACAGGTTTTAATGTTACTTTTTTTCCTGACAACTCCCAGATCTATTTTTCAGTACCTACTGACCCAGTGCTGGCTCTTCCTTTGCCGCGTGATCGTCTAAAGACTTTCCAGTTTGGAGTGGATGTCATCAAACTTTCTCAAGTTGAATTCAGACAAGAATGGGTTGTAGTTTGAAGAGCTGTCTCCGGGATTACTCTCTGTGTCTTATTTGCTGTTGACTTTGATGGATGTATGTAGAGTCTTTTGTGCTTTGCTCTAACACCTGTAACTAATATGAATCTATTATTACTGTTTCATCATGGAGATCTTAATAGCAATTGAGTGTTACAGTAGAGGTGCACGATCATACATAACAAGGCCTTAAAATACAATTCTTAGAATCAAATCAGTGAAGTTAGAAAACTGGGATAGATTCAGTGGGTAAGGGTGCTGACCAGGCAGCTATCCTATTAATAACATATCTATGTACTGAAGACAAGTTCAAGATGAAACTTTTAGTTAACAATGTTCAGAAAACCTTTAGGGGCACATAAATGAAGCACTCAAAGCTCCATGACCAGCAGTTTCTGTGGATGCTCCACCTGTCCCTTGGCAGCCATGAACCAAAGAGAAGTGGCATCTGCAGAGCCTTGCGGAAGTACCGGGAGCTCTGAGAGAAAACATCTGACCTCCCATCACAGAAAAATCACAGACAGGTCAGTTCATATGGAAGGGTATTTAAGGAAATGTTAAGCACTGACCAGTAAGCTTAAGATGTACAATAACTAGCAGAAATTTAACAAAGAAGGTGACATGAAATATTGCCTAGAGCATGTGAGTCATTGGGATTTGATGTTGTAGGGAGAGCCAGTGTGGTTGGTTCTCTGATTTCCTGCATAACCGTTTAGAAAGACTGAGAGAAGTTTCATGAATGTTACTTTTTAAACTATCTTGCTTTTAAAAAACTTCACAGTTTTAGTTTGTAATGTTGAGGTGATTAAAACTCATTTCTACTTTATGATTTCCTATGTGGTTAAATCCTGAATAGACAAGAGTTTTCTTTAAAATTTTAACTTTACCTCAGTCCTTACCCTTATCTTTTCTTCCACTGATCTCTCCTGTATCTCCCAAGCCTGTATTGTTCGTGGAGTAACCCAATTCCTTATCTCATCACACTCCTATTGAGAGATCTCTCTGCTGACTTCACTGAGAAGAAGAGATTGATCTAATGCTTATACCCTTTGCTTGCATAATAATTTCCTTCATCTGAGGGTTCTCTTCCATTTCCCAAGTCTGGGTTTTACATTGAGTTCCTTTTGAAAAGGAGCTGTTACAGTCACTTCACTTGTCTGTTCTTTAGACTTGCACGTTGTACTTCTGAACATCCAAGTTCACGATTCATTCAGGCTTTAAAATGTTTGAACACAATTTGCAGAGCAGCTTGAAATCAATCCCCTGTTGGAACGCCACCGTAGGCCCTGTCCAGAAAACTTTATTACCCAATGAATTATGCTCAAAATTCAGAACATCTCTGCCAGTGATAACAAGTTGAATGGCAGAGGGAGTTAGACTTGAGAGGCGAGAAGTTCAAGGTGACTTTACCCTCTTATTCTGAGGAGACCTGGAGGGCAGATATTGTTGCTTGCAAGAACTGGCCTCGTTATCCTCATCAAAACCACAAGTGTTGACATGTGTAAGCAGATGTCTGGAAGGCAGAGGGAAACCTCTTAATACCTGGAAAAAAGCCTGCAGAAGAGCTTTTCTTTAACCAGTGCCAGTGAATGTCATTCCTTGGGAGATGTCCCAACATGGACAGAAGGCCTCATTGCAAGGGGACCCGAATCACGGAAGTGTTGCAACGTATGGGATTGCAACGAGGGCACATTACTGAACGTTCAGCTTTGATGGCCTTCACATCCTTCTCACCCTCTTTGATTTTAATCTTCGGATATATTTTCCTTACTTTCTGTCTTCTGTCTTCTTGGTTTAGCTTTGAATTTTCAGAGTATTCTCTAATTAGATTTCTTTTTTTCCGAGACTGTAAGTGCATGTTGTTTACAAGGAGAATGTTGAGCTTTGAACAGTGGGATGCCTTTTACTGTCTTCACTTTCATTTCTTGTGTGTTTGCTTGTATTGTCCCGGAGTTAGTTGCTTAATGAGATATCTTCAACCACACAAGAGCCCAGCTTTCATCATTTAGAACTGAGCACTGACCGCCCCTGTGAAGCCCCAGTAAAGAAACCAGTTCTGGTTGTTTCGAGTAGCTCTGGGAATGGAAATCTCCCCACATGGTAACAAAACATGCTGTTCTCTTCAACTTGATATAAATTAATTTATTAGTGTACTTAACACTTTACTTTCTCTAAAATAAGTTACAGCCCCTCTATCTTAACTTCTCATTAACTGGCACTTTATGATTACCAAAAATGATAGCTACCCACTGCACATTTGGCTGCTGAGAGGATCCTAAAATGAGCGCGTGGTAATTGTTTGTAAGTCCATGGAATTTAATTAAACTGTGTTTTAAAAGTCTTAAAACTGATGACTGCAAATCAGCTAAATAAAACATTTACAAATGGGCGCATAAATATGCATGTGCTGTTTACAATGCTGGGCTCGTCTGTTTGCAAAGGCAACATCCAGTACAGCATGTCTCTGATAATTACATTTTGGCTTAATAAATAGAAATGGGAAGGATGCTTATTTTTAATTATGTTAATGCTTTTTTTTATTTTTTTTTTGATGCATCTCACTAATACGGTGCGTAGAGAGATGTTTGGCTTTTCTATTTCAGGGAAAAGTGTTATGCCTAGATTTTCAGGAATGGGGAGGGGGTAAAAAAGGAGTAAGTTTTCATCCTTTGTGTAAAATGTAGGGTGTGTTTCAAACTTGCTCTAGCCCTGTGAGATTTCTGAAAGGCTCTGAAAACTGATTGTATATCAGAGGGATGTTTTACATTGATTCAGCAGTTTCAGGGCCTGTCTTTTTTCGGTGGTGCCTTGGGGTAGGACGAAGAGTAAGGGACACAAAATGAAACACAGGAAGTTCCACCTCAAACTTCTTTCCTGTGAGGGTGATGGAGCCTGGAACAGGCTGCCCACAGAGGTTGTGGAGTCTCCTTCTCTGGAGACTTTCAAAACCCACCTGGATCTGTTTCTGTGTGGCCTACCCTGGCAGGGGTGTTGAACTCGATGATCTCTACATGTCTCTTCCAACCCCTGCCATTCTATGATTTGCTCCAGAAGATTGTCCATAGCAGATAACTACATGGATATGTGACTGTTGTGGGTGTGTATATACAGGTACGTGGGATATGATTAACAGCCCCCCACTACGCCTTTTCTCTGCCTGTGCTTATACTGCACTTAAGGGTATTGAATCATTTAAAACTAGTTTTTGTGTCTGTCTTTTACCTGAATAAAGTGATGCTGGTTTAGCTTCAGCACCAGTCTAAGCCTTTACTGGCCCCCAGGTACCCACCAGCCAAATGACCTGACCAGAGGCCTTCCCCGACAGAAATCACAGATACTAATCCTTGGTTGTTTCTGTGGATACTACAGTCATTTGGATATGGTCACTTGCACATAAAACTTCTCCCCAGTTTAAAGATCTTCAGCTTGGTTAAAACTTTGCCACAGGTGTGAAGTAAGGGCCTGGATCTAGCCAAGAATCTTTATTTTTTTCTCTCCAATTTTTTATTTTTCTTATTTGACCTGACATCTTTGTAGAAGCCAGGGGGAGTTGAGGTTTTACACATGCTTTCAAGAACAGGGTTTTTGACAGTTTAAAAAATGTTTTACTAAGAAAAATCAGCAGGACATTGCTACGGATGTATCAAGGTAAATTGGCTTTCGAGGTTCAAATTAACTTTTCAGAAATGTCACAAAACCATCACAAATAAAATGCAGTTGGGTTCTGATTAGACAGAAAGACCTTTAAATCACTTATTTCAAGACGCAAAGAGCAAGAGGTAATTTTGCAGGAAGAAAAAAAAAATCAGCCTTCCAAAACAGTCATAACACTTTTCACGAAAAGAAAATGAAAGAGCTCAAGCTCCTTCCTGGAGAGTTTAGAAGTATCACTTTTTAACTTGATTCTTAGGTAATGGGGACTTGTATTGACCCGTTCAAGCTGAGCACTCGGAAGGAATCTCCCATCATGGCCTATTTTTATTCTCCACTGATTTTATTTATAGCTGAAGTACAATGTTGCTATTCTGCAGCTATAGTAATTTTTTTCTTTTTTTTTCATTTCAAGATGTGTGAAAATACGTAAACTGTAGAACAGTGAACGGTGCCTCAGTTCTGTGCTTTCTTGAGTCACATCCACCTGTCAGGAGATGGAGAAACAATACACAACATCTCAACCGATTCAATAAAAACATTTTTCACTCTCAATCTTTTGTACAAAGCAAAACATTGAGATGGTGGAACAACTGATAACTTAAGAGTTGTCAGGAAAAAAGGTGGGGAAAAAGGTCTGTTTTCCATGTGTTGCAAAGAGGACCTGAAAATTTGTGTCAGAAGGGTTTCTGCTTTTCAACAGAGCCCCACTGAGTTCACTGCTGATGTACCACAGACTCCAAAATTAGAGCAGTTAGAAAATTGGGTAAAATGCTTCGTCAAATAATAATGGATACTACTGTTTGTGATAGATCTTGTTAAATAATTTAAACATGTATTCACAGGCAAAAAAAAGTGATGAATCATAATGTTAGTTCCAAATTTTAATGAGATTCCTCAGGGGCACAGCAATGCATAGTGGTAGATCTCATTATCTCATTAGACAACTTGGGCTTACCTCAGGAGCAACGTGCTCTCTGAATCAAGGGACCTGGCTTCAGCAAATGCTGAAAAACAGGTTTTCTTGATGTTTGTTATTTTTCCTGGGTTAGGTAAAAATTACATTCAATTAAGAAAATGAATCTCATGCAGAACTAGGAATAAATGATGCTCCTGCCATGCAATTTGGAGCTATTTATATCTTTACGCTAATTAAGAATTCAGGAGATTTCTTCTTTCAAGTGTGCTGTTGACAAAAATTGTGAGTTCATAAAAAGCAGAATAATAACATTCATAGTTCCGTACTTGCAAAGCACGCACAACAACATGCAAGGGATCCTGAGCAACTTTCTAGTGTTTCTTGTGTATTGATAACGTCACAAAAAAAATCACAAAAATTGAGTAAATAAAGCATTGAAAGGAAACAGAAAGCAGGGAGTAATTTTAGCAAGTTTATCAAAGCTTCTGTTTAACTGAGGATGAAAACAGAGAGATAATGTTGTTGGATTGCCATACGTCAAATATTGACTATCAGACAATTATTCAGGCATATGCTAAAGTGCTGGGCAGTCCCAAAAGTGAATATTTGTCATGAAAACAGGAGAAAGAGGAAGAATTTTTCTTTCCACATATTATGTGGGCTGTGGGATCTGATACAGCAGCTACCAAGTAACATAAACCTAGCAACGTGACAATTGTCATGTTGTCATCTTTGTTTTTTTTAAGGAAATTCAACTTCAGATGACGTAGCTTGTTTTGGGTAAGGGAGGCAAATGGAGGGATTTTTAGCAGGACAGCAGCTACTTGGTGACTTACTACCTGGATATCTGATACTACATTGCGTGGTTTTTGGCAAAGTCATAGAATGGCTTGAGTTGGAAGGGACCATAAAACTCATCCAATTCCAACCCCCCTGCCATGGGCAGGGACACCTCCCACTAGACCAGGCTGCTGAGAGCCTCATTCAGTCTGGTCTTAAATAATGAAATGACCTTAAATNAAAGGGAAAAAAAAAAAAAAAAAAAAGAACAAGTCTAAGAGATACAAAAGAGGATGATGCCACTGGTCCTCTAATATTACAAAATTGTTTTGGCTTTTACATATGGTATGCAGCTCTTGTAGGATAATAGTGTTTGATTCCAAAATACAAGGCCAATGATTTCTTGTGGGCAATTCCAGTTAATCCTGTTATAGATATCAGCAGGTCACCAGACAGAGAGATTCAAACATTAATATTCACCCTCTAGATGAACTTCAAAAAGGCGGTGTTTTTTTCTTCCTTCCATCCTATAGATTATGAAAGGCATCTGCTGAGAAACCGTGAAAGGTCTCGGGCCACTTTTTGTGCAGCAGCTCCAGCTCAACCTGTCACTGCCCTGAGCACCTTTCTGATTCATCCCATGTTAGTGGCAAAAAGGAAAAACACTGCCTGCTGCTAATGGTTGTCACTCAGCTGCCACGTCCTTATCTTGTCTCTGGTATTACTGAATATTTTGTGTAGCTAATGTTCCTCTCCTCTGCATTGAGTGGTGGCCTCTGCAAAGCAGCTGCTGTAATTGCATCCCGTGTTGGGATGCAGAGGTTAAGCAGGAATCCTTTGGATGCCTGACAAAAGTGGATTTCTTGCAAAGAGGCAACTCCTAAATGTAGCTTGGGAGCGAGGGAAAAAGAGTTATTCATCTAGCGTGGCTGATGATGAGTATTGTGCAATATATCTGGTAGAATATGTTTGGTTGTTGAGGTTGGTTTTTTTGTTTCTTCTGCTTTTTTTTCTCCTGTTTTTTAAACAGAGGAAATTTTTATCTTTTTACAGCGGACAGCACTGTGGCATTAATGTGCAATAAACAGTGAACTCCAGACAACCCCCTGTCCCTGTCTGCTGGCATTTCGGTTCTGAAAAAGTGCTCTGATATGTCAACACCAAAAGTGAATACAAAGCAAAAAAAATATGTTTACTCTTTTAGTTTGCTCTATCAGCTCTGTCGAGTCTCCTTTTTTTTTTTTTTTTTTTTAATAGAGTGAAGGAGCCTCATGTGTTTCAGGATGCTCTTAGCATGTGCTCCACTGAAGCAGGTCTCTCGATCCCAGGACTTGTGAGGTTTGAGGGCAGAAAACTGATTTCAGTGATGGTCACTTGGACGGTAGGCAGCTCTGTGTGTCTGTGCTTGCAGTTGTGTGTGTTTGGGGGGAGGACAGATGGTTGCAAACACAACTGGACCTGCTTCTTCCAGTCTAATACAGGCAGATAAATGGCTTCTGAGCTACTCGCTATTTGTCCTTCACGTAAATGAGACATAGCATAAATTGTGCTACTCTAGGCTACTATCTGCTGTGGGTCTTCATTTCTCCCTCATCCTCTCCACACGCTGCTAGATCTGGAAGAAGCTCCCACTTCCTGCCATGTAAACGTACTTTACCTTCCCCTGGCTGTTAGGAGATCACAGGAAGATTCCCCTGTAGAAAAGTGTTTTGCTTCCCTTTAAATCCTTGAAAAATCCTTTCTGAAAAAGATACAAAGCTAATAAAACGAATGCTACGTTCCTCCTTACTGTGCACCTGCTTTGCATGTTTACCACTGGTTGTATATAAAATGGTGATCCTTAGGTTGTTTACATATTTAATGCTGGAGGAATGAAAGATGATCTGACTCTAAAAAAAGTTTCACCAAATAGCCCATTTTGTTTGGTGCAACTGTGGCTACTGCAACAGTATTTCCTATTTTTATAACACTTGTCTTTTCAAGAAACTCAGACTGGAGACCCGCACAATTTGTTTGCTGTCACTTTTATGAGTTCAAAGATACCAGGAATATTTTAAAAACTGTACGCATAATAAAATTACAGCTTCCGTCACCAAAATGCAGCTTCCTTGGTGGTAGAAAGATAACAGCTAGACAGGCATCATGGCATTTTGGGGGCAATCAGGGGGTGGAAAGGAGGAGTGTTGTCTAATGACAGGAGATTTGAGGGAGTTCAGACTTACAGTAATAAACACTTCTGAACCCTGCTTCCTGGTAGTGAAGCTGGAAGCTTCGCATGTGAGCCGAAGATCACATTTAACCCATCTTTATTCAAATATGCTCTTTTCTACTGATATTTACTCCTGGACCCTGTGAACATGTGAAAAAGAAGCTTAAAATTCACTGCCATAGCTTTATGCTGCCAGTTTTGCTCTTTTTTTTTGTGCCTTTAAGGATTTGCAGGGCAAAGATAGCAAGATTCGGGTTTTATAAGTGCAGATTTGGAGGGGTGGGTCGTAGGGGTGTTTTTGTGGAAGGATCTCTTTAGGATTCTGCTTTGTGGTTGAATAAAAAGTACAAACCAAACAACTTTCAAAGTTATGAGAGAAGTTGCTGATTTTCAGCATCTAGATCCAGGTGACTTTTAAGGGTTATATTGCAGTATTTGTAATTTAGCAACTTTTGTGGCAATAAGAAATCACAAAGTAATGAAGATGGTTAAAGTTATTTAAAATTCTGAGGTTTAGAGTCTTCAGATTTCAGGTCTACAGTGGATATCTTAAGGGATTATTATCATGGCTTTTGGGAGCTCTCATTTCACGAGTAGGAGTCTGATATTTCCATTTTGTACAGTTTCTTTTTTCAACTTCAGTGGCTCAGGATCAGGCTGTAGAGATTGGAGATAGAAGCCCCGCGATACCATGTTATTTTTGTCAATAGCAATCATGGATAATGAGATGTATCTCTCCATTTCATTTGAATTTTAAAAGATGTTTCAAGTTATTTTTAAAACTTTATCGCAAATGTCTGAAATGAAAGATAAGACTGTAAGTAGATGGCGTTATTGGAAGCTTTCCTTTTGAGATAGACTAGATAAAGAGTCTGACTGAGTGGAAGGATGATGTCAGAGTCATGCCAGTAGCTGAATTAGTAAATATAAATATGCAGGTAATTAGACTGCTCAATGCTATTAATTATTTCAGCATTTCTCACTGCGATATGGGAAAACTATCTATTGCTTTCACACTTAATTTCAGTTCTGCCAGCTTCCCTTGCACAAAAAAAAAAAAAAGAAGGAGATAAGGGGAAATTCATTGTTTGCTTTTCATGGAGGATAGGTACTTAATGTAATAGGTTTCTACTGGGCTTCGGGAAAAGACCGAGAGTTTTCCCTGCAAATCATCAGTGGAAAATACTCTTTGAGCCCTTTCAGCTGTATTTTTGCCAGTGTTTTAATGATGATGGGTATACCACTGCCATTATTGTAAACAAAGAGTTTATCCCAGAGTGTATTGTCTTAAGCAGACTTAAATTTCTGCTGGAATCACATTTGTCTGCTTCTGGCAAACCTGGCTTAGCTGTCAGAGCCATCAGTGACTCTTGGCCAGTGGGACAGTCTTTACATTGTGGCTGCAGAAAGCGTGGAAAGAGTGATGGTTTCTGGTTGTGTTGAGAGGTGCCTCAGGTGATGATGTTTGGTCTTAAACACTTCCAGGGATGAGGCTCCACACCTTCTCTGGGCAACCTGTTCCAGTGTCTCACCACTCTCATAGGAAAGAACGTCTTCCTAATGTCTAATCTGAATTTGTCCTGCTCTAGTTTAAAACCATTGCCCCTTGCCCTATCACCACGCACCCTTATAAAAAGTCCCTCTCCTGCTTTTCTGTAACCCCCTTCAGGTACTGGAGGCTGCTATAAGGTCTCCCTGGAGTCTTCTCCTCAGGCTGAATAGACCCACCTCCCTCAGGCTGTCCTGACAGATGAGGTGCTCCAGCCCCCTGATCATCTCTCTGGCCCCCTCTGCACCCTCTCCAATAGATTTGTGTCCTTCTTATCTTGGCTACTCCAGAGCTGGACGCAGTGCTCCAGGTAGGGGTCTCACACGAGCAGAGTAGAGGGGCGGAATCACACAAAAAGATATCATTTTTATGCATTAAAAAACCCCTGACCGCTGATACACCTTAAAGCTTGAGACTAAAATGATTGTGTTGCTCTGAACTGCCCCATGTCTGATCATAAGTTGGAACAGGCTATTTATGCTGCTTCATGCAATGAGAAGATCCGTCTCGTTATTAATAACCCCAGACCTGTCAGACGTGAAGCTCACACACCATAATGAGCACACGTTCCCTGACAGACTGGTTTCCACATATGAAAACCCAAGCCCTCCATACGTTAAATATACACTTGGTAAACCACCCAGTGAAGCTCTCTGGTTGCAGTCGTATGCTGCAATTTAAGGCTCAATCGTATGTTCTCTGAGGAAACCCACTGATACCTAATTACAGGAAGATTACAAATGATAATGGCAACATAATGAATTACAGAACCTTTATGACTTATTAGCACAATTTCCTGTGATGAATCAAGACATCTAGATGAAATGTAAGGCTAGCTTTGAGTGACACTTGCTCAGAGCTTCCATGATGAGCCTAAGGGGAATTACAAAATCAGCTACAAAGCTGTATTTATGAGGATGGCCTAAGTTTTTGTGCCTGCTCTGTTTTTATGAAATTGGAGCCAAGAAGGATATATTATGTCTAATACTAAGCAGACAAGAAATGTAATGAAAACACAGTAAATTAAACTGTTTACCTGATTAAAAGTCACTATAAACCCAATGTGCTTTACCCACAGAAGAAGAAAAAGTTACTTGTCACTAGTGTCAAATGCAAGAACTAAGGCCATCTTAAGAGATGTGAAGTAAAAAAATCAACGTCGTGAAAACGGTTTGAGCGCAAGCATAATACCAAATATTATCTTTATGTGGTTTTTTGTACAGTTGTTGACAATGCTCTCGATTTTACCCTCTATGGAAATCAGTATCTTTTGATAAAAATTGAACCCTGAAGTCTGCTTTTTCAATGAAATTCTTACTCTTTCTTGTGGAAATCAGACTCTTTCCAGAAAAGAAAGCCCATAAACGCTTCTGCTCCCTGATTCCTCTTGGGAGAGGGATTAGAATCTTCTGCCCAATCCTATTATTATCATGTTTAGTTTTATTATATTATTGACTTCCTGCAAAATGCTTGACAGACGTTTTGTTGTCATTATACTTCCCTGACTGATAACTGGGAGCTTCACGTGGACTGGAGAGCTCATCCCTGTCTTTCCAAATACTTTTCTTGCGTCAAGGGACTTGCAACCGTTCCCATAGCTGGAAACCAGCCAAGGAGGGGAGAGCTAACCTGCTCACTGTCTCTTGTGTATCTTGTAAGAATTATTCACTCCTACTTGAATTCTGTTGTGAGTAAAGTGAGAATTGAGGAGCTGGGCTGCTATCTGGAGATAACCTCTAGTGGAACTAACTGTAGGGGTGGCATCAAAGAGAATTTAGATGGATCTGATTTAGATAGTGTCAAAGGCTTTTTCTGGGTACATCAAAAAAATCTTTAGAAATCTGTTCCAGATCTAAATACTGATCAGTTGTGACTTAATAGTCTTTTTGACTTTTAAAAAAAAAATAAAAAAATAAAAATCTTGCTTAGCAAATGCTGTTTTGAGCATCTTTTAGGGGATTCTAGATGAGATAGTTTGGACAAAAATTCTTTTTGAAATTTGAGAGAAATTTAAGATCAGTATATCATTCTAAGATTTTTAGAACAATACATCCCAGCTGCTGATAGCAAGTGTTATACTGCATATATAAAACTAAGGATGAAATGAAACCAATTTTTTCATGGTTAACAAGCTAAAGCTTTTGTCCTGAACAAATTTTTTCCTATTAAAGATATTGAAACCATAATTCTTAAAGTTTGGGCCTTCCGATATCCATCAACTTTAATAGTCATATAGCCTTTTTCCTTACTATCCCATGTGATGAATAACAGAGCTGCTTCAACCTTGTTTCAAAGTATGTCTTTGGCACCATGAATCACTCTTCTCTTCTCTCCTGAAATGAAATTATCTGTAAATATGCTGAGTGTGTGAGGCCAGGAAGCTGGGTGGTTTCTGCTCAGTGGAGTGAGTGGTGGTTTGTCACTGCCCGTTTCCAGTGTCGCCACGAGCAGGGCAGGTCTTGCATTAACCCTTGATAATGGTCTTGCAACAAAGGGTTAACTGAGATACAGTTATGGAGAGGGTTTGCTTATTTTTGTAGATAATCTTCAATGGATAATTGTCCAAATGTTTACTTGAGAAGCTGGAAATTGTTGACTTTTGTTGGTTTCACTTCTAACTATCAAAGCTCAAATTACGTTTTTCACTTTCATTGCTCTGTTGACTGTTAATTGGAAAGGGGAGATGAGGGAAATAAGCCACAGAAAGGAAAACAACATTTTTTTTCTTCATGTGAACTTCATGTACGTTATGATATGTTCAGTTTACTTTGATTTACCAGGAGGCTCTAGGCAAAGCTATTACTGGTGGAACAATTTGCCAAAATCTGCAATTAAAACATACATGTTCTGATTGAAAAATTAATTCCTCAAGATAAACTCGGAATAAGCTGGCTCAGGAAAAAAATCAGATCCTCCCCTAAAGGGAGCTTAAAACCAAGTGAAATAACTCACTGCTCACTAAGGTGGCAGGTTGCTGAGCTCTGTTTCTCCAATTTCCATCCCAGTGTGCTGCTACCAGAGTCATTGAGCTTGCTGACATTATACGATTGTTTCTTGTCAGCAAGCGTAATGTTTCCCCCAGAAAGCAAATAATTAAAACAAAGCATAGATTTTTCTTCACAGGCAGGGGAGCTTTTGGCCAGAAGTGAGGCCAGTTTCAAAGGACTGGGGACAACAGGAGCCTTCCAGGTCATGTGCATCCGTGGCTGGAGAAAGCGCTGTAGCCATCTAGCTGGTGGCATCTCTGTGGGAAAGGACAAGGAGTAAAACTTGCAGGAGAGATGGATTAGTAGGAGTTTGGAAAGCCAGCGAGAAAATCGAGTTAGAATTGACAAAACTTTGCAGGCAGGAGAGAGTCTCCTGGTACTTGAACTAAGCAAAGTAATAATGGAGGTGGGAAGGAGTCTTGTACAAGAGGAGAGTGTCTTTCCTTTTCATGAGAGACTGTATTTTTTGTGTATGCATGTTGAATGTAAGAGACTTAAATGAATTGTCCTCAAATACCCAGCATTAGAATAGTTAATGCTTACAAAGTACATAAGAAATCTTAAATTGTTGACTTTTAAATGCAAGGCAAGAAGATCCCAGATTAATGAACTTCTTTCTGACGAGTAGTTTCTATCATTGCAACAGTGATCGTACTCTTTTTCCCCTCAGATTCCTATAGCCTTTACCAATCCACTTCAGCATTTTTAGATACGTTACATGTTAAATTTTGTGGGAGAATCTAATGACCACAGGGAAAAAAGCCAGATTATCTCTCTCTGTTCATCAACTTTTTATTCTTTATTCTTTTTATTCCTGAGGCCTGGCCACCGTTGTCAGAATGATTGAATTCTCCAGGTGTTAAATCTGCAGAACCATGTCAAAAAAGTCCTCTTATCTTTTCAGCTTTAGAAATGACTCTTAAATGAGAAGACTTGAGCCAGCTTCCATATGGAAAAGTCATACTGAATTAATTAGAAAATTATAGTTTTATTTATTATTCTGGGAAATTCTGTGGAAGACAGTAATTATGATTTTGAATATAATGAGCTATGAAAACGTGTAGGCTTCAAGGCACCCAAACCCATCACATTTTCTACAGAGCTGAAGTGCTGCAAATTCACAAAGGAGCAAATTTCTTTGATTTCTTTTGTAATGTATATGACATTAAAAAAAAGGGTGGATTTCTTTTTTTAAAAAGAAAAAAATCCAAACCTCTCTATCTCAGCTATCATGTTCTACTTTCTAGATTAGAAAACAGAAATAACCAGCAGACTCTTTTGACGTTTTAGGCAATAGAAACTCAAGAATCAAATGCAAACCATTGATTTTTTTTTTTTTTTAATTATTTTTTTTTCCTTCCAGTAATTGTTCCAAAGAAAACTAGTTTATTCCTCAAAAGAGAAAAGAATAGATTAGTGCGTGCATGGCAGCCAAAATCCTGTTGAAATATATGATGGCTTATATTCATAAATAGGGGGACAGAGAACAGCAGGAAATTTGAAGCCAGAGTCAGGAATTTACTTAGGAAATAACGATTAGTTTTACCAAAAGCACTTACATAAAAGGATTTCACTGCTGTGTAATAAGTTCAGCCTCGAAGTTCATAGCCTAGAAGTGCAGAGTTCTGAGTCTCGCTGGGATACCCGCAGAACATTTCCACAGTCAGTCAACGGAAGGAACAAACCACCAGGTATTTGTTCAGCCTGTTTCTTCATTTCTTTTTCTTTTTTTTTTCTTTTTTCTTTTTTTTGGTATCTGTTCTGAAACCTTTGAGGCAGTTCTCATAGTTAAGGCAACAGTTCCAAATGGTTGTAGTAGCAACATTATATCTGATTTTAAGCTGGAAAATTGAACCAGCGGGTGATCACAGGTAGGCAACTGCTTTATGGGAAGAGCAAATGGTTGCGTGATTGCTGAAGTATAGCTGCTGCTGGAAACCAGAAAATATCAGGCACTGATCTGAAGCCTTAGCAACTCAAGCTGATTTTATATATTAGAATGAAGTAATTTGTGTGGGTGCGTTGTCAGATTTGTTGTACTTCAATTTCCAGTTTTTTTAGTCCTTTCAGTCTCTTGTACAAAAAAAAAAAAGCCAACAACCCAAACCCTCTGCCAGAAATTGAGTGGTTTCTCCTTTCACTTCCCAGTGAGTCAGTTCTGTTTGTTTATTGTTTTGTTAAATATCCCAAATATATAGAGCCTGAAAGTATATCTATTTTTGAGCGTGTATTTGGGTGGAATCCAGTGGAAGCAAGACGGTACTTGAGAGCTCTTCTTGAGTGAGGTTATTTTTGCTGTCCGAGCCACAGTTCAGAATAAAATTCAATGCTATTTTCTGAAGTTTTCTGAAAGGGCTTTTCCTGCCTGTTGCTGGAGAAGAAGGAATTATTCAGCTTCTGCTTGCTAGAGGTGATATGTTTCCTCAAATCAGTTTTAAACATGTCTCTTGACGCATTAAAGATCTAGAGAAGCTTTACATGCATATCAATGTTTTATTGCTGCTTCAATTTGAAAGGTTAATTTGAAAAACAAGCCCTCATTCTAATAATTGAGACTTTTTTATTTGTGGGGGTTCTTCAACAGTGTGTTTATTAATCCAGTTGCAAACAGATGCGAGTGAGTCATCTTTCTCCTTTTATTTTTTTGTTAGTGCTATATTTCTTTTTCATCTGACCTCATTCACTTTACAGCAGAGATTTCCCAGTCAGCTGTATGCTGTTAGCTGAATGGAGAACATTTGGTTTAACATTTGAGATTCGAGACACTGCTTTGAAAGAGTGTAACATCATATACAAAGATGACATAAAAAGATAATGACTAATAAAAGTAACACCTGGAAATTTCCTTGTAGCCATCAAATAGTTCTCGTATTTCCAACAGCTGCAGAAAAAGCCCAGGGAATGGTTTTGTCAATGTGAAGCCAAAGCAATAAGAAAATGTGACCAATAATACTTAATTCTCTTAAAACATTTTTCTGGGATGTGATGTGACAGAAAATCATATCTGCTCTGTCTGCTTCACAGTGGATCTCAGTCAGAGTAAATATGATTTAAAACCCAAGAAAGAGAAGGTGCTTGAATTTGGCTGCCCACGGCAGGGGTGAAGTCTCCATCCCTGGAGGGGTTTCAAACTCGTGGAGATGTGGTGCTGAGGGACAGGGCTTAGTGGTGACCTGGCAGTGCTGGGGGAACAGTTCGACTCAATGATCTCAAAGGTGTTTTCTAACCAAGATGATTCAATGATTCTATTCTATAATGAATCTATTTAGGAGGTGGAGTGCAAAAAGGAGTCTCAGCACCCACTGCTGGCCGCTTGCCAGGCTGCTCTGTCCCTGCAAGTCTGGGACTTGGGGTGGCATCTGTAAACTATGCCAGTTTGGGCAAGACTGACCTGTAGAAGTGGAGACTCTTCACCCAAAAGCTGGTTTTGAAATAATCACGGGTAAACATTCTACAGTGTTTCTGTGTAGTTATTGTTATTGCAGCCTGTGATTTCTCCTGCATCTGCTTGACAGCACTGTGGCAGCAGACGAATCTGCCTTGTCTCCTCCAAACATTTTGCTAATTGAACGAACTCCGATCTTAAAATATTTAAGAAGATTTTATGTGGCATGAGCAAGAAGCTACTCCTGTGGCAAATTTATTTGCTTCTTTTTTTGAGTTTTTGAGACAGATTTGATCGGAGAAGTCTAATCGATCTATGGCACCTGAGAGATTTTACTTTGTAAGTGCAAAGTTCAGAATTACTGAAATTCATCGCTTTTTTTTTTCCTCTCGTTAGTACTAGAGTCATCTCTAGTACTATATAGAGAGTTACTAGTACTATAACTAGAATTAACAGTCATCTCTGACATAGTCCGATAATACCAGAGGAAGAAAACAGTCTTCTCTAACATAGTCCAATAATATTTTATCTAATGAAGAATACCCATGCCTCATTTATTTCTGCAAATTTCCTCACCTTTTAAATAGCTTGTAGCATTTTTTTATTATTACTGTTTTAAGAGCCAGGCCTTTTCATCATTCATTCTTGTCCTGTTTGAAATAAGGCAGCCTTGGTGATGCAAAATGTGTGTAATCAAGATGCTTGCAGCGAGAGAGATGGAAATCTAAGGTATTTAGTAATAGCTGTTTAATATTTGAAGGAAGTATATGCTCATATTTTATAAATATATTATTTAGGTCAAGCAAAACCAACTCCTGAGCAGAGGAGGGCAGAGGACATTAAATCTTGTACTGCTGAAAAGTCAACTTCTGGTTTTTAATAGGCTTTATTATTGTAAATATTGGCAGAGAGGTTTCTCTGTGACGGTGACAAATACTCCGGCGGAACAGCTGCGAAGAGGAGCGAGCTTGTGTGCTCCTGCTCTTCCCACAGCCTGAAGCTCAGCAGTAGACCTCATGCTATAGATATTGTTACGGGGGTGGCCAATGGGCTGGAGAGATCAACCTCCATCCAAAGGGCCACCTCTCCCTCCAGCAGTGTGTGGGTAGGACCACTTGCCCAAGCTGCATGGGTGACACTTCTGCGGGTAGTGCTCTGGTGCAAAGGGAGGTCTCTTATAGCTGGATAGAGAAAATATATCTCATCTGTCTTGCTGCTTCTATAATTAGTGCCAGTGTTTTTACCACAAAGATGGCTTTTGCAAGGACAAGAGGTGAGAATCAAGTTTGGTGCAGTCATTTTGGTGCTGAAGAAAAGTCCTCTCTGTGCATCGCTTTGCAGGAAGCAACTCCCAACTTGGCTGACATAATTTGGGCTGACATAATGTGTAGCTGTTGTTGAGTGTTACTGCTCTGAAATGCAGTGGGGGTTTTCTGATTGTTCTTCCTTTTGAAATGTTGGAGTGACCGTGTGGTGTTTTATCTTCCCATAAATCTAATTTATTGCTTTCACTGACTACCTACAGTAGATTTCCAAGCAGAAAACTAATGTGACCTCAGTTGGTTTGCATAGAGTATTTCACCAGCCATTATGTGTAGTTTATGATTTAATCCATTTTAAACTCTTCCTGTAACTACTTATATTTTCCACTTAATTGTATCCATTTGATCCTCAGCAGTCCTTCAGGAGACAAAGTTATTGGACCATTAGCCATGAAGCATTGATTTGTGCTGTATAAAGAACGTATGGATCTTGCTCTTTTAAAGTGTGAAGACCTCTTTGTACTTGATCTTGTAAATGGGAGAATACTTTTCCCTTTGTGAACTTCACTCTGAAATTTGTCCAGATCGGTCCTTTATTTCTGCTAAGTGATTGGCTGCTTATAACACCCTTATAAATGATATTTGCTTTTTTCTTCTTGAACTCTGAATTCGGATATCTATATTCTAATGAAGTGACATCTCTAAAAAAAGAGCAGAAGAGCTATTTACAGGATATATTTGGATTTTGTTCAGAAAATTTTTTAATTTTTTTTTTTTTTATTTTAAATGGAGTTGCCAGTTGATATGATCAGAGGAACTGATACAACAGCCGACTGGGTAACCATTTCTAAAGGTTGGTGGCGGTAAAAGGTGTTTCTTCAGCATCAGCTATAGCAGCTGTGTTGGTTGCAATTCTGGAGCATCAAGACTTTTTATGACCTCTTGGTTGAATGACTCCTCTCAGTGCCCAGAGAAATCCACCACTTGGATGCACTCACTGAGTATAATGCATTTCTTGGGATGCTCAGTGTCTTTGTTGCAGTTACAAAAATTAGAAGGTGCCCTTTGACCTTTTCTAGAGCAAATATGGAATGTTACTTGTACCGATGGATGCCTAGAGATTCGATGTGAGGATGAGGTAGAAATGAGGTAGAAATCTCACCTTTCAAGCTTTTGTGACCGACTTGGCCACTCTAGATTCCATGGTGGGAGCAACGTGCTGTATGTGTCCACACGATGCCTGCTGGTGTTCATGGGAGTAGAGTGGAGGACAGAAGTGGTGCTGTTGGGGGGCTTAATTACACTTTAAAATCACCCTGGAAAATTAACATGGACCCTGCATGAGAGTTTTTGTGTTTTCTCACCACGCTGATGTGAAGGCTCTTAAAATTATTCAGATACCAAACTGCTAATGAAATCAACGGGTAATTTTAAAGACTGGAAGTATGAGTTTGGGGGAGATCCTTGGTTTCTTACGTGTCTGAGTAGTGCCCTTTCTGACAATGATCGGGATTCTGTGATCCACCGTAGCAACAATGATAATTGCTGAAATCCCTGGAAATTCTACCTAAAGTTGATATGTTCTAAGTTAAGAGTTAGTGCTGTAGTGCTGGAGGGTTTGACATTAACCGTTTAACCCCTTTGCCTCAAGATATGTGCTGCTAACGTAAAAACCTTGGTGCAGTTCATAAGGAAAAATCGGAAGCAAAGGGTTTTATTAACGACCATCACAAGCCAATGGTCTGTACTTGTTTTTACTCCAGGTTAAATAGCTTAAACACTAATTTACTGGAGGAAGTTTGTAGAAAGAGGTTAAAAAAGAAATCTTCTGCTCTGGGAATTCAGTAAAATGGAAGCCAAAGTGCTCCAGAAGTCATTGCAGGTCTTATTCCTGTTCAGATTTAAATGGAAACTAGAGTTGAGCAGTGGAGGTGTTGAGAAGCTACCTAATTGCCAAGCTGCTGGTGACGTGCCGTGGGACCAGGGTGCCACAGCGTATTAAAATGAAGACTTTTGCTTTGCTGTCAACTCTGTGTGAGGCTACACGAGGGAAGGAGAAAAAAGAGAGGAGAGTTGGCAGGTTTTTGTTCCCATTTGCCTAAGGACATCTGTCGTCTGGGTTACATTTGCCTGGGCTCTTTAGTGTCGATGGCCACCGGCCATGAACTCCTCTATGGGGAGAGTGGGCAGGTTTGACTTGAGGAGGGAAACGGGGCTCTTACCACTCTCCCTACTGCTTTTCAAGGGCTATCCTGTTTAATTTAGGGACCTTTCTTTTGGTCAGCTGTAGGTAAAGGGCCTGCAAGTCAGGTGAATGAGTAATTAGTAATTCTTTGGTTGCATCTATAGAAGGCAGAAGAGAAGTAGCTGAAAACCTTTTTACTGGATAAGCAGTAATGACATCTGCAGCAGGTTTTTGTGTACTTCAAAAGGGACTCATTGGTATCTTGTGATTCTTTATTTGCTGTCTGCTAACATCCTTGTGTCAGAAAGTACAGTTTAGCTAAAGAAAAAGGGAGCAATAAACTCAATGCACTTAAGACCTCCCCAGTGGCGTGCAACACAGAGTCATAGAATTGTTTTGGTTGGAAGACATCTTTCAGATCATCAAGTCCAACCATTAACCCAGCACTGCTAGGGCACCACTAAACCCTGTCCCTCAGCACCACAACTTCATGGCTTTGAAACCCCTCCAGGGATGTGGGGGCTCCACCACTGCACGTAACTCCAAGTCAGATGGAAAAAATGAGCATGAAAACGGGAAGGTAGGCTGCTGTTGCCAGAAGGGCAACGTGTTCTCCTTCTAATATCCATGGAGCAGAGTGGGAAACGTGTTGAGGCTTGCTTTAGGTGAGAACTGTTTGGAACAAGCACAGAGGAAGCAGCAGCTTTCCTGAGAAGTGTGTTTGACTATTTAATTCTTATGCTGTTTCTGTGTATAATATTTAATGCATGTGGTTAGATGCGATGGTTGAATTTTGGTTATGCCAAATTTTAGGCCTTCATGCAAGTTAAATTGATACATTTTTTTTTTTACCATTTTTCTCATATATCCAGGTTTCTACCTCACCTTTTTTGCCTTACCTCAGGCTGCTCAGAAGAGCTTCATGTGCTAAGCTTTGCCCAACAATAAACAAAACTTGAAACTGGTTTTACATTTGGTGCAGCAGTCTGAGGGTGATCAAACCTTGTACAGCTGCTCTGAAACCAGAGGTGTCCTCAGCTGAGAAACTGCATTTACCACAAATTTAAGGGCTTAAAGGGAAACACGGGTTTGTCTGTTAGTTAACTGGAAAAAGAAGGAGACCTAAGGTTTTCAGGAGGGGATTTCCCCATGGCACAAATGAATATTTTGCCGACAGAAGGCAAATGCAGCAGAAGCAGATGGGTCTGTGATTGGCAAAGAGCTTGATGTGAAATCTGTGACGTTTTATTTGTCTCAAGAAATCACTGGTGTGTCATTATGGAGTAAGATGTCTCCTCCAAAGACTCGTTCTGCTATGGTGAAATTTAAATGGGTGCACATTATCCTTTAAGGCTTGTTACAGCAGCACTGGCACTCCAGCTTCAGATCAGCTTTTTAAATGCTGATCTTTTTTAAAGGTTTTCCCTTGAGTTCTAATGAGAAGATATTTACTAAACAGCAAGTTTATAGTGACCTCATATCTGATGTGGTACAAAATGCCAGTAGTTCTGGAGGAATGCTCAATTAAATATTGATTACTAGTTATTAGCTATTGTTTACTTAAATGTGACACTGAAAATGTCACTTCCTGAAACAGAGACAGCAAAGTGAAGCTTTTTCTAAGCCCTGGCAGAATTTCATAAGAAAATAATGAGTGGAGAAGGGAGCTGGAATGTAATAGATGTACATGGAATCTGCTTAGTAGGATATTCCTAAGTTACATCTACTAAAAGCACTGTCTAAATGAAAGCTGAGCAGCACGTGAATGTGGTGGAAGAAACAATCCCTATCCTGAGGTGCAATTTACTGCAGTGGCCAAGATGGGAATAAGACATCCCTTTTGGATGGTTAAATTTACAGGTATAGGCTCACTCTAATAAAGCAGTAAAATGAGCCTTACAACATATATATAAATTAGGCTGTGAGGACATCTTCAGTACTATGCCCTGTGAAAAATGTTTCTGTCAATGGCAGGTTTAATCTGCAGCAGGCAGGGCTGGGGTACTTTCATCATCAGCCATGGTGCCTCCTGTTTTCATGTTGTGCTTTCTATTTAAGGAGCTGCGAGTGTGTTGTCTTGGGAAGAGCCCCTTCACCCCACATCACCTGATCCCTGTGGGCCTTCCCCACACATCTGTCTCTGCACGAGTGGGCTAATGCTGCCCAGCAGTGTCTGGAGCTGCTCTGAGTCAGGAGAGCAGGAGCAGTAACTGAGGGAAAGGGCTCCCTGAGCTTCCTGAGATTGATGGGAATGCTCATCTACAGCTTGTTACTAATTAACACTTGCCACCAATCTTCTGATTTGTCTGTTACAGGCTCTAGAGCATTACAACTGCAGCCATTTATTCCTCTCCCTCCTATCTCTGTGTTAATGTTCAGCAAATCCATTTACTAGTCTCTTGAGACTGCTCTGCCCATGGCACGCTAGGCTTGGAGGTTTAAGTCGTCCACAGTCACAGGCTGAGATACTTCTCCCTGAAGTTAGACACGGGTGTCAATTCAAGCTAATGCAGTCTGCAAAACTATTTGGGGGGGGGGAGCCTGTCAGAAAGATGGGGACAGTCTTTTTAGCAGCACCTGTTGGGACAGGACAAGGAATGATGTAAAGTAAAAAAAAGGGAGATTTAGACTGGAGAGAAGGAAGGCATTTTGAAGCTGAGAGTGGTGAGACCCTGGCCCAGGTTTCCCAAATAGGTGGTCGCTGCCCCATCCTTGGAACCTGTTCCAGGGAAGGTTGGTCAGGGCTCTGAGGAACCTGCTCTAGTTGCCGATGTCCTGCTCACTACAGGGGGTTTGGAACTCGAAAGGTGTATTCCAACCCAAACCAGTCTGATTCTACGATTAGTATGATTCCCTGTTAGTTGTACGGACCAGTGGGGCCTATACACCCAACACATTTTCCGAGTAAGAACAAGAGTTACAAAGGGAGAATTAAATAGTCCTTGTGATTAACCTTGAACTGATGGAGACATTCAAAGTCAGGCTTGATGAGGCTCTGAGCAACCTGCTCTAGTTGCAGATGTCCCTGCTCCCTGCAGGGCGGGCTGGACTAGATGACCTTCAGAGGTCCCTTCCAACCCAGGGCATTCTATGTTTCTATGAGTCTATGATTTGTAATGAGTAACTATTTGTAGAAGTCCTTTGTTCTTCTCATCCTTCAGTTCAGTCCATGCCCACATCCCGTGAGAGCCTCTGTTTCCTGCAGGAGAGCCACATGCATCCTGCCCTCTGCGTGCCACTGCCACCAGTCACTTATTTTCAGAACTAACCTGTTGCAACTCCTGCAGTCTGTGCTCACTTTATCTATTTTTAGAAAAGGAAGGTGAGTTTAGGGTGTTCCGGTAGCGTGTGCGATGGATAATGTCTGCATTTGTTCTGTTTTCTTTAAAATGCATCACAGGAGAATAAAAAATATTAGCAATATTTCTAGGCATGCACATTATTCCAAACACAGTCTGATAAATTATTCATATTTAATGCATTAATTGTACCCACTTATGGGCACGTCAGTAAAGTGAATCATCTTTTTGTTCAAAGGAATTTTACTTTTCTTTTCTTCCTTTGCTCTTATCACAGATTTTGAGGAATCTTCATTGTGCCATTTAGATTTTATTGGAGATTTAATGGGAACTGAGTCTTCACGTGATTTTGTCCAAAACTTACTCTATTGAAGAGTTTTCCTGTTTGGTTCTTGATTAGAAAACAACTCATAATATGAAATATCACTGCTAATTTGGTCCCACCATTCTTGAAATTGATATTTTTTTGTCTCAAGTCTGTTATTTTGATCCACATACCCTACCCAATGGCTCCATACCCTACTTATCCCATAAGCAGGGCCTATATCTGCTACCAATACATCTGTTCCTTGTCCAGGTTGTAGCACGCTATTTTCTCTGTGCCAAATCCTTTATGCTTCCAAATTTGTAATGCATATTGCTGCTGTTTTTTCTAGGTTGCCTTTTTTTTTTTATCTAGTGTGGTTTCATTTAATACATAGTGCAAAAGTGTCTTCTTACTGTAGCTAAATTCTATCTGACAGTATTTTACGGTAAAGTGGCAAATAGTAAGAGCATTGTGTTATCAAAAAAAATAATAAATTTAAAGTACATAAAGAAGAATCCATTCTAATCTGTTATAAAAGCCGTAAGGAAGACAGCATTTCATAAGGCCATAAAACATGCCTCATGCAGTTAACCTCACCACACGATCTAACTGCGAGTAAATGATGCCATAAAATAAGCCTTGCCACCCTTAATTGCTTAATTAACACTGTATTTTAAAAGAGAATTTAAATGTAAAGTGTTGCTAAGCACCAGAGAGATTCACCTGAGATAAAATTCAGACGAGTAAAGTAAATTCTGGTGTGTTTACAACAGATCTCCTGTCGGCCTTTCCTACAAGAATCTCAGAATGTCTGGTTGAAAGAGAGCTTCAAGATCATTCAGTCCAACCCTTGACCTAACACTACAAGCTCGACACTAAACCATGTTGCTAAGTAGCAGGTCCACACGCTGTTTGAATACCTCCAGGGATGGAGACTCTGCCACTGCCCTGGGCAGACTATTCCAATGTTTGATAACCCTTTCAGTGAAGAAATGTTTCCTAATTTCCAGACTTAGGATAGGATTCGGCTCCCAGCCAGCATCTCCGGTGCATTAGGGACGTGGTGGGGCAGGACATGTCACAGGAGATGCTGGGCAGTAGGGCGCCTTCATAGCCTTTCACTGAGATGCTTCACTGACATCAAGGCGTTGGTTAAGTTGACATTGCCCATTAAATATCCCAAAGCACTCCCCTGAGACTTGCTCACCCTGTCTGTATTGCTGTCCCCATCAGAATGGTTTGTCATTTCTCTGCAAAGCACCCTAAGAAGGGCATTGAGGGGCTGGAACATGTCCAAAGAAGAACAATAAAGCCGTTGAAGGGTTTACAGCACCAGTCTGGTGAGGAGCAGCTGAAGGACCTGGGCTTGTTCAGCATGGAGAAAAGGAGGTTCAGCAGCAAACACCTTGCTCTCAATAACTCCCTGAAAGGAGATTGGAGTGAGGTGGGATCAGTTTCCTCTCCCAAACAACAAGTAGTAGAACAAGAGCAAACACCCTCAAGTTGTGCCAGGGGAGGTTTAGGTTGGACATGAGGAAAAATGCCTTCACTGAAAGGTTGTTCAGGCCTGGGCCAGGCTGCCTAGGGCAGGGGTGGAGTTCCCCTCCCTGGAGGGGTTTCAAAGCCATAGAGATGTGGTGCTGAGCGACAGGGTTTAGTGGTGCCCTGGCAGTGCTGGGTTAATGGTTGGACTTCATCTTGTAGGTCTCTTCCAACCAAAACAGTTCTGTGATTCTGAGATAGACTGAGATTGCAGGGTGGACCTGAGCAGAGTGTCAGTACTTTTCCGCCATCCCTCCTCCTCTGGAGGCCTTGGTTGTCATTTCATCCCCTTCCCTGTGTCTCACAGGAGCTGTAAATCTGATCAGTAATCGAGGGCACTTTTAAAATACGGTTGTAGAGTTGAGGTCAGGGGAGAGCCCAAACAGCTGCTGCTGCTGTGACACGTACCAGTACGTGCTCAACAGCAGCCTGGGTTGCAGAGCTGCTGCCCTCCCAGGTCATTTGTCTGGAAGAGTGATATTGTCAGCATGAAAGCGTGCCGATATTTTTAGATGAATACTTATTTATTTATCCACTGTGCCGCCCTGGGACAGGATCCACAGTGACCTAGCGACAGACTCATTAGCGCCTGAGTGGGGAGGAGAAGTACCTAGATAAATAGCCTTGAAGTGTGCAGTGGTGTGATGTGAAGCTTGATTAATTCGTGTTTGTAAAGTGCTATGGGATCTTTCTTGGTAAAAGAAGCTGTGTTGTGTCTCTGTGCTTTTATTATTGTATTTATAGAACCCTGCAGTGATGGTAGAACTAAGCTGAAATCTATTGATGCATTATGGCTTGGAAGGGCTGTGTCATACAGGACAGAAACAAGTTATACTTTAAGTATTTTTTATTTTGGTAGATATCCTTTCTGCCATTGTAGGCAATCCAAGGCATGGTGAAAGCACTGAGAGACTGTGAAAAGGAACATTGTTCTGTATTAAAATGGTTGTATTTTATGATGTTCCTGCTCAGTAGATACAGTTTCTAAGTGACACAAAGTCATACGTCAACTTCATTAACTTCTGTGGCAGATGAGTTCTAATCTATGGATTTATAGGTGATGCTTTCCCAGATGATGGCTCTGGTGGAATATTTCTTTGACTGATGGTTTCATGTTATGTTGTCATCTGAAATTAAGCAAATAAATTAGCTATAAATTTTATGTGAGAGTGAAATACAGCTGTAATAGGAATAAGATGCAAAGCCCAAATACAGATATATAGGCCTGGCAAAAATAAATATGAAGTATCAGATTCAGCAGTGTAGTCTAGACTATCATTTCACCAATTATGCTGTGTCTGCTCCAGTTCTCCAACTCCTACTTGTTCAGGCAGCTTATGAAATAAAATAATACCTCGCTGAAGGTTAAAGGATTGTTGCAGAAAACAGACCATTCTCTTTATTTATTTATAATAGCAAAATCATTACAAGCTTGTGATAACAAAATGGAGCAAATATACTCTTCCCTGTTCTAGAAATTCTGGGAGAGTTTTTGATGCTGATCCTAGCCCATGCTTAAGCTACAAAATAATTTTCCAGCCTGATGTTCCCTTCCTTACTAGGCTGATGGCTGCACAAAGCCTCAGGCAGTTCCTGCCTGTGTCCAGGGACACTCTGTAGAACTGGGTGTGTGGACTACGTGGGAAAAGACAAACCCACTTTTTTTTTTTTTCCAGTTTCCCTTATTTTAGAATCATAAAATCATTTTGGTTGAAAGAGACTTGTAAGATCATCGAGCCCAACCATTAACGAGGCAGTTCTCCTTAAAAAGAGTGGATTTACATCAGGCAAAACCACACCAGCAGTTAGAGCTCTATTAAGTAACACAGAAGCTGTAGATTCAAGTATTTTGGAATCCCTAAAGTACAGGCAGGGTCAGAATTGTCATTTCTTCTTTTCCATGTGTGCCTGCGTAGCTTGAGTACATGAGAAATTCTTTGCAAGACTCTTGTAAACATGAAAACCAACAAGGAGCCCAAGAGGAGCGTTGCTTCTCTAACAAGTCCCCTTAGCTGCTCTCTGTCTGCCACAAAGGCTTCTTGTGGGGATGAACTTGAGGCCAAAATAAAAGTAACTGGCAGTATCAGAATGTTTTTTTGCAACTGCACAGTGCTGCCCATAAACTGATAAACGGCGTGGGGGAGAAGAGTCTGAAATCCTGTGTTTTCTTTTGACTGTGCGAATCCTACAGAAATCACAGCCCGATGCTAAAAATATTTTTCTTACAGTTAAAAATGAATTTTCTCTGATGTTGCTCTTGGAAACACATTCAAAAGGAAAACGTTTGGATGGAAGACTTTACAAATAATTATTTGTTTTCCTGAAAGACACACTGTGCTATCTAAGCAAATAGAAATAGCAATCCTAAAATAGCAAGTATTGTTTCTATTTGTGCTGCTTCGTCGGCTAAACCACTTTATGATACTGTTTCTTTATCAGAGAGACATTTAAATCAAGGAAATGATTTTTAATACTAGGGCAGAAATTAATTTCATGCATCTGCTAGCAGATGCCTACTATCAAGAACTGAGTAAACAAACATTTGCACATCTGCTCCTGCTATATGAAAATAAGATCTGAAGTTATAAAGGAAGGTAGGCTTTGCTTTTTTACTTTTTTTTTCGATAATGTAGTTTGCCATTTCAAATATTGCAAAAAGCCTTAGAAGTACAGAACATTTGTATCCAGAGTGAGGCGGAAAAATGTCCTTGATGAGAACAGCGTGAACCATCAGTAGGGAGCTACTGCTTTGTAGTTTAGTGTATGAGTGTTTCGGTTTAGTAGTTGAGAGAGTCCAAGTCCTGCACGTGTAGTTCAGTAGAAATGTCTCCAGGGATCTTTCCCATCTTCCTTTCTAGCAATTAAGTGGTAAAAGCTGAGGCAAAAACTCTGTGTTGGTTGGTCTGCTCTCTCAGTTTTTGAGAAGTTGTGTTGCACCCTGTTTCTAAAGGCTGCTGTGTGGTCTGCTATTCGTCTGGGCAAAGCTGCGGCCAAAAACCTGGCAGGTTCCTGGCGCAGGAAGGCAGAGGAGCTGCTGCTGCTGCTCCAGATAAGTGTGAGGCATAAGCAGCAGGTTTGTGGTCCTCCTGTTCTTGAATGTTCTAGGGCCTTGTTAAGTGTGTGTGTTTGGGTTTTGTTTGTGCGGCTATTGCAGCCATTTTTTGGAGTGGAATAAAGGTATCACATGAGCAGGAACGTACCAAGATGTATTAGTGCAGGCTGATGTAAAATCATGTATAGTATTTACTCTTTTATACTCTTTCTTAAACTAGAGGATGCTGAAATTAAACTTTGGGGCCATTAGGCCTCCCCAGGAAGCTGTATATCACCGTTTAACCACCACCAAAGAAGTGTGCTGGCAAGTTCTACTTTACCGATTTAAATAGAAAATGTTAATGCCAAGACTCTCCATAATAAATCAAAGCTTATAAGCGTCATGATTCATTAGGGTGGGACAGCTGGTGGTGCAGCCCACTATGAGCTGTGTGTTGGTCCGTGTCTGTCCAATCCCACCAGCTTCTAGTCCCGCTGCCCACCTGAGCCAAGCCAACCTCTGGCAAAGGCCAAAAAAGGGAAAGGGGGCGGGGGGGAAAGTATTAAGAACAGCAATAAATAGAAGCCACTATTCCACTTAGTGTGTTAACGTATCATCTATCTGGTACGTGAGCTACGTGAGGTTGAGAGAACAGAGAACAATTGTTCAGCAGATGAAAATACTTTTATGCTAGTCTGGGTAAAGGAAGCCAGGAGATCAGATGAGTCAGTCTGGGGCTGGTGGCAAGCCTTAGACCTTTAATTTGCTAGATATAAGTAATGATCTCATTAGACTAGACAGCCTAAGTGTGGTAGTTCATCTCTTGAGAGCTTAGTGCTCTTGGCTAAAAGGACTCGCATGTTGGGAAGTTTTGGCTTTAGCTTAAGTGGTGTTTGCTTTTTCAAGTAGCAGATGATACCTTCTTCACTTCTGCCAATGTGATAGAGTGGCAATTGGCCTCTGAAGAAGACCTTTGTGTATGTATTTATGCACTGTGCGCTGAATATAAAATAAATATCCTTCATCTGTGGCTTTACAGAGTGTTCTGGATGGTGTTTATATTCCATGAATAACCATAGAGGTACCAGAAAAGATGTCAGTGTCTGTATAGGAAGGATTGTGCTAGACGTCTGATTACACGCTATAAATAGAGATAGAAATATGTTTTAAGTAATCTGTGCAAGGCATCATTTAAATCAGTCATAGATCCTCATTCACAACTTTAGAATAATAACATATTTTATCTCTGACAGTGCCTGGGAGTTAATTCTCAGGTTGAAGTTGTGGGAGTTAATTCTCAGGTTGAAGTTGCCTGGATCTCGCTCCTTCCAACATATCCCCAAAAAATCCTAACGAGGAAATAGCTCTGATCTTATTCAGCGAATTAAGCTAAAGAGCAAATAAAGCCTTTGTAGCAGTAGTTGTACATAATTAGCTGGGATCTCCTGAGTACAGTCCACCATTTAATAGAACTGCTAAAATAAGAGCAAGGGAAAAACCCAAATCTAAGCTAACCTAAAGCATTAAAGGTTATACTGTTTTTATATCATTAAACAAAAAAAGGAGGGAGTTTAGGGAATATGGTTTATTATTTTAAGAATAAAGCTGATGCTTTTAAGTCATATTCAGAAATTCTCCTTATTTTCTCATTTTTCTATTGATCTGCGTGCCTTAATACGAAACATCACATGAGGTAAATGTATTAGAGGTATCATTCACTGGAACCGCTCTTCAGTACGCAACTAAGCAGGCAACTATGGTAGGAACAGTTTCCAGGAAGTCAGTGAGAACTTCAGCATTATCTTTCAGTGAGGCCCACATTTCACCTGGTAAACTACTGAGGTGGAGTCTAACGTAAAGCCTATTAAGTAGATGGAATTCCTTCCACTGATTTTAATGGATCTGGCCTCAGGCCCATAATAGACCTGATGTTTATTACATGCAGTGTTGAGTCACAACGCTGAGCTCTCATTTTGTTACTTTTAGACAATAAATTACAGTTTGTTAGCTACAGGAAGACTGATCTATCCTGGGTTGTTGTAAATCTTCTGTCTGTCTTCAGAGCAATCTTAGGTACTGTACACATCGTTTTCAGTTTAACTCCAAAGACACAACTTGACAGGGTGCTAGGCCATCTCATTTAAATTTTTTACTTAGAAGATTGGACCAGATGATCCTTGAGGTCCCTTCCAACCTGGCATTCTATGACTTACTGGTAGGTGCCACCTTATAGAATAAACGTGCATTTCATCTGTCCCAACCTTGCAGAAGACAAACAGAAAATAATTTTATTTTTTTTCAAATTAAAGGCACTAAATCTTACTGGGGGAAAAAGTGTCGAGACACAAATCTCTTGAATTAAAATAACTGCCTCTTTGGATGGGTGAAACAGAGCATGAAGTAAATCTCCTCAAATAAAATATCAGCATTCTGGAGGATTAGTTGCATGCTGTAGTTCCTTCTTACAAATGTGCCATGGAGTGATGGGCAGTCACCCTTATTCTGCCTTAGTGAAGGTGTGCTATCTCTATGATGCAGATAGAACCAATCGTTGCAGACTTGTTGAACTAGGTGCTTTTAAATTGTAGTTGCTTATTAAAGATTACAAAATGATCAGAGGGTGGAAAATCGTAATTTTTCCCTTGAACCAAATGCAACCATGCGGTAGACCAAATTGTGATGTATTAATTAATCTGGAAACCCTCTTTTAAAGCAGCTACACACCTTGTAGCTGAAATTTTTGCATCTTGTCTTATTTACTGATTGGGAATTGGGAAATGCTTTCAGAACAGGCTGTCGTGACGACATCCAAGAGAGCAGCTTTATTAACCCTGACAAGATGTGCAGACTTTCTCACTCCATACCTGCTCTGATGAATTGAGGTAGGAGCATGTGCCCAATTTACTTCCTTCCCTTCCCTCCTGTGCCCCTTCTTCAGCCACCATCCAAGGCTTTTCCATCCCCACCCAAGCTGATGAGTGTTTCAGCAGCTCTCTAACTTTGCCACCTGCGATGCAGATAGGAGTGCAGAACATGAGAAGGTATAGTATTTTAAGCTGTAAAATATACATTCCTCTCTATGTTGCTTTTGATGGATTATTTGCTGTAAAATTGGCTCATGAAGATTCATATCAGACGGAAATGCGGGACAGGTAAAGCCCACAGCCTGAGCAAGGAACACATCTTCAATAAGCGGTGTGGTTTATAGTTGCAAGAAGGTCTTGGGGGTTTTTTGTGCCGAGGTTTTTCCAAAACGGAGATGAGCAAACAATAGTGGCCTGCTTGGCAAGAAGGGTGCAGAAGGCTTGGAGATAGATAAGAGCAAGTGAGGAGTAACTTGATCCCCGAGATAATAAGAAATGCTACCTGTTGCCTGTCTGCTTTGAGGTCAAAAGAAAAAAGAAAATCAGCATGTACATGGGATTTTTTGGTTGGTTTAAATCTGTTCAAGTCATATGAACCTTGGAAAAATTATCCTTCTCTTACTTGTAGGAGATATTCTGTCACAGTTTAAATTACTCTTCCCTTCCCTCTGAAATAAACCAGTAATATGTGCTACAAGAGGTGCTGGAAGATGGGAGTGACCAGTGGCTTTAGCTCAGGTACTCAGACTGGGCAGTGTCATGAGAAAATGTTGGTCAAAACAATGGAGAACATGACAGGGCAGCGAGAGTCTGCTCTGTGCTGCTCTGATGTCCGTGAACATTGTCTTAGAGCCTGAATATTGACCCCTAATATTTGTCCTAAGCCACAAAGGACATCAATGTGGAAAAAAAAAAAAACAAAGCTCTTCTCAGTAGCTTGAGGATTAAGAAAATTATGGTGCCATACTGTAAATATCTTGGAACTGTGTATTGCAAGTGAGGAATTCAAGTTAGTGTTTACTCTTAAACTTATTTTAAATATTGTTTAGGTAAGAACTGAGATTTTGGGTTAAGATATAGAGTATTTACTGACCTGTATTGCAGAACGTGTACTGATGTTCTCAACTGGCTGCATAATTGTGACTTGTGTTTTGTTGTTTACAGTTAAGAATTCAGTGATATTTCTTCTGTCTTCCTCTTCGTGACATTAGACTGAGGGTGGGGTTTGCTGCTGTGTAAAAATACAAACAGAATTGGGAGGCTGAAAGAAGAGATGTAATTAGATATTTTTGTTTCTGTATAGGTAAATATACTTTAATCGTTCTGATTAAATTCTGAAATACTACAGTTCCAGGTAAAAGGCTGATTTCTACTGAAAGAGTCAGGCCAGGTAGCCACATCAGCAGGGCTGCTTTCTGAGTGTGGATTTGGCCTTGGTGTGCAACCTGTATCTCCACCTCCCACGGTGAAGGAGGTGTGTAGAAAAGAAACATGTTGCAGAGGGAATACAACTGTTCTGCTCAGTAGAGAGTAGCTAAGAGAGCTACTTCAGCTACCTCTTCACATTTCTCTTTTCAAAAAGCAGTTACTGTCACAAGTAACTTTGACCACACCCAAGTCCTACCACTGGCTCTCCACGGTGCTTGGCTGCCTCTGGATCGAGCGTTGGCTGATGGCCTTTAGTCCCTGCCAAGGCCTTCATGGAAGCTCAGAAGCTCTAGGGAGTCTGCTCATGAAGGAAACAGCCTTGTCTTGCAATTCTTGCAACTGCTAAGCAAGGAGTGAGGTCTCTGTCCATCATCAGGTGGAGATGGGCACTGCTTGAGCCATTTCTCTACTTCTGCAGGATCTTCTGCATGTTAATGGTCCTGCATTAGAAGATAATTGTAACTGAAAAGGTAAATCTGCAGCTGCTGTCGTGGTCTTTTCAGGCTAAATGGCACATTATTATGTAGTATATCTTTAGATTCATTTTAGAGGGGCACATAAGAATCAAATTCATAAAGAAAACAGGAATCTGCTGCAAGATTCTAGTATATCCAAAGTATATTACATAAAACTTGACCTTTACATGAAACCAAACCAGGAACAGTCGATGAGAACAAGGCATTTGTCACTACATAAGCGCTTGCCGTGCTCACAGCTGGAGCAAGCTGTGCTGGTTTGCTTCCTTCACCTTGGGAAGGACATGGTGAAGTTAGAGAAGTTACCAAGGAAGGTAAGCAAAATCATGAAGGAGTGGAGCAGGAGGCTTAAGAGGGGAGACTGGGAAGGCTGCGATGCCTCCATTTGGAGAGGAGAAGCCTGAGCAGGGTGATTAAGATTTACAGACTCCTGGGGTGGGGTGAAGTTTCCAACAGATTGCCCTCCCCCCCACCCCTTTTTTTTTGGTCTTTTTCTGTGTTTTAGACTATGATAACTTCCCATATTTTCCTGTTCTGCACATTTATATTTATAAATTGCTCATCTCACTTTTATTTTCTTAAAAGAAAACTTGCATACTTAGAGACGATAGTTGAGCAGTTGAATTAAATGTACTTTTTTTTGTGGTAAAATAAAGGCCTGGGAAGAATAGTGCTGAAAAAAATTCTAAAGACATCCAAACATTATCTATCTCTAGGATTTGATCTCCCACTAGGGCAGCTAAGCCCATCCAGCAACTAAATGACTTTACTCTATAAAAGTCTTTGGAAATAGCTTTTATCTTCTCCCTGCCCAGGAACATATACAGAGCAGAGGAATTGATTTTAGAGAAGAAAATAAGCTCTGTTGTGTAAATTATGTTAATTGCTGAGTAGAACACCATTATTATAGGTATTTAAACTGAGATGCTGCATTAAAACTTCTGCCTTCTTGTAGTTAAAAGCAGATCTGAACAGATTTAAATGATAGTTTATGTTTGGGCTTTTTCCAGAAAATGGGGTTGGATTGTAGAAGAAATGCTGCTTAGGGAGTGTTAAGTTGGTTACCTGACCTACTCAACCCTCTCAGTACTGTTATAGATATTTCCTTTCAGCCTCTATGGAGCCCTCATCCTGTTTTCTCCAGTCAGGGAAAACACGTGGAAAACTTTAAGGAGATGTTGACCTGAGAGGAAAAGCAGGATGAGGTTCTTCCTGGTCGCTGCTGTTTCCTAGAAACACAAACTGAGAGACAGAATGTTGAACCATGGAAGAAAATGGCAGAGTGGGCAAGAAAGGCGGATTTGCAAACAGAAATTTTGCCAAATACTTTAGTGCACAGGTTGGATCAACTTTTAGGGAATAAAACTTGTGTAACTTAGATTTATGTAACTGGTAATTGGAGCTGACGCTGACTCTGCCAGCATTGCAAGGGTCATTTTGTGCTGTTCTTGAGCAGTCTCTCTGACGAATGAACCATCGCTCATGCAATAGATTTCGTGTTTACAACTGACATTTTATTGAAAGAAAAACTTTAATTTGTGGGAATCATAGCAAGAAAAAAGGAATTTCTTTGTTGGTAGTTAAATCTTCTTTGCGTTTCTTGATATTTATGAGGATGGTGCCTGAGTTTCAGAATTTTATTCCAACTTCATGTTTGCGTTTTGGATCCTCTTTGAGGAACTAGAGCCAGAAAAACCAACAACTTCTAGTGTTTAGTGCTGTCCTGCACCACTGGCTTTTGTCATTTGAGGATTGGAAAGGATTTTCTTTTTTTGGCATCTGTACGCGTGGCACGCGCTGCTCAAATTGAGGCCTGCGAGCGTGTATAGCAAAATTAGCAGAATGGAGTCCAAGCTAAAATAGGAGAAAAAAACAAAATCAAATGTTGATTAAAAGAGCCCTTAATTTTTCCAGAAAGTTTTTCTGGAGCTCTGCCATGCTCATTTAATCCTGGTGCCCAGAGTGCAGGCAAAGTAACAGCTGGGATGGAAATGGTTATTCAGCCTGAGAGCAGGGATGGTGAAACTCCTCTTAGATCCCTAGCAGCTCTGCAGTTTCTCACGGCTGCTAATCAACTGGACTTTTTGGTTTTCTTTCTTTCTGATTGCTAATTCCTTCGTATGTGCCTGTGCTCAGTTTAGTTAATCTACAAGAAAAACTCCCAGTGATTTGTTTTTTCCAAAATAAGATTGCTTGTTCCTGTTCCTGCTGCTGATCCAGGGGCAAAAGTACCATGCCAAGAAACAGGATCTAGATCAGAGTGTGAAACCATCATTAGTGATTCCAAGGAAAAAAGCATAATGATTTGAGTCCTTTTTTCTTTCTAGTTCTTTTTTGGTTTGATTCTAAACTTTTTATGTTAGTAATTTATCATTCATGCACCAAAACAAAAAATATGGTATTTTCTCAGGTCTGAAGATTACAATGATTTCCTATTTTTTTTTTTTTTTTTTTATCCTGTGAAGTTAGTGCCTCTCATTGTAACACCACTTCCTCCCCTGGATCAGTTTTCTCAGAAAGGTCCTGACATCCAGACTCATGATGTTTTCTATTGTACAAGTTCTTGCAGGATTTTTGCTTCAGGTTTTGGTAATATTTCAAAAGGAATGGGAAATGAAATCGCATTTGCTCTTTCATCTTCAGATTTGCATATCTCATAGATGGCTATATCCCATAATTCATGTTCCAGGAAATCTGTGCTTAACTTCCCATGTGGGAGGGTGCACAAAAGGTAGTCTGCCTGTAGGATTTTGATGCAGATCCGTACTAATTTGTACAGAAGGAGCTCAGAAGCGAAGACTGTTCTTGGAGACACAACTTTCCTAGAGCTGAACGGGGTGGGATTTCACACAAATCTGGATTACACCAAGTACAAAGCTGACCCAGCAGCTACTCTTTGTCACCCAGGAATTTTTTCAACTCAGCCTTCCTGGTGAAAATCAAATAAGTCACACACATTTTGCTGTCTGGTGTAAAACCCTCATGTATGCTTTTTGTGAGCTCTGCTGCTGAGTTTGACAGATGCCTGTAGAAGTGTCCAACTAATTTCTGAGGAGGCTAAGATATATGTGTTTGGGTATTTGGATGAATATTTTACATTTATTATATACCTATGTAGATATAACTCTGAAATTATTTTAGACCATGAGCTCCCAACTTCAAACTGTTCCACACTTACAAATCCCAGCTTTTATATTCACAATGCAGTAACATCATCAACATAAACCATGAAGCCATTGATGTAATTTCATGTAACACATAAGCAGGTATGTAATTGCACAAAAATGGAAATGAGCGTTTGGCAATTTAAAATAGGGACAGAGCTCCACAAAGGACACTAATTAGTTATTATGGAAGTTGCTTATTCTATCAATAACTTTGAAATGGTCAGTGTGCCCGCAAAGCTGCTTTTTTTGACAGCTGGAATAACAAGGCTGTACTTTAGTCGTATTACTGTCGCTCTACCAGGATGATCGAGGCAAGAAGATGCTGCCTGGGTGACATTAATCCCTGTATTAGTGGAAACATTCCCCCGGAGAGATGTGAAAGGTGGGTGAGAGACCTGCTGAGGTGAGACGGCAACAGCTGCCCAGACAACCCGAGTGGCTTTAATTTAACCCTCTTTTAGATTAGCTGGAATAAGTCTTCATTTAGGATAATGAAAAGATCATATTAATGGTGATTAATATTAAATCCCTCCCTAACATTTTTTTTTCCTGTTCAAAACTGGTGCGTGAGATTACCCTCATAGGGGTTTAGTTTCTCTTAAAAATCATTGGGAATGTGTTTCTGAGTGGGACAGAATTAGAAGGATTGAGAGCACTAGAAATAAGCTGTTGCTGTGATAGAGGTCCCACATATGGAAATAGATATAAAGGCTGAGATGAATAGCTGGCTTTGTGTCTAGAAAAAAAAAAAGTGCTTCATAGAAGTATTCCTTAGCAGGAAAAGAAATGCATCAACTCTCTTCTTACTACATTTATTTTTTTTAATGATAGCCCTTTAGATAGGTGTCTGAATTATTACTGAATTAATTACTGAATTAATACAGCACTGATCTAATGGACAGGACAAAGGATCTAGAAAAATCCTGAATGTGCAAAATGAAGACAAGCCTTCTGCAAATTATTTTACCTCTAATATTCAAGAATTTCTCCATCTCCCAAATCGTAGCTGTGCATTCGTTATCAGATTTTGGCTGTCTTGGGAGTCCAGAAACTTTCATCTGTGTGTTAGTCATCTCCCAAGCTGTTATTGTCACTTAGTCTTCAGGACTTAAAATAAAGAGAATGGAAATTCTACAGTTTTGGCAGGATGTAGTAGCCTTGTACAGTAAGCTAAATTAAAATAAAATGTGTTCACACTTTAAGTGCCGTTTCAGCAACCACTCTGTGCAGGACCCAAACAAGGAAGGTGGCTCCTAATTATTTATTGTGGCTCTGTCAATTTTTGCACTGAGTTGGAAGTGTATATCGCTACTGAAATTTGAGCTTTTCTGGTTTATACTGTTGTCTGAAGAATTTATCAACAGTGACAGTATTGCCTTCACTATTTTGGTCAGTCCCAGCTACATGCTTTTACCCATTGTTGATTGCTTTATAATCAATTGGAGAGCTCTGTTAAACACAACGTGAAGTTCATTATCGTCTGGCGAAACCCCAGACTCCACATTTGAATTTGGCTGTGCTGGGAGAAGAACACGTATCCTTTCATCCACCAAGCAAGCTCAAAACAGAACAACCTGCCAGTTTTCATGTCCAGCTAGAAAAGGAATTAAAAATATGAAACATATGAGATGGTTAAAAAAACCCACGAACTTTTATTTCATGTGAATTAGAAGTCCAGACTGTTTGCTTGAAACATTGCAAGCAAACATCAGTAGCCAACGAGAGAAATCTCACTCCTTACTTCCAAAATGAATCAATCTTTCCTATTGATCCAACTAAGAACAGAGGGTTTTTTTCCATTTTTCTTTCCTTACCACCAAGTGATAGGCATTTACATCAGATATATTATTGATACGGCTCTGTGCTTGATTTGTATTAGGAATGTATTTTAAAGTATTAAATACTTCCCAACTACAGGTACTGCTGCCCCTGGCATTAATTCTCACCACGACTCATCTATAGATGTGTAAATATATATTCCTGATGCATGCAGACTTCTTCAGAAAGTAACAGCGCTAGATGTAGAATCTGAAATACAACCAGAAACTTCCAAATCGCTAAACAGAAGTGAAGACCTGTTGAAATGTAGGTGTTGGCAGAGAGGATTGATTTGAGCTTTAGCCCATCCAGTGTTTGGTTTCAGACTGTGTCTTCCATCTGACTCGAGATGAAGAAAGCAACTAAATTCCTTTCAAGTGATTTCAAATCTTCAGCAAGACAAAATAACTTGTACTCTAGAAAATACCCAACTGGTTAGAAATTAGTTAATTCTAATATCTGAATTCCTTTTTCTAAATTAATATTGTAACTTTGACTGCCCTCATTATCTGCAAAAAAAAAATTACATGATGGTTCTTAACATCTGACTAAGTTTTTGGCCTCAGTGCTATCCTTGTAGTGAGGATTTCAACTGTCTAATTAAGCCTTATATTGGAAGAAATACTTTTCCCAGTTCGTAACCTTTCAATTTCACACGCTGCCGCTGAATTCTCACATCATGAGACTAACAGAACAGGATTCCACCATCCCTCCATCATTAGGAAATCTCTCTATATTTTAATGCTGTCTTCTTACATTTGCCTCCACTCTAAGGTAAACAATTTTCCTTCACTAGAGAAGTTTTCCATGTCAGTAACTATTTTTCTTGCCTCTTCCCGCAAGCCACTTAGTCCAGTAGGATGCTTTCAGAGGTGCTGATAGGTACTGAGCACCGTGTTTCAGCTGGCAGGAGTGTATTGGGGATTTCTATAATGACGTTATAATCTTTTCTATATTATTCTTCCCCCCCTACTTATACATCGTAGTATTTTGTCTGCTGTTTCAGCTGACATTACATGTCAGAGGGGTCAGCTCTTAGCTGCTGAAAACAATGCCCATCATTTTCCCGAGCGGTTCCAATTAGTGTTGAAACTCATAAGGCATCTGGATAGCTCGGACTTTTCCTCTCCTGTATACATTATTTTATATTTTTTAGCATTTGGGCTTCTTTTGCCATCTTGTTGAATATAAATTTCGGCTGGGTCTTTATGGGGAAGCTCGGGAACGCAGAACTGACAGCTTTTCAGTTTACTAATTGCATTTCATTTCCGTGTTGGACGTGGCTCATTCCTAGTGGTTTTTTATGTCTGTCATACAGCTTATCCCAAATGTTCATTTTAAGTAATTTTAACTGGCTAGTAGGATATTTTCAATTTACTTTTAAACGCTTCTGCTAGCATAGTGCAAGCTATGGGAAGCAGACAGTTTTCCAAATCAAAGTAGAATTTCTGTGCAGATACATAATATTTCCCTTAACGCCTAGAGAGTGCATCAAGTTATATCTTGTTGCAGTTGAGTACCAAAGCCTAACACTTTGAAACATATATAAATAAGCTATATTTCATTTTAAGCTGCGTGAAATAATTTTTTAAGCTTTGATTTTTATTGTTACTCTTAAAATACTTTTAATTCATATACATTTTTAGCTGTTATGCACTTAGATCTTTGAAAATTATCTTGCAAAGCACTTTTTGTACTTACACATGTAAGTAGCAAGCGTAATGAGTTGCGGATCCCAATGAAAAATGTATTGAAGGACTATTTGTTATCAAGATGAGGTCTGACCTGTGGGAAAGCAGGGGATCTGAGGTTGTTTTGAGCTGAAACACACTTTGCCTGACCCAGAGCAATGGTGGCCAATGAAGCCAGTGTGAATTATTGCTCCTGCTTTGCAGGGACTTCTCCCCTTCAAGTACTCTGCTCAGAATTTACGTCTTTCCTGTGCCACTCCTGCCACATATATTGCTCTGGTAGGATACATGCAAATCTGGAACTTCATTTCCTGAGCCCTCGGGCTCTTTGGCGTATTTTCCTGATGTGTTTGTCTCCCCTGAGCTGCCCCCTCTCCAGGTTAAACATCCCCACGTCCCTCAGCTACTCCTCACAAGACTTCTTCTCCAGACCCTTCACCAGCAAGTTTATTCTGTCTATCTGAATATTTCAGTGAGTATCAAAATCCTATCTTGTATTCTATCAAGACAGGTTGTTAATATAAAGCTTTTGCATGAGTGCCTGCATGGGCATAAGAAGCAGAGGAGAGGCCTCTGTTTCTGTTGAATTAAAGCAAAGCAGACAAATTCAGAAGAGTCCTCTAGTAAATAAAAAACACTAAAGGTCAGCTCCTCTGTGTCATGAGTGGTATACTTTCTATCTCTCTATACCTATGAATTCTTCATGCCTCCTACAAAGTTGAAAAAATGTTTCACTAAGAAACTTTCTCAAAGTGTTTTATTAAAATCGTGCTCCTGCTGACACGTTGATGAAGTTTTTTTCTGTAGTTGGAGGTCCAATGATTTTGATTGTAGCAGGAAAATACATGAAAATCAAGCAAGAGAAAACCCATCAAACTCTAATAAGTCCTTTAAAACAAATTAAAGTGGTGACTGAGCTGACATATTCAATTTTCACTAAAACAGGATTTTCAACAAGCTACAGGCATTACTCAAAGACTTAAATCTGCAAAACTAGAGTTCTGCTTGTTTGTTTGCGCTCGAGTGCATTAAATCAACTGGGTGGCTGAGCTGTGAAACTCGGTGCTCCCCACACTGTGGTGCAAGGCAGCTTTGTAGTTCCCGACACCAGAACTTTCTTATGAGTAAGAGATGAGGATAGAAAAAAAAAAAAAAGACTTTTCAATGACCTTTCAGTTGGAGTTTCATGTTTGGCTCATCTGCAATTCAGATAATTGACGATAAGGTGCAGGATTTGTGTAATGATAAAGTAGTTAAAGAACTACGGATGTATGCGTTGTTCACACATAATTCTCCTCTGTATAGTGCTGAATGTATCCTAAGGGACCTATGTTTGTTGCTTGCTCATTTGAACATACAAATACTGGAAAAAAAACAACCCAGTCGTACTGGAAAATTTCCTTCCAGTTTCCCTTTTAAAGAGAACACAGGATAATACACTATAGAAATATTATTAACCATGTTAACCATTAAATTACAAAACAGAGTACTGATCTGAGTATTTTGCTGCACAGGTATGAAAAAGCTTATTGGGTCCTGTCTGAACCTGAAAGGAAATATATCTACAAAATCTGATTTAGGATGAGTTTTGTTGGTTCATTCATCTGCCACTGCTTAGAGACCCAAAGAGCTGATTATTTCTGTCTTCTCCAGTTCTCCTGCCTAAGGGCTCATTCCAATTTCAATTAACAAAGATAAACCCGATGTCCATCATGTCTCTGTATTGTGTTTTCCTCATTTTTTTTTGTGGCATGTCATCTCTTTGCACTTTGTGAGCAGAGATGTGCCTTTGGCCAAGCACCTAATGACTGTGAAGAGAGTCCAGAAAATAATAGTCTGATTTCCTAATAGTAATGGTAATTACTGTCTCTGACTTTACTAGTAGTCTTAGCTTGATGTGTATCTCATTAATTAGGCAGCTTCAACCATGAAAAAAATAGAATCTGTGCTGTAAGGTCTAACAAGTGGTGTATACTGGATGCCACAATTTTTGCAGTTGAGTTTATTCAATTTTTGATGATTTGTGGATCCTGCCTCTTGCTCCACTTTTGAATCTGTACCTCATTGCCTTCAAAGCTTGTGCTGCCGGTTGTATAATGAAATAATTAATATTGGTGACAAAAAACGCAAGGCAAGAAGTAGGTTATGACCTCTAATTAAATTGAGTATGTTAGCACAAAAGAATTTCCTCTTTTATAATTATTCGACCGTATTGTACTCCTGGTGAATGTCTGGTGTGGAACAGCAGCAGAAGGTGGAATGTTATCGATTGCTCAAGAGCTGGACTCCTTTTGGCACTTCAACTTTTTCCAGGTAAACTTAATATAGTTTCTGCATGTAGGATATAAATCTTTATTGGAGAAGGTCTGTCAGTAACAGCGTTGTAGAAATGACTGTTGAATATTCCCGGTAATTTGCGGTGTGCTTCGAAGGTCAGCCATTAGCCGGCGTCGAGGTTGAGCGGCACATGGTGTGGGTCCCAATTTATTTGGGAATTTCTGCTTAGCTAAATGGCTGTCAAGCGTGACAGCTGCATTTACAGCAAGAGCTAATGTGCAAGGGTTTGTCAAGACTCTCTGACTCTCCTGACCTAAGCTTTAATTTAGACACACATTTTCATTTTCGGCAGGCTCAAGACTCGTGTGTCTCACGGATGGGTTGATTCTTGGTTTTCATATTAATGGACCTATCTTATTAACTGGATAGTCCTGTATGAAGGCATTAGTTTAAAGCCCTCTAGAACAAGGGTAATAGAAAGTTTGTCAAGAATTACGGTGAAGTTATCAAGATTAGGCAAATGTTCAATAGCTGCATTTCCAAAGTCCACGTCATAATTGAGAAGAAGTACTCCCAGTCAATATCAGTTCCACTAAGACTCTTTATTTTGGTGTCCACCATTTCTGCTATGTAATTTGTTTATGCTTAAGGTTATTGTGAAAGTACACCAGCTCCTTCTTTGTGAATATGCAGATTGTCTATTACAAATCTGTCTTGCTCCAGGTTAAGAGAACTTGTTATGTATCAGAAATTCTGTACAGGTTCTCGTTTGTTACCAGCATGGTTTCTTTCCCGTCTTTAAAAGGACATGCACTGTCTCAGCAAGGAAATATTTTCTGGAAATAATCTAATTGGAAGGGGAAAAATAAAAAGTCTGTTTGTTCTCTTTTTTACTCCAACAAAAAGAGCTTGATGATTGTTTTTTAAAGTCAGAAGCAAACTATCAAGTGGAAGATCCTCGCTTCCCAAACTGATCCTGAACCTGGAAGTGCTGAAGTTTGATCTGTCCCTCGGCGCTTTGAATTATCTCCGTTCCGCAGAATGTCTAACTGACATTTTAGCTGTGTCTGCGAACAGGGAGCTCCCAGTGTTTTGTAAATTGTTTGCTTTGTATTTAAGTAGCTGCAGGTGAGGTGGGGAAGAAAAAGAAGAAAAATTTAAGCTCACCATCAAGTAGCAGCTTGAAATGAGTTGAATGTTAGATATATTACTAATACCACCTTCATATCCCTGTGCTAAATCTGTTCTGTAGGTAATGCTACCGAAATTGCCAGGTTGTCAGTTATACTGGTGTCTGTGCTGGGGTAGCACCTAACTTCCTCCTTCCAGTGAGATCCCATCTGCTTGGAAGGATGTAGTTCAGGAGGGGAAAGGGGGAAATAAAATATTGTACTTTTACCCAATATGGACAGATCCTTAAGCCGCACCACGTCCACGCAGGATGGTTAGTGGTGCTGCAGCCCGTGGTGATCACAGTCTCTGCTGGGTATCAGCATTGTGAGCAATTCCATATGATCACTCTCATTTGTATGCCACTGGTGAAATCTAGAAATGCTCTAAAAAATAAATAAAAATAAGAAATTAAAAAGGTAAGGCAAACTGTAGGGAGAGCAGAAAAATCTTTAAAGGACAATTAATGAATTTTGGTGAGAGCTCATCCTTTTCAATATTTTTAATTTCAAAACTTATTTGTGCCCACCTTGTTTCTTGAAATATTAATGATTAATCAGCACTTTGAGCCCTTGTCCAGAAAGAGATTTATCTGCAACATATTTTTAAAGTTATTTCATCCTATTATTACCACATTAAGCCCATTCATTATTGTGAATTATTGTAGGATCTAGTTCGAAGTGACCCAATGTTCAGCTTTTTTTTTCCACCGCTGTTAAAATATAATGTATTACGTGTACTTGGAAATGTGTCGTTTAGCGTCCCTTCACGGGGCCGATCAATACGGCATTTGCAAGAGAATATCAGTCTTGATTACAAAATTGTCTCCATTCAAGTTCGTGCATATTATGAAAAATGGAGACACCGAAAGTGGCAGCTTATGAGTTTTTATGCTTTCGAATCTAATCATATTTTTAGACACGGCATTAAACATTGAAGGTTGGATATATCGCAAACCCCGGCCCATTCCGTTTGCAGTAATAATCCTCCTTGATTAAGACTTATAGTTAGATTATAGCAGAGATCAGAAATCATTTCTCAGTGGAGTGACATTTTTATCATTTTCCTTAAACAAGTAGGAATTATCCCCTTTCAAGTGAGAATGAACGTGATGTTTGCATCCTTTTTTTTCTTAAATGCTTACTCCTTATACATAGTCTTACTTCTGCCAGAAATAATATTTTATGCCTTTATTTTAAAATACATCAGTGTGAAGGAACAGTATAATTTGATTTACAAAACATGAGGCTACTCTTTTCCTTGCAGTATAATGTCAAACCGCTGTTGTGAATTTACTAATTATGGTTAGTAAAATACAGGTCTTTTTCTCAGATTTCTGGAAGTTAAGATTACAAGTATTTGTATAATAGAAATGCATGTAAGGGAAAAAATGTGTACAATTTTTGCTTACTAGCCAAAAGGTCTACAAGAGAAGTAGATAATCCGTATTGGGAAAGGAGAAGATTCGATCTAATTGCTAATTTCAATTTTTTTAAAAAAACAGCTCTCTTTGAAATCAAGAAAAGTTCATCTGGCTCTAAGGGGAATTTGGTTAGATCCTGGGAGGGGGAGTGGTGAAAAAATATGAGAAAGAAGGATAACTAGATTTAATAGCATGTGCCGTCATTTGATCAGGAGGGTATCTTACTTTTCCAATTCAGAGGAATAAAAAGATAGGACAATCAGAAGCACCCAGGCCAGAAGTGATCACCAAATTCTTGAGGAATGAACCCTATTTTTGTCACATCTATGCTCTTGAAGGTGGGAAAAACATCAAAGCAAACAGACTGTTGGAGCACTGTTGGCTAAGCTGGTGATTTGAATGGCTGGTGGATAAGTTCCGCTAAAGTATTTTGATTGTGTGAGCTTTTGGCTGTGATTGTAGCAAACAATAGGAAATAAAAGGGTAAATACCCAGAGCGCTGGAGTAGCCACATCTGCCAGCGATATAATCACACGTAATTTAATAACCTGACACGTTGCTGCCTGGGAAAACAGTCCGATGGAAGCTGGATGCCAAGAAGAGTGCCATGAAATTGTACTGCTTGGCGTTAAACCAACTATTCTGCGCGACTCTGCCCGAGCGAGACAAAGCTACAGGAGGGAACAGCAGAGGAGTCGACTTTGGGCAAAAAAAACCCAAAAACTGAAACAAAGGAATGTGGCTTTCCTGGGTTAGGAGAGTCGTTTGGCGATAAATGGCGGTCTTGTCAGGGAGAAGTGATGTGTTCTGACTGTTAGGATTATTCTAGAGTCATTGTTTATTCATAATTTTAACCTTTAATTGTGGCACACCACTAAGACTTGCAGGAGCTGGGAATGTTTTTGGAAGTGCTGCTGCCACGTGATAGCTCTATGACAATATATCCAGTAGATGTGACTAGAGTACTTCATTTATAGATAATACAAATAAATCAAATATAGGTCAAAAATAAATCAAGCAGGCTATTTTAAACAGTCATCCATTCAAAAAAAAACCACCAAACCAGGGATTATTTAATAGTAAATCTTTTATAAAACAAGAAGTTACTATTTCTCAAAATCCTTGTTTATTCTACTCTCAAATTCTTTTTTTTTTTGACATTCACAAGATATTGCATATGCTCCTGACTTCACAATTCAGCTTCAATGTTAGCACTTAAAAATCTTCTCCAGGTGCTAAATGCGTTGCATGCATTTTAAAATACTGTATTAAGGCATCATAAAAATCCAGAAAGTGCTTAAAACATTTAAACTGTACAGAAAAAGCTGCTTCAACTCATTAGTTTGCCTCAAATGTGATGATTTTTCAAGTATCTAAAATGAATAGCAGAAGAGGACCTTCCAGGTAGTTATTCCTAGTCTCAATAGACTTTTTTTCATACGTATAATTGGTCAGTTAATAGTAATTGAACATTTATTCAGTGCAAGTATGAAGTAATCTGACTTGATAAGTATTTTTTCTTTTCCTACATATTCCCATGTGACACTAGGGGGGGGGGAAAAAGTCAAACTCTTGCTTTTTAAAAAGTCATCATCTTTTCGTTAATTGTCTGATGAGAGACGTATTCATCTCTCAGGAGCCATTTCTCACGCTCTTTTGCTAGTGAATGGATCTTTTGTGAGGCAGCAATTTTACCTTGACCTGCAACAAAGCTTTTGAACCTCTCTCCCTATACAGCATTGCTCAAACAGCTTCTCCTCAAAGTTGTGCATCTTACTGAGCAGCAGAAGCTTCAGAATTCAAAGAACTAAATTTCCTGGCCTGTATTTAAACCTAATTCTGTCTGTATTAAAAAAGCAGGATTTATTTTTTTCATGATGTATTACCGAACTTCTATGCATCTGGATGTGCAGCATTAGCAGAAGATTAAAAGTGGTTTTACAGCAAGGGGTCAGTAGTTTTCCACCTTTCTGAGAGGCAATAGTGGGTGGTTAGAAGGACTTACCCTGAGGTTTAGACTCTTGTTTCATTACAGGTCCTGTGCCCTCTGGAGCTGTACGTTGCAGTATTGCAGCACTATATAGTCCATGGGTTGTGTTTCTGAACCCCTGCATTTGAGAATGAGCGAATACTCAGAACCATAGAAGGGTAGGGGTTGGAAGGGACCTCTGGAGATTGTGTTCAATGTCCCTGCCAGAGCAGGATCACCCAGGACAGGCCAGGAACAGATCCAGGTGGGTTTTGAAAGTCTCTAGAGAAGGAGACACCACAGCCTACTCTACTACAAGAATTCAATAAGTGGTAGAAATACACATCCCTGGTGTTTGCTCTTTAACTGCATGGACCTCTTACTTTTGTATAGATGGTTGTTTAGGTATTAATTAATTTAAGTATTAATTCTTAGTGAGTTTAACAACAAGCAGAATGTAAATGGTAAATTAAATTAATTGCTCTGTACGAAAAACCCACCAACACATTCCTTCCATCAAGGTTTGATACAACCCAATTAAAAACAGGATAAAACTTATCCTTTTGTCTTAATAGGCATGTTAAATTAGCTATTTCTTCCTAAGAAGAAAAAACATGCCTAGAAACAGGCCTTACAACATTTAGCAATGGGGGGAAAAAAAAAAGAAGTTGATTTCTTGTCCCCTGCTATTTGTAATCTGTGATTAAGTGGTGTGAAATGGGGCTAAGCCTTCCTGTTGGTGCCTTAGAGCGCTTCCTTCTCCCCTGTGCACTCAAAATATGTCTGGAACAAAAGTGGAGCATGGCAGTACTAATCTTCATTTTCTCCGTGGCGTTAGAAAATCTTTTCTAGCAATGTAAACGCTAAACAAAGCCTGTCATTTGTTTAATCCCACCAAGCTGTAACTCTTCCAGACGCATGGATAAAAAGGAAGAAAACCTAATTACATGTATTTCCCACATTACATGGTAAAAGTAATTGGAAGATGTCTTTCTGTCTCCAGGCATAAAGTTAATTTCTTGGATCTCTTTTTTTTTTTCTTGTCAGATTTGCATTTGACTGAATTTTCAAAAGTTGAAATCCTGGTGATTAAAAAGTTGGAGTGAAAAAGGTTTGAGTTGATATTCAGACAGATCTAGTATATTGTAGCTTCCAGAGGTTAACAAAGATTTCCTTTTTATGAGGTATCCACGTTGAATTTAATTTTCTTACTATTAACTTCCTAAGAAGATATTTCCTTAAGTGACTAATCCTTTACAACAGAACCTGTGTTCCTTGCTCAGTTCACATGATGGGGATGTGAAATTCTCCTCATTACAGCAATAGTAAGAACACAGTGATGGAGCTGTGTTAAGGACAGTGTGAATTTTGTCTCCAATGTCACATGCACTCAGCAACCTCACTTTGCAAAGAAGTGGCTTTGGTTTAAAAACAAACAAAACAAAACAAAAAACCAAAAAAAAACCCCAAAAAAACAGACACAAAAAAAACCCCAAAATAAAGATAAAACAGCAAGAACTGTTTGCACAGTTTGAAAAAATTTTAATCTACTTGACTGTCCAGTGAGTAGTACTAGAATTTAGTATAGTGGAGATGGTTATGGTACAGTACTGAAATACTGAAGCACTGTCTTACTGTTTCTATTTTTGTTCAGCCTTGAGAAAAGGAGGCTCAGGGGAGACCTTCTTGCCCTCTACAATTCTGTGACAGGAGGTTGGAGCCAGGGGAGGGAGGGAGGGATTGGGCTCCACTCCTGAGGAGCAACCAACATGACAAGAGGAAACAGCCTTGAGTTGCACCATGGGAGGCTTAGGTTGGACGTGAGGAAGTTTCTTCCTTAGGGGGCTGTCAAGCCCTGGCCCAGGCTGCTCAGGGCAGTGGTAGAGTCCCCACCTCCAGAGGGGTTCCAAAGCTCCGGAGATGTGGTGCTGAGGGACATGGTTTAGTGGTGACCTGGCAGTGCTGGGTTAACGTGAAGACTTCATGATCTTGTAGGTCTCTTCCAACCAAAATGATTCTGTGATTCTGCTGCAGGTACTAACTATGTAATAACAGGAAAGCACTTGCTTTCAATTAGGTAATTGTACTTATTAATTAAACGCCATTTAATCACAAAACATTCTATTTAAACCTTGTTGCAGAAAATACTTCTTAATATATACACGACTTGATTGGGTTAATGATTCAACTGCATATTGTTTATTAATAATTCACAGGCAAGATGTTCCTGTAATTTCCCCAGTAGCACTCTGAGGTAGTAGGCTCGACTGATTTCACGACATTTTCCTCTTAAACAGGCTGCCGCTCTGCTCCTGTAATTGGCAGAGCCCCATTGACTTCAGCGGAGCCTCGGCAATTCTTACCAGTATTTATTTGCATCATTAAAGGCATTTAAAAATCTAGTCTTGTAAAGAACAGATGATGTGATATTGAAGGAAACCCAAGCTCATTGTTTCATGAAAAAACCTTTGAAAGTCATCAGAAAAGGGAAAATTTCTCTTTCCCTGGCTGTTCCTTGCTTCTCTATCCTGTGAACGATCGGGGACTTGGTGGCAGGGACTCCAAGCGCTCACGTGTATCTTGGGTTGGCATCCTGAAGAGTCCTGCCCTCCTCCTGATGTCTCTCCTGACTCCTGCCTCTGTTTGCCCAGTAGAAAGTTTGCTCTAAAGTAATGAGCGTGTACATTCATTATTGCCCTATCAACAAGCTATAATCTGAATTATGTAAATTTTTGTCTAGATTTAAATCTAAATGTTCACCATTTTTAGGAACAAAATTGTTCATGATGCTTTCTAACTCATGAGAAAGGGAAAGCGATAAACAAAAAAAATAAATTGAAAAGGTTGTTTCTATTTATTTCTTTTTTCAACGCTTCACTTATGAGGCTTGATGACCTTTAACTTTCTGAATGTAGTTATTTAGTGGCACATACGAAGTTGAATGAAAAGAAAATTAGCATGGTAATTTTAATGATTTTGTAACATCCTGATAAAAGGGTCCATGAAATAATGCCAAGTAGAGCAAAAAAGTTCTCTCAGCACTCAATCATGCATGGACAAAACCCCCCAAAATATTTTCCCAAAGCTAAGCACTATCCCATGGTTATGTTTATTTGTCTTACTAATAGACCTAGTTCTCACTGAGTTTGAATTTGGTTTTCCTTTTGAGCATATATCAATATGTAAGGTTATAGTATACATATGTACACCATCTAAGGTCATTCATTAGGCTTGACCTACATTTTTGCTTGCAAGAAATGGGCACATTTGTGACGATGTAGCTGATGTGGAAGAACAATAGTTACTAATAAATCCCAAATCCCATATATTTCAGCATAGAGAGGAATTTTCTGAAGCAGAGTTGGTTTGCAGTTTGAGTCTTACGCTCCACCCTGCAGGGATCATAGTTTAGCTTTGTGATGTGGTACAGAGCCAACATAGCACAAATATGAAAATAGTGTAAATAAATATCTGTAGTATTATGATAGTGTGACAGAAACCACAATCAGATACATAATGTTTAGATTCAGAGGCACTCCCAGAAGAGCAAAAGAGTCTTGCTTACAATGGCATGAAAAAAAAAAAGGTCGATTGTCTTGTGTGGACATCAAGCTTGTCTGATTTAAGGGCTGTTGAGCTCACTGACTAAAAGGCTAGTTCCATTTTTTTGCCCATGTGATTCAGCCAGAGCACAGGAAGCTATGAGAGATACAAGTCCTCTAGAACTGTTAACACCATTTTATCTTGGGATTGATGCACAAGCCTGCCAAGTAGCACGGATGCTTAATACGCTCGGTTTGTGAAGGAGATTTTAATCTTCACAAGTGCACATCTTTTTACTTGCAGTCACTGTCTGTCTTGTGTGAGAAGTAGTGTTCAGCAAGGCTGAGGGCAACAAACTTAAACCTCAGTCCTTGAGATGGGCACGAATGGATCGTGAAGTTTGACTTTGAAAGTACCTGCTGTTGAAGCATGTAACTTGAGTGTCTAGTTCACTGGATGTGAGGCAGTTAACTGGACAAAGCTGCAAAATACCATGAGAAACGCAGTGGTTTGGAATGGTCAGGACTTGTCTTGTGGCTGGGGAAGCTGGAGTGTCAAAGATGAGGAGCATTTTCCTCCTAACATCAGTCTCTTATGATGTTTCTTTGTGTGTGTACACATATATATGCACAAGCTCGTCCATGTTCCTATCTCTCATATATATATTTACACATCTTTTTTCTTGCAACAATTTCTCTTAGGCCAACTGTTCTACACAGAGAGGATAACCATGTAACACCACCACACAGGAGGGAGAAAACTTGTGGAGAGAGAAAAAATGAAGAGGAACACATTCTGTGAGTTCTGTGTTGAGATTTAATGGGTGCTTTTGAAATATTAGTAAATTGTGCTGTAATCCATTACAGATATTTTTTTTCTTGGCTATTGGTTGCTATAATGCATCTATTTTTATTTGAGATATTGCTAAAATAACATCAGTGGGTCTGTTCTCCAGCATCATTCCACTTGCCCTCCCTAATGGTCCCATTGCTGTCCTCTAATAGTGTGGTTTCCATATTTATGGGTTAGCTCATGACATTTCATACACTTTTGAATCAGCATTTGGTTCATTGTTGCGGGTTGGAGTGTGCACTCTGCATAATGAAGGAAGCTGGTTAGTAGAACATATGACCTTTGCAAACTTAAGAAGGGCCCTTGGCAAGGAATCTCTGATTAAAAAGTATCTCCAAGTTCTGCAGATTCATGAGCCCAAGGCAAAAGTGAGCACTGTTAAATTATTGAAAGGTGAGGCACAAAATATAGGCATGTGGCAATAATGTGTGTAGATTGAAATGTAGCTAAAGAAAAAAAAAAGAAAAGCTGTTAAATTGGTTTTATTTGTGAGGCCTATTGTATGAATATTGTATTGCTAAAAGATAGTCTTAACTCTTAAATTCTTTCCATTTCTTCCTCTTTCTTTTGGTAATTTTATTTATTGTCTGAAATTTTCTGGTAGAGTTTTGGGAAGTAGTACAAGCACTGGGTTTTGGTGATGAACTTTCCTTTTTCCTCGGTGGCCGTATTACACGCCAGCCCAATTCAGTTTGATGTTACGGATAAGAGACGTTCACCCAACAGGCTGAGAGTCACATTCATGGCAGTGGTCTCTCTTGTTACAACAGCCTTCTTAGATCTCCAATAAATTATAAATACTGAAAGAGTAGATGTCAGGAGGATGGGGCCTGTCTTTTTTCAGTCGTGTCCAGTGACAGGACAAGAAGTAATAGGCACAAACTTGACTATGAGGGTGGTGAGATGCTGGAACAGGTTGCCCAGAGAAGCTGCGGAGACTCCATCCCTGGATGTGTTCAAGAGCAGCTTGGATGGGGCTTTGAGCAACCTGGTCTAGTAGGAGGTGTCCCTGCCCATGGCAGGGGGTTGGAACTAGATGAGCTTTAAGGTCCCTTCCAACCCAAGGCATTCTGTGATTCTAGGTAATTAAAATCACAGAATCTCCTGAGAAAGCCTTGCAAATAACAGATGGAGCTCCTAGAAACACAAGTGGTGGACGATTATCCCATTATATTGGAAAAGCTTCTCTGAAGTCAGTGTGTTCGGAGCCAGAACTCTCTTAATTACCATTTCTTGACCAATTTCTGTTCTGGAGTTTCAATCTACATTGACATGACCTGGCTACAGCATTTAAAACCACAGTGGAGTGCTGGCTCGACCAGGATCCTTGTGCACGATGCTAGTGAATAGCAAAGGAGCTGCTGTTCAGCTGTCTCATACATTGTGTAAGCTCTAGGGATCAAGCCTACTTAAATACCCACAGGTTACACAGTGCTTTGGATTTCAGTTTCCTGGTGCATGACCGGGGATCTTGCCTGCTACCCGAGTGCAAATAAACACAGCCATCATGGCCATCATCATGGATTTTCTTCTTAGTTTACTCAGTGCTCGGTGCTGAGACACGCTCGGACTTCAATGGCTCACCTAACAAATATGAAAAGTGGCTCTTTGGGCTGCAGTTGTAATTCATTTGTAATATTGCTCTTTAAGTTGCTCTCCTTTTGCCTCATCACACCGTTTCTTTGAAGCAACGAGTTGTTAATGGCTGCGGTTAAACGCATAACTCCAAAAAGCTTTGTGAAATGACATAGATAAGCTGACGCTCCTCATACAAAAAAAAAAATAAAATAAAATCCATATTTATAATAGGTCAAGAACATTCATATTTATATTTCACATTTTAGTTGTACACAGCAGAGAGAATTGATTTCGTGCCGGAGCTGGTGCTTTAGCTGCGCTATCTCCGTTCTTGCAGGGAGAAAAAGCATTTTAATGGATGCTGATATTGTTGTTCTCTTACAGGGGATTTGTTATATTAGTTTCAATTTAAAAAGAAAAGCAAATGGAATGGGAAGTTCAGTGGTGAGACAGAGGAAGCCTCTTTGTCTTTCTTTGAACTGTGGGCAAAATGACTGCAGACAATAACACCAGCTTTCAGGAGTAGTTTCTGGGCTCCCAGTTGCAGCTAAGTGCAGAGTCAGGGCATGGGGGGAGCATGCTGCATTATGTGGGTGTCTATCACTCATCATTGGCCAGGAGCCTCTGGTTTTAGCCTTTGGGTGTTGCAACAAGATGAAAGAGCACGAACCATCTTCTACACCTGATGTCCGTTCTCAGTCTGGTTACTGCTTTTGCACAGCTTGCAGGTCGAGGATGGTGACATTCGAATTAAGTATTAATTGACAGGCTTCATTGTCAGGTTAGTAATCACAGAATGGTAGGGGTTGGAAGCAACCTCTAGAGATCACCTGGTCCAATGTCCCTGTCAAAGCAGGATCACCTAGGGCAATGATGTACCCAAATAATGTCTTAGTACTCAAAGAAATTTTGTATATGTTAGTTGGGTCAGTTGTGGTTAAGCCCATTGAAAGGCCTGGATAAATGATTTGAGATTTTTGGTCTATTTTTTTTTTTTTTCATATGCATTATAGTGCCTTTTGAAAACAGCAAAACAAATGCTTAAGCACTTTCCTGAACCAGGGCCTGTGTCAGTTGATTAGACTTTGCAAATATTCTGAATTGCTTAAAATATCTCAACATACTTAGGAGCATAAATAATGCAGATTATTAGAAAGTATGGCACATCCTAATATGCTTGCTATCATTAGGGAAAATGGTACAAGGTAATTAGAAGTTCTCAAAGAGTATATACAATTAACGTTATCTCCTTGCAGCTCACTAATGATTAAGTTTCAGATACGCGACTCCTCAAGGTACTTATTGGTACTTTCATATTTTTTTTTCTGAAAATAATCATTGAGATAAATATTTCAGTAGAGCAATATTTACCTTTGGGTTTGAAATTCAGGCCTTGTGATACTCAGCAATGTTTTCTGACTATTTCTAACCTAGAGCAAGGATATATACACTTCCAGTATCTTCAGTTTTTCAGTAGGATTTGTCTTTGCATTCAGCATTTGCGTGCACAAAGGTGCCTTCCTGGTCCAGATGTGGGGCTCAGTTAAACCAAGCCAGCTCAGAAGGCTTGTGCTGGAAGAGAAATATCAAAATATCCTTCACCATGAGGTCACAGAATTGCACACAGAACCACTGTGGTTGGAAGAGGCCTTTAAGATCTTCAAGTCCAACCACTATCTAACTCTCTCTGCACCATATCCTTAAGATGGAGACCACAAAGTCTTTCCCTTTTCCAGAAACACCTATGCAGCTTAGTTTTGGAGGCATCAGCAAAACCAAGAAAGCCAAAACGAAAGGACAGATCCAGAAGGGCTGAACTTCTTGTTCCACTACATTGAATTCTCTCTCCAGTCCCTCTACTTCACAGTCACATTGACCGCCCTCTTTCCATGAGAAAAGGACCAGAGCTTTATTCAAGTCTCCTCAAGTGGCAGATGATGCTCAGGGACCATTAACCATGATGCTCAGGGACCATTAACCATGATGCTCAGGGACCATTAACCAGTTTGTTTCTGGAGGAAATTACTGGCTTTGTTTCTTCAAACAGCCACAATGAATGGAAAAGAGGGAGAAATAATAATTGGTGTTATTTATAGCCCTAACTTAATGATTAAAAAGTTCCTTTCTCCCTCCACCCAATGAAAAAGAATATATTCTCCAACTGCAACAACCCTTCAAATATTGTAATAATCTGTTGATTTTGTGGGCTCAAAAAGGTGCAATATTTTTTGCAATATTTTATGATTTTCCTCTTGCACGGGATGTTGGTTTTCTGCTCCTGCTACTAGATGCTGAGCATTTTAGTGAATTTGCTGCATTTTAGAATGAAATTAATTATTTTCTGGCTTGGTTATGCTTGATATCAGTGCTATAAAGATGAATAGTAATGTAATTAATTTCATTTACTGGGAATGTGTGAGGAATACAAGTTGAAGTAGTTTACATAAAGATTAATATATACTTGGAATATATATATTCTACACATCCATATCTATTTTTAGAAGGAAACAAGCCTTAAGTCCAGCGTGCACCCGATGGAAAAATTCTTCCTGATTTCAGAAGCTTTGAAGGAGAACTTAAGTGAATTTAGGAAGATACTAACTTTGTTTTGGAGATGGATGGGATTAGGAGGTCAAACTGGAAAGTAACAGAGCAGAATGTAGCCTGAACCTGACAGACCAATCAGTTGTTTTCATAGATTTTTAAGCAAGAAAGTGCCATTATAAACATCTTTTCTGACCTCCTGTGTATTGCAAGCCAGGAAATTTAATCCGTGATTCCTGCATTAGAGGAAACTGCTCTGTTCTGTTTCATAAAATGGTTGTCTTGTTTGTTTTGCTGGGTAATATTTTACTTCCTCAGGGTGTAGAATATCAGCCATTAGAAAGCCAATTTTGGCTCAGTTTGCTGTAGATTTGTTTTAAACGTTTTGATATATGTTGTGCAAATAAAGGCTTCATAAAACAAAACCTACTGAAAACAGCACAGTCACTGCACAAATCTGTTTTCATCACCGCACAACACTTGTCTCTCTTTCTTTTTCCCCCCTCTCTTCAGGTTACAGAGAGCTCTCTCTGTTTGCTCAGGAGCCTGCTGCCACTCGGACACATCCTGTGCTTGGTTTTACCACGAATCCAAGATGAAACTCCTCACCGTAGTGAACTACATCACCGTTATTAGTGAAGAAATGCTGCAGAAGGAAGGTAAGACTGGCGCTTTTGTTTTTTTTCCGAAAGCCACCTCAAGCTCAGGAAACTGGAGGTACAAGGTCAGAGTCCTGGCTGAAAGGTTGAGTCAGAAGGTAAAATAAGTAGGAGAAATTGCTGAGGAAGGCACTTTGTAGGGGCAATTACATCTTCATTTTCATTATAAACACAGAGAAAATCTGTATGTTTCGGTATGTACCAGCACACCTACAGTGACTGCACTTATCTTCCCCCATGAAATTGAAACAAGAGATGTGCAATCACAGGTTGGAATATAGACAATTAGACTATTTTATTCGATCACACTATATGTTTTTAGATGTAAGACTATCTGAATCATCTGTGAAAATTTTAATACAAATTGTACAGTGTGTTCAGATCTCGGAATGTATCAAGATGTAGTCAAACACGGAAGACGAAGATTCATCAAATGAAAATGTGTTGCCCTGTCAAACATTTTTTTCCCGTAGAGGCCGATTTGAGTTTGATCATTTTTCTGGTTGTTCACATCAGAATATCCACATACTTCACGTGTGGCATGAGTGCAGGTTACAGAACTGCTGCTGCCAGGCCCTGGACAACATCAACTGTTCTCATCCTACGCATGACCCTCATGCAGGACTGAGACCCTCCACATGCACAGGGGTCAATGGTGGCATTTGCTGATGCAGAAAAGGAGCTTATTTTACCAGCTGCTCCAGGGCTTCACCGTGTACTAGCATCCCTCAGACTATATTGTGTTTGTCATGACAGCAGCGGTCCTGGCTGGATTATTGAGGTGAAAACTATATAAAATGATATTGGGATAAATGGTGTATCATAGATTGCTAACAAGGTAAAAAAAGATTAGTCTTCCTGTGCTAAATGCCTCAGCTTCTTTCTTCGTTTCCTAGCTGCAACAAAGTCACTTCTCTAGATAATGGAATTCCTCTGCTGTTTTGCAGGTACAGCAAAGTATTGCTTTAGTCTTTAACTTTGGTTTCAAAAGCTGAGGTTGCTTTAAAGCCTTTGCAGATTTGAAATAACATCACCTCTTGTGGCACCGTGGATGGTAGACCGCTTAACTGCTGTGGTGAAACATCGTCTTTTGTGTAATCTCATTTGTGCTGCCCAAACTCATGGAAACACTTTGTCCTGTGGCATTTTTGAAATCACTGCTTCATCTGAATTATAGTAATAAGTAATTTGCAAAAGGTATTGGAGTGGAAAAATAAACAAGGTAAAAAGAAAAATCGCCGATAAGTATATTACCAGGAAGGCGTTTGATAATAAAATCAATAATACATGAACTATTCTGGATTTTTAAATAAGCTTTTCAGCCAAAGCAACGTATCTAACTCATTAAATAATATGTATCCAAAAAATAGGACAATTACCATTCTGATCCTGTGAGGAAAGAATGAAATTGCTGGAAAACGTGAGTTTGTTTCATTCGGAATAGAGCAACTAAATATAGAGTAAGAACTCGAAAACTCTATGAAATGTTGTATTTCAGTGGTAGTATTTTTCAGTCTATGCCACTTGAGCCCATGGTCAGCACTGAGCTTTCCAGCATCAGCATATGGGGTCTCTTCACACCTGAGCTCTGATGAAGAATGGTAGGATTTGGAAGTGACCTCTGGAGATCATCTGGTGCCACCCCTCTGCTCCAGCAGGGTCACCCAGAGCAGGGGGCCCAGCATTGCATTGTCCAGGTGAGTTTGGAATCTCTTCAGAGGAGGAGACTCCACAACCTCTCTGGACATCCTGGGCCAGGCTCCAACACCCTCAGAGCAAGGACGTTTCTCCTCCTGTTCAGATGGAACCTCCTGGGTTCCAGTTGGTGCCCAGTGCCCCTTGTCCTGTCACTGAGCACCTCTGACAAGACTCTGGTCCCATCCTCTTGCCCCCCCAGGGGCCCTTGAGCTCACGGTAAGCATTGACCAGATCCCCTCTCAGGCTTCTCTTCTCCAGCTGAACAGCCCCAGGTCCCTCAGCCTTTCCTGAGCACAGAGGTGCTCCAGGCCTCTCAGCATCTTCGCAGCCTCCCCTGGGCTCTCTCCAGTACTTCCTTGTTTCTCTTGAACTGGGTAGCCCAGAACCGGACAGAATACTCCAGATGTGGCCTTATTGGAGCAGAGTAGAGAGGGAGGAGAACCTCCCTCGACCTCCTGCCCACACACTTCTTAATGCACCCCAAGATACCATTGGCCTTCTTGGCCATGAGGGTGCTTTGCTGGCTCAGGATGAACTTCTTGTCTATCAGGACTCCCAGGTTCAAGGCAGAAAAAGAATCTGAAATGGCGATTTGAGATTTCTAAAGTACCTTTCTGAGAGTTTTCATTGTTTTGAAAGAGGTGAGCTATAAATGGAAAGACCGGCTTGACACAGGGGAACTCTGATGTTGGTATTAGAGGGAGCAAAAGAGGAGCTGCAGGTGCTGTTGCATGCCCTGCAGCTACTGTCACCAGTTCAAACTGGTGGTGTGGCAAAGCCAACGATAAAAAGGGAAAGGTCTGTCCAGCTTCCCAAATCTGAATGCATAAAGTTAGCAGAAGAATTGGGCTGAGTTCTTCTCCGTATGAAATACTGGAAAAATGCAAACTTTGAAAAAACCACCCTAAATAAAGTCAGGAACAATTCCACTTTTGAAAGACGTGCTATTTCTACATGAAATCCAGCAAATGCAAGTAAAAATCTTTACCCAAGGAGTACCTGAGAATACTGGATGGCTCAGGAACACAAATGCAGTTTGTATGCCGGTTTTGCTACATGGCAATTTGCAATCAAAGCACACTGGAAACTCTACCGTTTGAGCTTTTGTTCTTGGATTATTAATTTTTTTTTCCATGGTGGAGCTAAACAAGAAATACTAGAGGGAAAAATAAGGATGGCAACACTTACGCAGACACTGCAGATGGAGACGTCTGTGTGTTATGGAGGTGGAGGACAAGTGTCCATGTGTCTTTCAACATATTTCTTAAATCATCTGTCTTCACATGAGGCTCATGGGCCAGGGTCACTTTTTAGCACTTCGTTGTGCTCTGACCTTCCCTTGGCATTGTCAGCGACGTGTTTGCTTATTCTGCTGTTGCATCCCTCTCCTTTCAGGTCTCTGCCGCTATTTGCTGAGAGCATTTCTGAAGTGTGATAAATCCTCTCTATAGATATATTTTAAAGGACAATTTTCTATTCTCTTTAGAGACCATAAATGAGAGAGAAGCATAACTGCCCCAAACCTAAGTGCTCCTCAACTTTGCAGGCTGTAGACCCATAATCTTTCTTTGAGGAATTAATTATAATTCAGTCCTATGTATTGCAGCCAAGAACGCTACGAGATGTTGTCATACTGTCAGAGTTGAGAAAAGTTAGTTGGTTTAGTAACAAGGAGGTGATTAAATATGTGTGCAACTGATTAGAAAATACCATGGTATCTTACAGCACTGAGTTTTTCCTCCTGACCTCAGAGGGTCTGCTTTGCTGTTGGGTGTGAAGCAGTGACTTGGTGGCTTCAAGCTAGGCCATGGCGCTGAGCAGAGCACAAATGGCCAAGGTCTTTTCTGATGACTTTGCGATGAGTTTATCTGGTTTATCACCCACGAACTGGAACAATAAACCAGAACTGCAGGTGCATTTATGAGAAGGCGCCTACAGGTCTGATGGACCTTACCCAAAGAAAGCTGAGGAGACCCCAGCGGGTCAGGAAAGCTTAAGCCTGGCTGCTTAGGGAAGGATGAGCTCTGAGTGATTTATTTCTGGCTTATGTTTCCAGGTGAGTTAATAAAACTTGATTTCAGTTAATCTGCAGCCATTGATTATTGTCTGTGTGTCTCTGTGGCTAGAATGGTGCTTTGATCACGTCTCAGCAATACTAGCAGAGTTTAAAGCTTCTTATGACCATAAATTAGAAAAATCAATCTCTTTGAACACGTTTTAAATTGATCTTTGATTGGACCGCATGACTCTTGGACAAGGTACCCTAGTATTAGTCAATTTGACTTGGAGAGATGATGATTCAAATTAGAATTGAAAGATGACCTATATTGAGCAGCTGCAGTCCGCAGAGTGATTTTTTTTTTTTTTTTTTTTTTGCTTTTTTTTTATTAGTGTGCTGCTCTGTTTGTGAAGTCCTTGCTGTGAATACTAATGTCTGTGCCCAGGACTGTGTCTAAAATTGCTAACTCGGGCATTTGCATTAACGACCTGTGGTCTGTAATATCACTTTAATCCTGGCTTCAAATTACTCAGAATCTGTAAGGCAAAATAATTCTCTATCCTCGGTTTATAAGAATTTATTTACATCTAAGACAGTCACACAGAGCTGCCTGCCCTGCTGCCTGAAGGGTCTGACTTCACTGCATCGTTTGCCTTTTCTGTTTCCATAGTAGTTTCAATTTAATATGAAGGTCTTGAAAAAGTACAGTTGGGATTAAGGTCCTGAATTTCGAAGGGAAAGATTTTCAGGCATCCAAATCACAAGGGTGGCTTCTTGCGTGTAGCGGAACGTGCCCAGTGGACTGGGTGAAATACAGGCAGCAGCTCTGTCCAGCGGAGTAAATCTCTTCCTTGATTTCCTTGGGATTTATGTGACCTTTGCACAAGTGACGGTAAAAAAAGGTGTGTAACCTTTGCACAGAATTTCTTGTTTTGATTAACTGTAAACCAAACATCAGTAATTTATCTGGGTGTGAAAGAGGTGAAACCTTGCTGGTGTATCTCCAGATGTTCTTTCTGCATTTCTTGCCCTTACAGCAAAGTAGTATTTAATTTGATAATCCAATAATTACTTGTTTTATTAACAAGCCAAGCAAATATCTCTTGGATATTAAGTATGTTCTGATGCCATCTCTCTCTCACAGGCAATTCTATGGCCAAACTTCATTTCTAAATTCAGCAGGTTTTAGCCAATAATTAAATTTCCATGGCTAAATTTTAACTAGCCATTTCCCCTTACCCTCTGCCAAAGAAGATTTGTAATGGGAGAACTGACAAGTCAGGACACTTCTAAATTTCCATCTGAAAGCTCCATTATGTCAGCTTCTGCAGAGCCATCTTAATGCGATTGACTTGTCAGTGGCATCAATAATAGAGGGTGAAGATCAATCTGTAATGAAGGGAGATGAGATAATTCTTCTAAGTGTAGAACTGTGTCTCTTTCCCAGGTAGTTGAAAGCTGCAATTACAGTGATCATGGTGGATGTTGCTCTTCAAATGTCTCTTAGACACATGCTTTGGAATGACCAATGATAAAATTAAACCATGGTAGTAACGTGTTCCTCGTTAAAGGTTTGCAGAAAAGTTGATCGTGTCTTCGGGTTTTAGAATATAATTTAGATCTCTAAAGTACTAATTCCAGCATTTTTTCTTTATTTTGTTGTTACTAAGCCTTCTATTGTATTTTTCCACATGCAAAAATGAATTTAACTGGAGAACTGTAGGTGAAAAGAGCACTGGCAGCCTCCGATGGCTGCTGCGAGAAGTGGTAACTAGGGGCACGAGGGTCTCTGCTGTGGCAGCTACTTGGGTGACTGTTCTGCTGTGGATCTGCAGGTCATGGAGGAGATAGTCTAGGTGGAGGGAGACTGGAGGAGCACTCTGCACCCATCGACAGTGACTGAATCATCCCCTACCACTGTGTGTAAAACAATCATAGAATTGTTTTGGTTGGAGGAGACCTCTAAGATCACCAAGTTCAACCGTTGCCCCAGCGCTGCCAGGTTACCACTAAACCATGTCCCTCAGCACATCTCCACAGTTTCAAAATCCATTCAGGGATGGGGACCCCACAACTGTCTTGGGCAGCCTCTTCCAGGACTTGATAACCTTTTTGATGATGGCATTTTTTCTTCATGTCCAACCTAAACTTCTCCTGGTGCAACTTGAGGCCACTTCTTGTCCTGTTGCTTGTTCCTTGGAAGAAGAGATTGACCCCACCAGTCTCCAACCTCCTGTCAGATAATTGTAGAGAGCAAGAAGGTCTCCCCAAGCTTCCTTTTTCTCCAGGCTGAACACTCCAGTGCTGTGTTGGATTGTTCAGGAAAATAATTGATGTCTACTTACCCGAATGTCTGTTGATTTTATGGGATGTCTGTGGCAACAGTATGTTCAATGTCTCTCATTGTTATCATTAGGTAGGACTTGGGATTTGTTTGGATGGGGGTTTTTTTGGATGTTGGAGTTGGGTTGTTTGTTTTTTTTTTGTTAAAACAAAGCATCTTTACCAATAATGTCATCTTCTGAATTATATCACTTTTTACCCTGAACAATTTGATAAATTGTTTGGAAGAAACACTTTGGTGTGCCTGAAAGCTGAAGCACAGGATTTTTCTTTGGAAGAGTAAACAAAGCAGAATGAAAAGAGAAGACGAAGCAACACAACCTCCTGCTCCTCCCAGCACCACAGCTGAGTGACCATGTTAATATGAAACAGTTTGGGCCACCAGTGCCATTTGCTAATACTGGGATCCACCATTCCTTTAGGAATAGCAGAGCATGGCATTGAAGGCAAACAACTATTCCTCTTTAAAATAGGTGAAGATTCACCTCTTATCCTTTGTAAATATTAGATTGTTCTCAGTTACAGTGACTTATTGACAGATCTATCCCATTTCTTCTAAATCTCCTAGAATATTGTCTTAAATGAGGTCTTTCTCCAGAGTTCTGTAGCTTTTTGCAGGCTACTCCATCTGTGGCTTCCTCTTGTGAAGTGTTTGGCTGCATCACGACGGAGCAGACAGGCTGCTCTGGTGTTTAGACAAACAGTCAAATGCGAACAACACTGAACAATAAATCCAGATTTCTGAGACACCGTCAGGCATAAGCTGGAGGTCATTTCCATAAACAACTCTGCATTTTCAAAACTGGAATGCATTTGGTTAACTGAGGCTTGGTTCATGGAAGTTTGTGAATGATTCTTATGAGAAAGCTACATCCATCCATTTGTTTTCTGCTTGGTTTTGGGAACGGAATTGGCTGTCTTGGTTGTGTAAAGCAGAGGATAACCCTCTGGTGGAGCAATACTGAGGACATTGCTGGAGGGGTTGTATTCACCTCCATCTTCAACTCCTTCAGCCTGCCCTTTGCTTTCCAGCAGATTTGTCCCAAACTCAGTTCCTGTTTCCCTTACCATGAAAAGTTATTTTAAAAAGGCAACCTTTAGAAAACTGTAATATTAAAATGGCACCGGTTGACTGCCTCCATCTCTGGTGAACTTGTAACCCAGGTTGTCTGATGAGCGCTCTCTTCCCCTGCCCTCTAGCAAACGTTTATTCCAAGGTGCTGCTTTGAATTGCCAGTCGCAAGCGTGCAGCATCCACTGGGTTCAGGAACAATCAGTAATTGCATCATGATGGGTAAAGATGGTTCCTAGATAAATTCATTTTTTATTGAATATGGGGAATATTCAATAATATTATAATTTAAATGGCATATGGCAGGCACTTCAGCGATGTGAAGGGCGGTAATGAGAACGGTCTTAGTTTTCCCTGTGCCCACCTTGGAGAGAAAACAGGCAGCTAGGGCACCTGGGAAAGCAATAAAAGCACATTAGTTGAGGAAATAGTTCTCCATAGCATGCAGTACAATTTTTCCTTTCAATAGTAAATCTGTGGTAGGGAGGAAAGCCTGAAAATGAAGAGATTAGTCCTCTGTTTTTGCAGACCAGGGGAAGCTACAGGATCCTGCTGTTCAGTGGGTGTATGTGAAGAAAAGCTGCTACTTCCCCACCCTGCGCCGGCTGCTTTTCCCATCCAAAACACTACTGGTTTTGTCCACATCTCTGCAGCGTCTAGCAGGCAAAGGATGGTTGTCTACACAGGATAGATGCTTCCAAAGGGATTGCGGACTGAGTATTAAAATTGTTAAAAGACTAGTAAGGATCACTATTATCCTGTAGGAACTTTCCTACTGACACCTCTCAGGGTTTCACGCTCCATTTGCTTTCTGCAGCATTGCATGGTTTCAAAGTTCACATCTCAGCAGGGTCAGTCTATCTTTACAGTGGTACTAGAGAGATAATTTTTCCTAATTTTCTTTAAATTTGGTGTCTGGGAGAGATGCTTATATGGTGTAATGTGGCATTACCACTGACAAGTGCAACCAGGCTCTCTCTGTGTGAGCCGAGCGCTGAACTCAGTTTCTATTAAAATTATCAAAATCTGGGGCTATAGCCTTTCTGGCAGCAAAGATCAAGTAGATGCAATGATCTTTTCTAATCCTCTAAAATTAGTGATCTGGAGGTGGACAAGAGGTTAATTGTTGCAAAACAAGAATATTTGGACTGGAGCATCTCTGTGATGAGGAAAGGCTGAGAGCCCTGGGGCTGTTTAGCCTGGAGAAGAGAAGCCTGAGAGGGGATCTTCTCAGTGCTTATCAATCTACTGTCAGGGAGCAAGAGGATGGGGCCAGACTCTTTTCAGTGGTGCCCAGCAACAGGACAAGAGACAGTGGGCACAAAATGGAAACCAGGAGGTTGCATCTGAACTGGAGGAGAAGCTTCTTTGCTCTGAGGGTGTTGGAGCCTGGCCCAGGATGTCCAGAGAGGTTGTGGAGTCTCCTTCTCTGGAGAGATTCCAAACCCACCTGGACAATGTGAATCTGGGCCCCCTACTCTGGATGACCCTGCTGGAGCAGGGGAGTGGCACCAGATGATCTCCAGAGGTCAGTTCCAACCCCTTCCAACAGGAGGTCCCCTTCCAATCCCTACCATATGATTCTGTAATGCAGTGATAAGTAGCAAAAGTCAGTACACACTCCCCTACCCATGCTTAGCTTTGCATAGTCCCTGCGGACAATGTCACAAGCTTTTGATGCACCATCTGTCCTACAGAACCCCTCCATTGCTTGCTGTGTGGTTCAAGCTGTCTTTTACCGTTTGGAGATGGGTAAGGGCAGTAATGACAGGATGGTCAGTGATGAAAGGCAGGGCAGGAAGGACTTTGAAAGAGCTCTGACTGCCATGAGTAGCAATTCAGTTTCTTGCTGGGGGAAGATTGACAGCTTCAAGATTATAGGCAGTCCACCCTGAGGCGAGATGGGAATTTGGATGAAGCTGGCTGATCTCACCTAGGATCTAGAAGGTATCAGTGTCAGCCGTGGTGTGTATCAGCAAGTGCCAAGTGGATTAGAGAGTAAGCCTCTTCAGCTGCCCACATTTCTTCCAGTCTATGTGAAATCAAAGGTAAGTGGATGTGGTTTTTTTCTTATTACCTTTTTGCAATAGGACTCTAACAAAATACTTGCCTTTCAGACACATCTCTTTGAGACTGATGGGTAAATAATGAGTAAGGCTCACAGAACTTCATTGAGGATGCACTGAAAGTTGAGCCATGTTGAAATATGATACAGTGTTTTAATTTACGATTATTCATTGTTGTGTATTGGAACAGTTTCATTAATCCGTATTTTCCCTCTAATTCCCAAACAAGAATTTCGTGGTTCTTGCCGCAGTTGTATCATTTCCGCAGTTTTGTCACTGGCTGCTCAGCTCACTTGGGCAAAGCTCCTCCTCAGAGCCATTTCTTTTTTATTGAGCAACTCAGGTTAAACTAACATTAATTTAATAAAACTAATATTAATTTAATAGCTGCTTAGCACTGTTGAATGCAGAAATACCTCCTTCAACCAATACAGATTTCAAGTGAGAGGAAAAAATAAGTAGCAATATGCTGACCTCTTCAGAATAAATGAACCTAACACAAAGGGTAGTTCATCATCCTTTGTTAGTCATTAATACTTGTATTAAGAAAGGAGGTTCCTGAACATTCTGGAGTAATCATACCCCAGAGTTCATATCTGTATTTCTGGGATTAGTTTATTTATCCCCTGATTTCATTTCACTTATGGTTCTTAGTTAAAATAGCCAGTCTGAGTGGAAGGATGGAGTATTGGTGATGGTCATCAGTCAACTTTTAATCAAATAGGACTTTTAAAAAATTCTTCCTCTAATACACTGTAAAAAAATATGGGACTTTCTTGGAAACATTTTTAGAAGAAAATCAGTAGCTCTCAGTGACTGCTAAAATCTTTTTTTCTTCTAAGAAAATCTGCCTTTAGTAGACTTCTTTTGGAGGTATTAAAAAGTAAAACCTAATCCAAAAATGCATTTCAGAAATCTTCTTTTTGATCATATACCAACAATTAAATGTTTGGGAGTCCCTGTTTCACAGCAAGGTTCTCTTGTCGGAAAGTTAAATTAGAGAGTCAGTACAGAAATGTAAGGTGGAACTTTTTTTTTTCTTCCTATCAAAATATCATTAGGTTGAGACTGAAATAATTGTACCAGATTATCCTACAAGGCAAAGTGAGTCAATACAAAGATAACCTGGTCTTCAGTTTGTTGGAAGAGTTGAAGAGTCAGAATATAAAACAGGTATTTTGAAAGGCTGGTTGTTTTTTTTTTTGCAGGCATGTCTGGCAGTGATACTTGTGCAATATTTAGCAAGCTGGTTGCACTTCTCATATAAACCCTCTTTTCTAGGAGTTTTCTGTAGCAGCTTTCCAATGTCTGATCCATGTGCTGTCCTTACATGTAAACAGCTTTTCGTGGGAGTACTTACAGTCAATTTCCTGACACTGTGGATTAAGAGCCAACAAAATTTCTTGCCACAAAACTATCTTTAATTATATGGAGCGCTTTTCACACTCACGTGTAATATTAAAAAATGACTTCATTTTAGAAACTGGCGTTTTACAGAAAACTGGGTTTCGGAGTGGATGGTGCTGCTTTGCAGTTTAACACAAACTGTCAGGTTTTTAAAACAATAATTGGTGTTCATGGGCATGTACAAGGTGTTCTAGTGGTTAGGAACTTACCCAGATTATCGGTTCTGTACCAATCAGTTGATGCCTGCCAGGGACTTGGCACTGACTTTTTTTTTTTTTTTTTTAGCTGTGTTATGTTGGCCCCCTCTCTTCTAGTCTGTCTGTACTTGACACATTGAGAGACATAGACTCTTAATTCTTACTTTCTTCTCTGATTGAACTTAAAAGACCCTTCTTTGAAGGAATGTGTAAATGACATGTTACTAGATAATTGCGTACTTCTAAAAATAAATCGGTTGTGTTTGGTTGGGTTTTGTTAGTTTTTTTTCTGCTTTTCAGTAACTCTGATTCCTAAGGAAATAATCAAGAACTGATTTAGTATTTAAAACAAAATGACTAGACATACGACGAGGAGGTTTGAGACCTCAGTTATTTCTCCTGTGCTTCTCTTCAATAGGACACTTGCCCATTAGGGCCCAAATCCAGACACTTCACTAATTTTATGTTTCATTCTCCATCCACAACAGCAAAATACGTCTGTTAGCTTAATTTTGTTGATTTTGTGCCTTGGCTGGAACACAAAACTGGGATGTTCTGCAAGGATTGTTATATACGTTTGTCATGTTCAGGAGACGGCTATTTTTAGAAACAATTCTTAATTAGATTTTCAGATATGATGAAAATTGAGCTTCTCATCAGTGAGATTCTTAAAGCACGTGACTAGAGATGATGGAGACGTTCGTAGTCAGAAATGTCACCAAGAGCCTGATTTGGTTCAGCCTTGGAAACGCAATTCCAGAGTGGGACTGATGCATCCCTGTCTCCAGACCCGTCTCTATTTTGGCTGCATTTCCAGGAAAATGACACTCTTGTGGCTGTGTATCCGAACAGATTCCAAATTGATAGTGAAATTAGACCTCTCGCATGCTGTGACACTTAAAAGAAAAATGATATGAAATTCAGCTCTGCTAAGGAAGGGAAGGAAAAACATGTTCCATCCATGGCTCAAAGGGAAAATAAGTGAATGATGGAAAGTCATGACCTGATGAGCTTAACTTCTGCAGATGACTGAGCACAGAATGCTGCAATGTAATCGCTGGAGAGTACCCAAAGCCCTGATTTTTCTCCTCCCTCTGTGGAATTTTTAGATGAATAGAACTCAGTTGTCCTCACTGAAATAACGCCTTACTTATCAAACCATGGCTGAAAAACTTTTGTGCTTATAACTGAGCATCTCCTGATAAAACACTTACGGGAAAAGCCACTTCCCTGTTTATCAAGAAAAGGTATAAACACACACCTTGTAAATACCTTCAAATGAGCCTATATAGTGATTTTCTTCAGTAAATGAAATCTCACTAATTTTGGAAAAATTACACTTTATTAAAATATAAAAAAAGAGAACGAGAACCCTTAATTATTTGCTGTGAGTAAAGCTGAGACCTTCACAGAAATAACAGTGTTGCCTTTAGCAAATCTTTTACCGTTTGGGAAAGGAGGAAAAAAAAATATCTCTAGTTCGACTCACTTCAAAAACAAACAAAAAAATGGATAGTTTTCTTCTTTCCTGAGTGATTTTACTGTCAACATGTTTGTGACAATAGCATGGCTCGATTCACCCCTGCCCTGGAGGAGTGTGTGTGGCCATAGCTTGATTCTGAGCAATTCGCTGAAATTATAGGGGTGTTTTTACCAACAGACATTTGCTCACAGCTATGATTTCAGCTCATGTTTACCACGGAAGGTTATGTAATACTTAGGTGGTGTTTTTAATTCTGAAAAATAGAAGTGGTCAAAAAAGATGATATGGCAGCACTTTTTCAGTGAGGATTTATTTTTAATTAGTTTTCATTAGATAAGGTGATTATTACCTTTCCTTTCATGTATTGGAATTCTTAATTTACTTAATTGTACATCCAGTGATATCGTTAATAAAAAATGGTTTTAGTTTTTAATGTAATACCAACAAATCAAGAAGAGGATTAAAAATGACTCAAACTTGTCCTTGATAATGATAAATAAATGTTATTGCCGTTATGATTTTAATATTTCTAATGATTTAAAAATCTGTTCTTGTGTTATTCTGGGAAAAGCCAGATGGCCAACTAATGTGTAGTATGTAAATAAAATCAGCAGTCTCATCTACGTAGTTACACCAAAACAAATATAATCTCTGACAATAATTCTGCAAGCTTTGTGATAATCCAGGAAAAAAAAGACTCAAATTCCCCAAAATGTGCTTTGGATATTATTTCCAGTTGCAGTAATTGTTTTAAACATGGGAATTGATTGTGTATGATAGAGGAAAGTTGTCAAGGCAGTCCCTGAGTAAACTGGAATTAGAATTAAGGCTACTCCAATAAGGAGTAAACGCCAAGTGATTGTGTCTTTCGCATTCTTTGGATGGCTTGGGAGGTGTCACAGTGTTCAGTCATTTGCTTCCAAATCGCCAGCTTTAATTCTGTGGTACAAAGAAACATTGCTGTGTCCCAAGGAGAAGGCTGGGTAAAAGAGGTGGTTCTGGAGCAAGATGGCTCATCTCATTTTATACCTTTTCCTTTCTAGCCAACAGATCACTGGAGTTTATTCTCGATTTGCTCTTGCCAGAAATCTTCCCTCTTTCTTAACACAATAATACAGTGGGTTAATTAGACGACATTATTTTACTTCCTACAATGTCAGCAACAAAAGATTGCATGTAGAGTACATCATGAAATACTTTGAGGAGGTCGCTTCATCAGCTCTGCTCTGCAGGGCAGGCAGCAAGGTTACAGAAAAGGGACAGCACAGAGCAAGGTAAGAAGGCGATAATAATAGGTATGCTCATCGTTGGCTTAGATCTGCTCCTGTTTAAATCAAAGGCAGTTTTAATATAGTAGAGACTAATTCCAGCCTCTTTTTGCAAACACTACTTGGAGTGCAGGACTCCGATTGATGTGGATAAATGTCGGAAGGAAGGACTTTAAATGGCAGTGAAGCTAGATGTTGGTGTCGTAGGCAACAGTTATGCCTTATAAAGTCTTTTTCCTCTGGGCCACCCCTCCAAATCCAGTCTAGGTCATTACTGAAACAGAGTCGTTATCTCATGAATGTCATCAAATGGGACTCAAAATGTTAAGTATCCCATTCTACAATTGAGACATGAAAAATCTTTCTGTTAAATTTCTTTATGATCAGTGAATAGCTCAGTGTATCCCTCTTTGCCCGTAACCTCTAATTTTATCCCGTCTAGTAAAAGACATCACCTGTCAAGGATATGTCGATATCCCATGGCTAACCAGCCATCATCCTTTGAAAGCTCGTGGTCTGGAGGATAGGCCAAATAATTTATTTGTTTTGTGTCCAATAAAATTTTCTTACTGTCATTGTCTTCTGTTAACATTTCCCCTCACTTGCTCCGCTGTGGAGGTTATTCAGCATGGTAGATATTTACTGCCAGAAGGTAAATAATTTAACTCAAACAGTATTTTTCACCTCCTTGTGTCTTCTGTTCTTATTTGCAGAGGTGGTTGGAGGGAATCGGTGTTGACATTAGCAATATATTGTGTCAATCCTGTGTTTCAAAATAAAACTAATAGTGACTTAGTCTAGTTATAATAATGGTAACACTTGAAACAAATACAGGAAAACCTTATTAATAATACACCTAAAGCTGTTATATTAGAAAACTTCATTTTCTTTGGTATCATGCTGCTCCAACATCATGAAGACTGAGGCTTTTGACGTTCGGAAGAGTGATGGGGGAGGACTATTTCTGTGATGTTCACGGTGGGGATTTCTTCATTCTCTGTCTTGAGTCTGCTTAGGTTCATCTTTATACATTTCCACTTACCTAGAGTCCTTACCCTGTTTAGCATTTGTACCGCATCTCAGTTACAGTTTAAAAATATCACAACGACTTCTCCAGTCTCATGAGACACGAAGGACAATGGTTTGTTACTTGGTGGCAGCCTGAGTTTGTCAGACCTTGATCACGTGCAGTTTAACAGAGCGAGGGCAGGTGAGACATGTTTACAGGCTGGTGTTGAGGTTTTAAATAACACAATCACTGTTGGAAAGGTCTCTGCTGAAGCTGTAGGTAACACTCCTTTGGGCCAAGAGGTCACTCTTCATTGCCTAGAGAAGAAACAGAGGAGAGACAGTTGGAAATAATAGTGAAGAAAGAGCCAAAGAAATGTCTTAAAGTTATGAACAAATTATTATCTCTTTAAAGCAGGAGTGCTTAAAAGACACAGAACTGAGGTGAAACTTGTAAGATTTTTTTTTTTGTATAAAGTAGAAAAAGCCTGTGAAGAATTTTTTTCTTTTTCTTTTTTTTTTCTTTGTGACCCATCATGATTCTAAAGTCATTTTAAAATAGGATTATACTCTGAAGCCTTCCTTGTCCAATTTTCATCCCTCTTAGCACTATTTCTACAAAGGCTCGCGCTGGTGTGACTAGAACAATTGCTTTTATAGACAGCACACGTTTTCCCATCCAAAGTGCAAGCAAGGCTGAAAATGGAGAGCTATTAAGATCCTCGTTCCAAATTCAGGTGGAAAACTGTACGTTGGTTGTTGGAAGGGAAGGACGTTTGAGGTAAGCAGGTGTTTCTCTTGTTATGTAGATAAAACCGGTTTTTATAGTAGAGAGCAAAGTGAAGCCTGGAAAATCATTTACAAGTCCAGTTGTGCATGCAAAATAAGGTTAATATGTCTGTGCTTTGGTAACAAGATCTCTAGGTAATGGTTCCCATGTAAGTGTGATGCTGTTTCTGTAGGACCTGCACGTACATAAAATGGCTGCTCAGATGCCCTTTTGCACATGCGTTTGCTACAAGCGAAGAAGGAGATGGGTCTGTGGACTTGTACGAGTGTTCTTGCTTCAGAAAAGGACCCGGTAAGGAGAGGAACAAATCTGGCTCCGTGCTGTGGAAATGAGTTGCTGATCTTTGGTAACTGTTGAGTGTATTCCTTTCAATACAGAAAAACAACAAACCTGAAAAGTTACAGATTTTCTGCCTGTCAGTGACATGAAATACACAGCAGGTAAAGAGGAGTGAGCGATTTTTGCCTGAACACATTTCCACTTAAGTTGCCCTTTTGTAAAAGGAAATGAAAGCAACTGTTATGATTCAATGATATTTTGAATTATTTTTTTTTTATAGTTATATTGGTTTCTGCTTTCAGGTTGATCAAAAGCACTAAAAATCAGCCTGATACGCTGTTCTGCAGGGCAAGTGGCTTCCTTTATATTCACTGTAACAACAACCCAATGCTAGGCTAGGTGGGAATCACGTGCATTGCCCGATGCTCCCGTTACCCCAGTTTCCCTCTCAAGGAGCCGCTTTCAGATCAGCTGTGCTAACGGTGGAGCATGATTAGAAGCTATACCAGGTCAGAGAGGTTGTTCTTTCCCAAAAGTAAAACTATCTGTTTTTAATAGACCTTCACAGCCACCAGCCTGGCCAAAGCAACTTCCCAGCTTTATAAAGAGTAATAAATGAAATAAACTTGAAATTACTTCAGAACATTTTGAGGAGGGGTTGTGTCTTGTGGTCCACATGCAAAGATCCTGGAGTCTCTTGCAAATCTTGTCTGTCTTTTTTTTTTTTTTTCTCAAAGCACAGCTCATTTTATTTTGTTTTAAGTTGTGCAGCTTCTTCTGAAAGATTTTACATATATAAAAGAATGAAAATAAAGGCAGCAGCTGAAGCAATTTCCAAGCAAAAGCGAGGGGAGGGTGATTTACTGTGAGCTGTAATGAGAAATAGACTCCCAGTTTCATAAATTCAGCGCAAGTACTAGTGCGTCTCTACCTCAATTGATGTCCCCTGCTGAAGTGCCACACGGCTCGGAGTCCGTCCTCCAGGGCAGACTGCACAGATTGCACCAGGCTTGCTTAATAATAATGGCAGCGAGGAGGGAGAAGTCACTGTGGGTAGAGAACTGCTCACGGTTCAGACCTGAGATCCCCCCAAATAAATAGCAGAAGGCTCACCATTTCTACGAGAAAATTGAGGAGATAAGTAGTCCTGCGTGGTGCTTCTCGTTAGATCCCAGGAATATATTGATTGAGAAATATGTGAGTTGGATTTTGCAGGATGAGAGCAGAGAGAGATGGGCGTTGAGGCAAAACGACAAGAGGGTCTGTTTCACCCAGGAATTGCCGCTGCCCCTTGGAGTCTCTGGGAAAATCGAGTGTCTTTGAAATGTCAAAGTAAAGATTGCTGAAGATGTTTGATTTTACGCTGCCGATCAGAGGAAATGTGACAGTTTGTCTTAGTAATGCTCTCCAGGATGCTTTTCACAATATTGAGACCTATTTTGCCTGAAGGCATGAATTTTAGATGGGTTGTATACTAATAATATTGAGACGTGATGTGGGTCTTGGGAAAAATGGAAGAAGAGGCAGCGAAATTCCATAATGTAGATAAATAGAAGAAAATGAGATCTACATGAGAAGTTTTATTAAATTTGGAATTGGCTGCTGGACCAGAAAGATAGAGCTAAGTAAAAGCGTGAAGTTAACTAAGGGAAAAATGAGTTTGAAGCATAAGCAGAACTCAAATTCATCTTTGCCAGAGAGGCAGGAGGCTTGCTGTGACCTTGAGAGCTGTTCGAAGTGCCATTCGCGTGCAAGCCCTCCAGCAGCACAAGAGAAATCTTTACATGAGGCTGCTATGATTTTTATTTTGGTGCATTTAACACAGAGCTGCCGTGTACCGTGTGCTGCAATTAATATTAAGTCTATAATCCAGTCTGCTGAGAAACCAGGTAAACTAACTGGCATGGAAACCTCGGTTCCTGAGGCCAACGTGTTTCTAATATCTGAAGTAGCCCCGGTGTCTTCATGGTGCAGTAGTGGAGGACAACTGGATATGTTGTTTAGACTGTAGCTTAGTTGGTGAGGGTCTCTCTTTAGATATGTTTTTATAGTGCCTACAGACAAAGTGTTTGGTCATTGATGAATAACTTATAGGTGATAGGAGCTGGGAAAATAAAACAGCAGTAGGATCTCTAAATTGATAGTTGCATAGGTTACTGCCGTGCTATGGCTCTTACTTCCTCTGCTGATTCACATAAAGTCTTCTGCTTCTGGTGTTAAGTTGAAGAAGGTGGCCTGTGTCCCATCAGTACAGGGTGGCTGAGCTCCTCTGAGCAGGAGTTGCCCCCAGCTCCGTGCAGCTAAATCATCTGGGGAAGGCAACGCTGCTGTAAGCGCAGGATCATAAACAAGTTGTGGTTGGAAAGGATACCTCGGGAGGTCTCTGAGTACTGCCTTCTGCCCAGTTGCTAATGGTCAGGCTGCTCTCCACTATTCTGTGCTGAGGGAGATACATAAAACACTAAATGGGTGCAGAATAATATAGTGACACCTTAAGAGAGATCCCAGCTGTGTAACCCTCCTGTTGGGGCACACTTCCTGCTAATGAGATACTCAGTCGTGCTTTCGTGCTGATGTACTTCATCATGCTGATCCTCAATGGGCTCGTTTTTCTGCTACCATGACCTGATTTTTCCTTTCTGTCTAGTCATAGATGCCATATCTTTTTTTTTTCAGTATTCTGTTCTTTATGTCGAGACTCACCTTTTTTTTTTTTTTTCCCCTGCTAGTGAGCTGTAATTATACAGCTTTTTAATGAGTTTTGATTCATTTGAACACGTTTTTATGTGACTAAACGGTAATCCCCCTGCTGGTCTAATTTCATATAGTACATATAATTGAGACCCCTTTTGCAAGTGCACAGTTTTCAAAAATACGTGTGGCAAACGCAGTCCCTAACCCATAAATTGTGCTTTATTCCCACTCTTCTGATTAGATTTTTATTTACATCACGTTAATTTCTTTTCCTCACTAAAATCCTGTCACATACAGTCTTAACCACTCCAGCAAATTAATTCCTGCTATGTTCCATGCCATGTACAGAAACGCCTTTATGGGTCATCTAATTGTTTATTTCAACCCTTCTAAAATTAGCTCCCTTTTATTAATTGGGGAGTCATTGTGTTGTGGAGAAGACAGAAAGCTCACTTGCGAACAGCGTTAATCAGACAGATGTTCTGAAATCGGTTAAATATTACCCAGCAAGTGCTGATACAGCTCATCAGTCACGTCACTGCAACAATCACTCTCTCCATAATCTAATACAGGCTGAACGGTCGTATGAGGAAGGCAGTCTCAGAAGTGATGAACTGACCTTACAAACAATAGTTTTACGTTTAGGGCAGACTGGTGCTTTAAAATAACTGGAGCAATTTCCTCATCCGCGATGGTGTATGAAAACTCCTTTCCTTGTAACTATCAACGGCAGGAGGGGTATTCAGTTTGTATTCTGTTGTTGTTTTGCCCCAGAGCTCAAACACTTTGCAGAGAAAGTCGGCATCGCTTTACAGGTGGTGTGGTCAACAGATCAAGAGGGGCGATTCTCCCGCTTTACTCTGCTCTTGTGAGACCCCACCTCGAATACTGCATCCAGTTCTGGTGTTCCCACCGTAAGAGGAACATAGATCTGTTGGAATAAGTCCAGAGGAGGGCCACAAAGATGATCCAGGGGCTGGAGCATCTCTGCTATGAGGATAGCTGAGAGAGCTGGGACTGTTCAGCCAGGAGAAGAGAAGACTCGGGGCACCTTATAACTGCCTTCCAGTACCTGAAGGGAACCTACAGGATGGCTGGAGGGGAACTTTCACAAGAGCGTCCAGTGATAGGACAACGGGAAATGGGTTTGGGAAGGAGAATAGGTTTAGACTGGATCTTAGGAAGAAGTTCTTCAATACGAGGGTGGTGAAACTCTGAAACAGATTACCCAGAGAAGTTGTGGGTGCCCTTTCCCTGGAGGTGTCCAAGGCCAGGCTGGATGATGCCTTGAGCAACCTGGTTGAGTTGAGAGGTGTCCCTGCCCATGGCAGGGGGGTTGGATTAGATGACCTCTAAAATCCCTTCCAACCAGTGCCGTTCGCTGATTCCATGAAAGCTTGAGCGTTGAAAGTGGCTACCTGGGCAAATTCATCCTGTGTACACCGAGTATGTGGGTAAAAGGTGGATTAAGACTTCCTTTCAGAAGTTTGGATCTCCGCTAACCTCAGTTCCTCCTGGAAATAGTAGCTGGATCCTCTCTGTCCCTCTCTTCAAACATATCTTGCCAGCAACTCATCTAAATGGGATAAGAGGGTCTCAGGACATAAATTTACATCCATAGAGATAAAAAGGCTTATATAACCCTAGGAGCAGACAAGACGTATCTCACGAACAATTGCCAGTGTTCCTTCACTAAATCCTTCATGAGTGTTTTTCTGCCATGTCAGCAGTTACATGACAATAAAGCAAATGGCACCAGCACCCTGACAGCCAATTTCAATGACCAGGAGGCAAGAAATGCCAAGTTTCCTTATTTTAACAGCTAGATGAATGATGTTTGATCAAAGAACAAAATCTAAGCATCATGGTTCTTAACTAAACCATCAAAAATAGCCTCGGGAAACGTCTGGAGATCTGCATTTTATAGCGGGTTGTTCAAGACCATTTAATCTTCCTCATATATGCTGCAATAAAATGGAGCTCTGAAGCCTTCCAAGACCAACCACAGCACGTGCAGGCAAACTCCCAAGTATTTAAAATCAGGTACACAAAACCAGGACTTGAGCAATTAAGATTAAGTATTTGCTTGCTGAGTGTCTTTGACCAGCCCGCTTACTGAGTATTTGCTTAGCCTCCCTAATTGTTACTTTTGCATAGAATTTGCATAAACCTCTACACCTGATGGTATATGGCCAACATGAGCTGTTACAGCAGGCTGAAAGGTGAACCGCCGGAGTTTAGGACAGCCATTGGCATCTTGATCAACTTTCATATTTAATCCCTGAAAAATATGTGTCCCCAGTGCATAATCTACACTGCTCTCAGAGGGGTGTGTTGAGTTTGGTTGACACGGTGTTGTCTTGGAAAAGGGTCCTCCATGTCATTGCTGGTGCTAGTAATTAAGAGTGCTACTTTCTGAAGGATGATCCTAACTTCATCCCCCAAGAAGTAGTATTGTTGATGAGGAACTGTATGTCTTGAGGAGTTCTCTGGAAGTCTTCTGTGAAATACGGAGCCCAAATCTGATCAGTGTTAGATGGTGGTAAGACCTTACAGTGTGCCAGGGGTAATGTTATGGGCTTTCAAATGACGAATGTCACAGCAGAGCTCTGAGGAGCCCAAGCAGCTGAAAGAGATTTTGAGGCTTTCAAATTAGTAGCTACATGAAAAGCCATTGATTCCAATCACATTTTAAGGAGAGGAGAAAAAAACCCTAAACACAAGCAATTAATGAAAATTAAATGTTGCAGAAATTTCTTTTCCTATTGTCAGCTACAGCACTAAGATATTTATTACACCTATCTTTTCAAACTTACACATTCAAGAAGTAGTTCTACAGAGAAGTTCAAAAGCTATTTAAGCAGTTTTCACAGCTCAGAGTTTCCATAATCAAATGAATTTTACCAGTCATGAGTGTTTCTTGAAGTTTCCCATTTTGGGAAAAAAAAGTCATGTTTACCTTACAGATATAATGGTGCTGAAATTGGTCACATTGAATGTCCCTGCAATTGAATGCAATTCCATTAACATTAATGAGATTTCCTGCTCCTGTTTCTTCATACGTGTCCCTTAGCAGCGAAGCCATGAACTGTCCGGCCACTTGAGTTGCACTCACGCAATATGGAAAAATCTCAATGTGCTTTATTTATAAACAGCTGAGCAATAAATCAATTAACTTATGGAAAATAAGAATTTTTTGGTAGCATGAGAACATTTTGATTAGCTGTATGATCAGGAAAGGAGAAAACCCATAGAATAGTCACAAAATCCGTTGAGGTTTATTTTTTCCATGAACAGATCCATCTTCTATGAAATTCACAAGCAAATGAGATATTTGAATCATTTCAATCTACTCTAAATCAGAAGCTACAGTTGCTGTTGGCATCACTGTATTTTATTGTGTCAAAAATTAGATGAGAAGAATTGGAAGAGAATGAGAAACCTGAATTAACAGAAAGCCTGTGTGCCTTTGGTGTTACTGAAATGAATTTTCCCTGACTCTAAACAGGCAGTTCAAAACCCCCGGCAGGATTTCGGTGTTAGCTTGTGGAAGAGTAAATGTTTGCTCAACTCAGTCTTCAAACACTTCCAGCATTTTGACCGCTCATTTGAAATCCTCTGGCATTACTTTCACCTGTTGTGCTTTCACGGTGTATTGAAATAAATAATAAGAGGTAATTGTGGCTGTCTTTGGCCAGGTTTGCCACTGCACCATCCCAAATCTGCTGAATTCCAAACAGGTGAAAAAGGTTTTAGGACCAGTCGCTCATCAAGTTACAGCTTGTTCGGTACTTGCAGCAACTGGATAATGTATGCTGGGTCTGTGAGAGGTCCACGGTGTATCTATGATTTATGGCTAAAGATCACACGGGTCAGAAATTGTTCTGCAGAAGCTCTGCCACCGCTGTGGTACAAAAGGCCAAAATCCACAGGAGACCTTCCGAGGAGACAAAGGGCATCGTCTCTGTGCTGTGCCGCTGTAATGGCAGGGAATTTTTAGGTGTCTAAATGATTTGAGGAAGGTCAGAGAAGCCAGAGAAATAACTTGTACGGTATTTTCATTCCGTGCTTTGCTACATAATTTGAGATGTCGTGTTTTGAGAGAAAGCCACGTTCGAGCGTGGAGTCATTTATTGAAAATTGGAACATTTTGATCACGTGTGGAGCTAATTGAAGCTGTGCGACCAGAGTATTTTCCATTGCTGCTGCCAGAAGTGTTTTGCTTGCCTGTGCTTAAACCGATTTCCTGTGTCTATGACACTGCCACCTTCAAATGCGCAGTGAGAATTTTAATCCAGCAGGATAAAATTGGTAACTTTTATAAGGACGTAATTATTACTGCAAGTATTAAAGAAATGAATATGATTACTGTGTTTCTTTGAACCAACATTTATTTTTAGCCTTAACCCTACAGCGCTCAGACACATGGGATCACAGTATCTTTGATAGTATTTTAAAATTCAATTTAAAATCTAATTCATTACAGGTGAACTACCATTCCTGAATGGTTAGCTGCCAAAGTTTCCATGTTTAAATCACTCTGTAGCTTTCAAATTAGTTGCTTGACCTTCTCTGTACTTGCAATTGAAATGAGAATTTAAATTTCAGGAATAGTTTTTTGTAACTTGTTTGGAAAAGCTTGGCTTCTTGGGTTTGCCTATTGCACACCTGGTTATGTCTTCTCCGTGGACATTCCCAACAATGTGTTTAAAGTGAGAAGTCCTGTGCACCCAACAGGAGCTACAACTGTGAGGTAATAGGGTTGCTCCTAACGTAAATCAATCACTGCCCAGTGTGAGGAACGGCTTGGCTCTCAGGTTTGCACTAATCTGCAATCAAGGAAGTCCCCGCTGCTCTTGTTCACCTGCAGAGAAGGGGCTTGAGCATCACTAAAAGCTTAGGAGGGAGTGACCTAGGAAGGAATACAAAAGGGTTCCTCTTAACTTAGGGTTATTTTTTCCAAAGTGGATAACTGTGTTAAGATTCAGATTTTTAAAAATTTTTTCTTCTAGTGAATGGATGTTTGATGGCTCCTTTTCAGAGAACAACTTCCAGTGCTTCAGAGCCAAGCGTATATCAACGGTCAAAATAAACAAGGGATCTACACACAAGATATCTCCTATTGATGCTTTTTTGGTCTGTAAGGTAAGGTTATTTGTTTACTAATCGTGTCCTAAAACACGCTTGCAAGGTCTGATTTTTTTTTTTACCAGAATTTGTTATAATATTGCAAGGTAGCCAGTTTTAAAATAAGGTGCTTATTAAATCTGTTAAACACTGTGTCGTTCAGTGAGATGGTTGTGTAAGCAGGATGTGTTTAGCAGCACTGTTAGGGAGTACAGATGGTAATTTCTGTTAGAGGCCCTGTGATTTATATACAGAGTAGTGGATGTGGAATAAGAGCAGAGCTGGAAATTACTCTCCTGTTCCCGGGTGCTTGCTCTAATTTCAGAAACGTGAGCTTTCCCTGGGACTTTCCACTGAACCATTTCACCGTGAAGTTCCTACATGGAAGCACCAAGGAGATGCTGTAGGTGTTTCTCTAGCCTTGGGCAGATTGTATTTTTAGGGAGGGCTGAGCTGAAGGCTCCCTGGAGCCATGACTGCTGAGCTCTGTGCAATGCTCAGCCGGTGCCCGATGCCACCTTCAGGTACCATCTCCGCTGTGCCAGCAGGGATCGACTAACAGAAGACTGCTACTGGGGTCATTTCCATGGCAGTCTTTCCTTCCTGACTCTTCTTCACAGTAGACAGGAAACTTTGAACTGGATCTAATGTCTAGGTGTCTGAATCTGGATGCTTCAGTGGTCTGGGTTTGTTTAGTTGTTTTTTCCCAAAGGTGAACACACTTGAGTACGTTTGAATTGTCTTTCACTGGGCTGGGTCAGGAAGACATTTTAAGGTAACAAAGTTTTTATTTAAAAACAAAACCCAAATAAATCTCCTTCACCTCAAGCAAGAAAATCTAACAAAAGTCACACAATTCTCAAAAAAAACTGAAAAGAATGTTTAGAAAAGGTCTGTCTTCACAAGCTCAGGAGAAAATCAGCTGAATTCTAAACTGGAAAATTACTATCCATATTTTATTAGCTAAAGTAATGAGAGTGGAGAAAGATCTACATGGCACTGCCTAAATCCCAAGGTAATTCATCCCCTTGTTAACAATATTTAGTAGAAGATACCTCTAGTAAGACTATAAATCAAAGGAGAGCTAAGAAAGAAAAGCTGAATGGGAGTTACAAGTGTTTTAGCATAACTATAAAATTATCGGAATAAGTGAGACGCAGCTGAATGAGAAAAGTGTTTGGGGATTTAAAACACTGAGAGTTCACTGAAAGGATGTAAGGAATGAAATTAGAAATGTGGGGCTGTTGTTGGTAAGGGATGGGGGAGGCTTGTGGAGAAATGACGTATGTGCTTAGATGATATGGCAGAGACTCTTTGCGTTGAGGTTAAGAGCAGTCAAAGCGAAGAGGTGCTTTTGGTATTTTGTCAGTAGTCTCCAGTGAATGAAAGTCAGGAAATGTTTTTAGAAATATAATAAACAAAAGGGTTAGTGCATTAACTGCTGATTGAGATAGATAGCGTGCGGACTTAGGAAGGACTGAATTCTAATATGGATTTGCCCCCGGAATCGTCCGTTCAATGGAAATAGCTGTGGAGTCAAATACTGCACAGCAAGTGAAATAGAGAAAACCTGCCTCTGTTTTTCAGATGCAAATTGAATATTGTGCTCCTCTGCTTGCTTTAGAAAATGTCAGTACTTGGTAATATACTGCTAATAATCACAAATGCCTTTCTCCTGGCAAGTAGGTAGTCAAGAGCTCCTGTAACACCTCTTTGTTTTCAAGTCTGTCAGATGCTTAAGTCAATGTTTAATGCCAAGGACGGTAACTTGCCTTCATGTTACTTGAAGTCTATCACTTCCTGGGGAAATGCCTCTCTTTAAGTCAACTCAGTTAGTAATTTGCTTGTATTCTGTCTTGTAGGCAAAGAGTTTGCTTGATTTTTAGGAATTTTCTTCACCGACATTTTTAGAAGCAGAACAATAATATATATACAGAAGTGTGTGTGTATATATGAGTTAATTCTTATATATATAAGAATTAAGACTTTGGAAATGGTAATTTAAGTCCATGAGAAGCCCATGGCTCATTTGTAGCTGTTCTAAAGAACCCACAGGCTCAGATAGCTTTTTCAACATACAGTGTCTCTAAGGGTCCTCAGATAGTCTGGGTGGCAGTTAATGCTGTTCAAATCCCAGTCCGTGAAGTCCTAAACAAATTCTCAAGGTCTTTCCAGCTGATCTTTGTATTAAAAAATGGGGAAAAATAGCACCAAACCACCCTAGTTTCCTGTAATGGATCAATAATTTAACACAAATATACTGCCTCTTGAGAAGTCAGTGGATGGAAATAAGGCTACTAAATTACAGTGATTTTTTGATAAAGCCACTATTATTATCTCAGCTTTATATCTATTTCAGAGACACTAATGATTCTTCTTTATCACAGCCTTATAAACAAGCTTCCTAATAATTAAATACTGCAGTTTTGGAGAGTAACGTTATACTCCATGAGTTTTCGGGTTTGCTTTTTTTTTTCCTTTTGTTTTTCTTTTTTTTAAATTCAGTATAAGGTTGCTCAGTTACAGAGAAATAAATATGGGTAGGTATGTATACAGGGCTAGAAAAATCTCTCTTGAATAACTATCTCTTTTTCTTTGGGGGTATTTGTACAATGTAAGAGTTTATTGTTGTGCACTCTGTACATTAAAGTCTAGGAGAAAAACTTTTCAGTCAACAGATCATCTCCTTAGCATTTGTGTCATTATTCCTGTGCAGTTATTACAAAATATTTTAACTGTTTGTGCTCAGAGCATAGAGTAAGAAAACAGTTTGGTGCAAAATGTAAATTATTTTGCTTAGTAGGACGTATTAGGCTCAGAGGCGTTGCTGTGCCTCCAGCCATCCTGTATCCCAGAGGAACAGGAGGGTTGTTATAAATAACTTGTACCCACACACTGCTTGGATTTCCCTGATTTGGGTCAGTTTTCTAAAATCACGACTGCTCACAAAGTCAATGTCGCTTGGCCTGGTGGTGGGAATTCAAAAATTCCTTGAGTGGTTGAAGAGTCAATTGTCCAATGTTGATGTATTTTCCTGTGCCAAACATCCTCATTTTCATTTTCCAGTGTTGTTTGACAAGGGATTGTGAAAACTGCAATGAGTTTGTTGGATTGATTTGATTCCTGTATGTGGGGGAAAGCAACTTGCATGCAGTCATTGCCTGCAGGCATAAAACTACAATATTTGGTTCTGTCCAGCGATGAAATGACAAAAAAATGGGCTTATTCAGTGGGTATTACAAAAGTAAAATCCGAACAATCATGTAGATCAGGTTGTCAGATGTTCCAAAGGATTTTGGGGCTTGGGTGGTGGGATGGGGTGGTGGCTTTATTTTAAAAGGCCGTTTCACAATCCCAGATTCTCAGCTGTTACCGAACAAGTGAAGTGATGGTGATTTGTATGAATTGTAGGCGCGTCCTTGGATGTTGCACACAGAAGACAGCAAAGCTGCACGGCATGCAGGCGAGCTCCATTGGTTTGATTTGTCTAGGAAAAAAGGTTTATCTCTTATTTCCCATTTTTCCATGGGTTCTCCTGCTTGTGCATAGACTCTTCCACCACTTGCTCTTCTTTGTATCTTGTTTTCCATCTCAAAGGAAGAGATCAAGAGCAGGGCATTGATCTCTCATGCATATTCTGAATTTCCTGCATCTTCTGAATTTCATTTTGCTCAAGCAGCCTCACTCTCATATTAATTTGAGTGCAATTGTTTCAGCAAAATCAGCCGGCAACTCCCTGTTCCTAAACGTGCTGTTTTCAGACATGAAACATCTCTTCCCGTTTCTCCTGTTCTGTTTTATGTTTCTTATAAACTGATTCCTATCAAATGATTGCCCAATCCATCTGTCCACTAGGCTCTTTTATAATCTCGGGGAGATTTGCCACCAGTTTAGTTCTGTGTTCCAGGCACTTCATTGTCTTGCTCTGAGAATTAATCTCTCAAAGCACTTTAACTTCTTTTCTTTATTGCTTTTCTCTCTTCCTTATTATTTTCTCTAACATGCATCAAGTTAAGAAATAAAAACTTGACAGTGGCCTTTCAAGAACTATAAATATTTATGTTCTGTGCTTTCCTTTCCTGGGGTGTTGACTTATGTAACGGCTTATACCAAAAGCCTGTGTGAGAATATCTGTCCTGACGACTACAGAACCTCTATAGATGGTGACAGAGGAACTACTTAAATATGGAGATAGCCACTCTGGAAAGAGTCAAGCATGTTCATTTATTTTAATTTCTTTCAGAGTTTTTGTGTTGCCTCTGCTTACTGGGTGGGATAACTTGAACAATAAATATGAGAAGTCTCATAAACTGTATTGTGGGAGAACAGAAAAGATTTGAGTGTGGTGTGGTACAGGAAGATTAGTCCATGATGGCCTAGAAAGGGAGCGATTAAAAGCTTTCATGACCTCTCTTGGCTTTTCTTCTTTGGTATGGCTCTACGAATATTATGCATGCTCAAAAGGCAAAATTGGCCAACACAGAGATATCACACAAATGATGCATTTTGTTCAGCTTGAAAAAAAATATTTGATCAAAATGAAATAGAATTTTAAAGCTGTCTTTTTGACAGGCTAATCTATATTTCTTGTACGCAGGTACTTTCGTTAGACATTTGTTCTTGTAACAGGAGTTTAAGGCAAAAGTTGAATTGTAAATGTGGTAAATATACGTGGGGAAGTATTCCCTGGACGTGACAAAAGTCCCACAGCCAACGAGTGGGGAAAAATGTTGAGCTTGACAGCAACCTAGGGTGGGATGTGGGGGCTGCAGCACAGATAGCGTGGATCCAAGCCTACACCTGTGTTTGATAACATGAGACATAATTCTGAAAATACAGTTTGTTTTCAAGTAGATATGTGGTCTCTATCTCACTAAGTAAACCTTGTAATGTTTTTACAGGATCCCATCATCTAAATAAAAACCCTAAAATATGTGTTCTGTATCTGACAAGTGTCATGATTGTAATTTTTTTTTTCTATCTTTTGTTAGACCAAAACGTTCAATTGATGTAAGATGGGTAATTTAACTCTTGCTACGCTGATCACCATCCGTGGTTGAATGTTAGTGATGAGACATAATTTTTTAGCTTTTACCAGATGTTGCCATGTTGCTTCTGTTTACCTGGCCACAGTATTTTATGACAACAAACAGGTTAGGAAGTGTTTTATAGATTTCTCAATCTGTATATTTCTAATACGATGGAAAAATGGTACTTCTAACTTTAGAAAACTGCTGTCATTCCTTAGGACTTCATGTAAGGTTTTTTTGTAACATGAATTGCTTGATGGGTTTGTCTGCGTTCCTAGAAATTGACAGTTGGATGAAGTGTTGCCATGGTGCAACAGGCATGAAACAAAGGTTAACATGGTATATTCTTCCATGATCCTGCTTTTGTCTCATTTCTGAAGCGTTTGGTACATTCCTCCCAATTCAGAGTCTGCTTCTGTGCCCTCCATAAGGGAATTTTTCATATCGTTATGTCTTTACCGACCCACAGTAAGCCTTTGTATTGAACTCTAAAATCAAAAGAGAAATGGCCCAAATTCTGAGCGTTGGGCCAAACACCCTCTTGCCTGATATTTTTTATTCTAGATTATTGCCTCAAACCAATGAAAGAGTATCATTGTTAACCCTGTTAATGGTTGCCACCAACCGCAACGATGTTGGCATGCAGGAATAAACTATCTCTTGTTATTTAATTATAACCACAAGGCAAGTGCACATAGTCGGACTGATTATTTATCAGTGAGTGGTTTATGGCTTTAATGGGCTAATAATCTCATAATGAATGCAGTTTAATTACACATACAGTTAGACTGTATAGTTGTTATTTAAAGTTAGAAAGCCCCAGACAAAATGGGACAAGCTGACTTCTGAATCTCTACTTCCTGACACAGCATCTTTATATAGTGTATTAACTTCAGTTCAGTGAACCATGGGTCAAACACACGCAGTAAAGAACAGATTTTATGGCCTCTTTGGCCTGTGAAATTCCTTTTTTTTTTTTTTTTTAACTGTGAGTGTTAATATCGCTTGATTTACAATATAGTGTTTTATTATAAACAATACTCTTGGTAGCTTTTTGCTTGCAGAATATTGAAACTGGAGGGAGTATTCATAGGCACACATTTAAAAGCCAAACAGTAAGCCCAGTCTCACCTGCTGCCCTCTTTGGGAACCATTAGCTGTCTGTACATTTTAGGTAGATCATAGCAGAATGTCATGGATTTATTATTGTATAATGATTTACACTAGCAAAGGTGGTTTGGGGTTTTTTTAAGGAGTTTGTATTTATATATTTCATTTGTCATACCAAGTGCTAAAAGTACTTGTGAGTATAGGTGTTTTTTTATATTTACTAAGTAAAATTAATGGCTTAAAAATACTTCAGAATGGTTTCTGGGTGGAATTGATATACATCATTTGGAAGTCGATGAGCATCTGCAGTGAACATCATGTAAAAATCAAACCTTAGCTCTTCAGGGCACTTCTGTAAAGATATTTAGACTTCTGTACCAATATCACAAGAGTACCAAATTCCCATAGTGTGTGTGAAAGAATTAGACTTTGAACAACATTCCTGACACCCGCCTTTCTTTTTCATTGCTTCAGTATCTGTTCCTTGAGGTTGGCCAATGAAAATGTGAAAGCTCATTTTTGTTGGCCCATTTAAAAGAAAGATTCACCGTTAAACTTGCGCATGGATCTTTGAATGGAGAGCAATCATCTTTATATGGAAAGCAATTGATACCCAAATCAGTTTCAAAAATGGGCATAACTAATATAGCATCCTTACAAACCAATTAAAGAAACATAATACTCAAGAGAGGGAAAAAAAATATAATGTTGGAGCATACAAATGCTTCAGCACTTCAACCAGGGGAATGACCCTTTATGATATCTTGGCTTTCTCGTACTCCAAGCTTTCTCCCAATTCTGTGTTTCTATTTAATGCTGGCATCTTCATCTTCATAGCAGCATTTATTAATTTTTTTCCCCCCATTAAAGCATCCAGATTTAAAAATAAAAATATGAAAAGCTTGGAGTGGGTAGGTGGAAATCCTTTGTTGTTTAGCCAAATTGAAAGATGGACATTCTGTAATTTTCTGACACAGTGGGAGCTCTGCATAAGGGGGGGAAAAAAAGGGCTCTTGAAGCTGCATTTCCCTTTATCAGTTTGTGTGCCTTGAGTGTGCTTTCTTGTTAAAACTTTTAAACGACTTTAATTACAGAAACTAAAAAGAGCTGCTGCAGAAATTATTCCCACACAAGTTAAAAGGTCATTGAAAGTTTGGGCTATCAAGCTAATTTGTGAACAATGCTGGGTACAAGGTGTTCAAACAGCAGTAATTATATTGGGAGCTCTCCTTTCTGCTGTGGCATTTTCCTGCCCCTTCACAGAGCCCCTGGCAAACTCTTTTGCAATACAAATAACGAGCGGCTGTTATCACAGCTTAATAATTGTGAGCCTTACATAAAACCGAAGATGTCTGGGGCTCTAAGACACTGACAAGTCAGGCTCTGGTTAGGTTCACTTGGTTTAGTGGGAAGTGTTCCTGCCTGTGACAGGGGCGTTGGGACTAAATGAGCTTTAAGTTCCCTTCCAACCCAAACCAGTCTAGGATTCTATGAAATTTTGTGAGCTGAGCTCTGTCATAGAGAAATCTCAGGAGAAGGGGTTTGCTATCTCTTCTATTTGCTCCCATTAGAAAATGTGAGTAAGTCTGGGCTTTGGCCAACATTTGACCTTTGCTTTTTTAGTTCTGACTTGGTAAATAGTATATATCTTGCTGAATGTCTATCACCACAAGTCTTTCAGAGAAAATTATGGACCATTTATAATAGAAAATTCTGCCCTGTGGTTGAAATGCTAGGTTATAAACGCTGTAGAAACCTTACGTTATCTTCAGCTTCAGAAGGTCAGGCAGATCCCTGAGTGTAACTTCAGCCATCTGATCGCAGCTCTTGTCCAGGGGATTTGTGGTGTCAGACAGGATGGAACACCTTCAGGCGAAACACTTTGGTGCATCTGAAGTTTGCTTGTAGTGAATGGATGGCTGTTGAAACAGCTGGCCATGCTGTGAGGTCATGTCTCAGCGACAAAATTCAGTTTTCAGCATGTAACTGCTCAGGTTTGATTTATTTATTTATTTTTTACAATAAGAGCTATTATGTGGATAACTAGCTAGGTCACCGAGCTCTCATACATATGCATTTTTTTCTCAAAGGACTTGGGATGTATATATTTTCTTGTGTTATGACACAAGCTGCTTTTCCTGAACATTGAAAGCACTTTTTACCATCCTGAGCTTTTTTTATATACACATAAACCAAAGTAGCACAGTAAATTTCAGCTTTATTGAACACTTAATGTGTTGTTGGCAGCAGGTTTATTTTTTTAAGCACTTGTGGTAGTTAACACCAGCAAAATCCTTAAGTGTGACAGAAGAAAACAAGTTTTTAAAGCTTCTTTTTTCTACCTTGTAGATAAATACTTTCTACCTTGAAAAGCAGCCATGAAATATTAAATTCAAAGCATAAGCACATAAGGTTTATTTGAAGCAATACTTTACTTAGCAATACCTTCGATATTAAAACAGACGTTACCATGAGGCTGCATGAGCTGCTCAATAGCAGAGCTCACTCCAATCCAATATAAATACCAAATTGCAGCTGGGCCATAGGGATGGATCTGTTTTTCCACTTTACCGGAAACCTTATTTGACTTATAGGACTCTGGAAAACAAACAAATAAAAAAATCAAGAGAGTACAATTTAAAGTTTAAATTGATATTTCTTTCCAGAAAACTTAAGGGATTTTTTTTTTTTTCACTTCCCCCCCCCAAAAAAAAGTTTATGAATATTTTTCTCGGAAAAGATAGGAAGGGAGAAATAATTTGCATTTATATTGATGTATACTGAGGAGGACAGAGCAAACCTACAAGCTCTTCCCTGCTGCTTTTGGAGAACTGTAGGGCTCAGTTTCTGCATCACACTCGGACTCGTGGCAGAGGACGGAGTGGCTGATTGTTTATCAGTGACCCAGTAGTTTGGTTCTCTGCGAGCTAGTATCCTGTGAGGGAGCTGACATTGCTTTGGCAAAGGCAGATTTAATCCCATCCATGTTTCATTCCAGCAGAAACTGTCCTGTTGCAGGTACCAATATAGATACCTGAGCATTCAACACATCCCAAAGGCAGGGCAGGAGCTGCCTGATGCCAAGAGGCAATAAGGAGTAAATAAGGAAGAACAGATTATTTACAAATATTTCATGATTACACACTTCAGAAATGTTCCTCTTGCACCAAATGAAATTATTACTGCCTGTGCGGAGCCAGCAGCACGGCCCTCAATGCAGCGGAATCCTTTGGGTTGGAACTGGGAGAGGACTTCTGTGCAGAACAAAACCCACTTTGTTCTGACTTCTTGGAATTCAGCTTTGTTTTCCCACAGTCATGACCTGTGCGAGTACTTGGAGATGTTGTGAAGGTACCAGAAACTATTTTCAGGTTTAAAATTCTTTTTAGTTCCTCAGATCTTTAAGCAAATAGACTTTGTTGTCAGACTCTCTCTTTCTCTTTATTTTTTAAAATACAGAGTAGTCCCCATCTCTTATTATTTCTTCATTTAGAGTAATAAAACACAGCCTTGGAATAATTGAAGAGGGATCCATAAACAATTGCAAAAAAAAAAGCACAACAATTTAAATGTAAATCAGGCACATTTTTACTTTTCAGAGCTGTGTTAGGCCTTCATTAGCTGGTCCACTGTAGTAATCCTTTTCAAATTGTTTAATTTTCTTTTCTGAAGCCATGGTTTCATTGATCTGCATCTTGATCCTCCACAAATTTCCTTTAATGGTGATCCCTCTAATGAAAGCTAATAAACTGGAGATTTCTGTGTGTCTTGGTGGAGCAAACATTTAAGCTGGAGTGGGGGGAAGTTGGTTTTCAGAGAGTTGTCAGAGTCTTTTGAGCTTTACATTTAAGCTGCATTTTATATATATATATATATATATGCATTTTCTCTTTCTGGCATGTATTTCTGCAATGTACAATGGGAAGGCTAAGTTTCAGCCCTTTTTTCACTAAATACTGGCAGTGTACAATTAGTGAAAAATAAATGGACTTTGCTAGTCAAACTGGATATGCTGATGGACTTCTTACTGGATATGTCAAACTGTTACCAGGTCACAATTCAAGTTCAGAAAAGAAAAGCTGAAGTTGAAAAAACTACATAGGTATAGATATGTGTACTCTTTGCTGTCATTTATTCATCACATTAATTGAGTTGTGATTGTAATTCAGGTGGTGTTGGTCAGAAAGGAGCTGATACAGCAAAGGGGTGAAGGCTTTGGCAAACAGCCCTCACCATCAATCAGGCACAAACCAAAGACCTACCTTGTCATCCCACCTGCCAAGAGCAACCAGTCAAATAACCCTGTATGTACCAATATGTACCTATATAACCCTAAATATGTAAGGAGTGGACCAAAAAAGTTCCAAAAACAACCAAAATCCAGTTCTCTAGATAATTTCTTTGCTGTTTGAACAACTTCAGTAGAAAACTGTTCTGAAAACTTCTGTTTTAATGAGTTTTTTGACTCTTTCCAAAATATTTCTACTAAAAAAAAAAATAGAGACCAGCTTTAGAAAGCAATAAAAGTGAAAATAATTTCATGTTCTATCAGAAAAGTCTGGCCAGTCAGACCTTTCAGTGAAATACTCTTCTGAAGAAAGCTATAAAAAATAATCTGGAGAAAACTTCTGTAATATGCTTTAAGGAGCATGAGGGGGAATGAAAGAAGTCAAGTCGTCTGTATTGTGCCCAATTTTTAAATACTTTTTTCATTCTGCAGTCCTTTTCAGGTGAATATTTCTGCTTTCTTAAGTAAATCCTGACCCCTCTTTTGTGCCTGTGGAAGATTTTAATTAAAGCTGACCAGGGAAGGGACCATTATTCAAGAGAGAAGCGGCCAGGGAGGGTTTCCTGGAAGCAAAACTTCTACCTTTGTTCACGATGCTCTGTTCTATCGCTGCTCTCTCAACAAGACCAAAGAAAACAGGAAGGGCAGTATCCACGTCTTTGTGGATCAACCCATGAGCTATCTTGTAAAGAAATAGTACAGTGAATGTAAGTAGTGTAGATGTTAAAATACGACACAAGATTTCTCTTTCCTGATGTATCTGCTCAATCTCTGCTTTTCTTAAAATTCCACCATTATTACTGCCAGAGCATCAACTTTGTCATTAAGAGATGTATATGGGTGCATGTAAAGATCTTTTCTTGTACGCAATGCAGTTAACACCTTCAGCTGTGGGCAGGGTAGTTTATGTTCCCTTAATTCTCTTTTCTCACTGTATTTGAAATAAGGCAAATAAAAAAAAGTTTGGTAGAAGAGGCAGGAGTGGCAAGAAATGTATATTTTTGGCTGAAGTATAACACCATTTTAAACGTGAAATTGCGAGCTGAAAATGGCACAGAAACTGAGCTGAAATTTCAAGCAGAGATGCTGACGTTGTAGACATCAGCGATTTTTGAAGAAGGAAACTGAGTCACAGGTGGCATGTATTGAAATGCAGTAAGCAAGGAGAACGTGAGATTATTGAGGACCTATGCAAGAAAATGGAAAACTATCAAATCTGTGGGAAGCCTAAAAGTTGCATTCACTCTGGGGAGAATGGTTGAAATTCATGTGAATGTGCCGGAGCATTGTACGCAGCACAGAGCTGTCAACAGAGAAGGAGGATTTGTTGAGCACCTGTGGGAAGCATGACTTGCAGTGCTCCATCTGTAATGAGGCTGAAATAATTCTTTGCAGGTCTTCCATCTTAAAGATATTCTTAAGTTTTAGATACTGACTGATTTAGCTGGCTTATGTGTTTTCGATCCATTTTTAATGCAAATATTGGATCAAATATAACACTTGATGGTTTCAGACATTGAACTACAATATCTTCAGTGTTTTGTGGGGAGTTAAGAGTTGTAGGGGGAGTTGATAATATTCAAGGAAGCACTAAATGAGCATTGTGATGCAGAAGAGGTGTCTTCATGACAATCATTCTGCCCTGGTTTCAGATGTATTGAGTTCTCTAGATAGCACAACCTGGGAAAAGCTTCAAGACACGAGAAGTGTTTTTGGGAAAAGGAGGAAAGTGTCTGTGCAAGAAAAAAAGAGTTCCATTGTTCAAAGAGCAACTTAAATTTTTTTGAGGGATCACCCTGAAAGTGGTTTTGGGAGCTGCCCTGCAGTTGGTTTGCCCTTTGATCCATATTCATGTCATACGACTGATCACAGGTGGTACTATATTACTATAGGTAATAACAATTAAATCCAAGAAAACGTTCACAAACACCAGGCCCTGGGTAGGAAGGCTTCAGGCTCTGCCAGCACGTAGTGTCCCTTCTCACTTTCCACTGGGAAAGCAGGAATTGGTCCTATTGGACATCATTTATGAACAAACATCTCATCTAGCTGTCATTTATCAGTCATGTAAATCTCTGCAGGCACTGGTAGAACAAATGTTACCTGCTCGCTTACATGGACACTGGTGAGAATGAGCCCAAACTTGAAGTGCTGAAGTCACCTCTAGTGCTGGAACCAATGCGCAGCACCTTGGTTCTTCAGCACAAACTATAAAAGGCAGAAGCTCTACTCTTAGGATCTACCCAGGGACCAGGAGAGATGTAGTATGAGAGTTTGGAGTGTTTTTTTTTGGTGGAGTGTTTGGATTTGGATTTGTTTTTTTCAACAGTAATACTCATCTTTGACTTCTGGACAGCTATGAAGGGAGTAAAAATGTAGTTTAGACTATTCAAGGGGGCAAGACGTAGCGGAGACTCCCTTTTTACAGAGAGTTACACAGAAAAGATGAGGAGTGATGGGTACAAGTTACTCCTGAGGAGATTCTGATTAGACTGAAGTGAAAAATTTTTCACAACCAGGACAATTAGCCATTGGAATAATCTCCCCAGGCAAGTAGTGGAGTCCCCAACATTGAACACTTTTAAGATTCATCTGGAATATCTTAGCTAGACTGTGCTTTTCCCAAGAAAGGTTGGACCAGGTGGTTCTTGAGGTCCCTTCCAACCTGGTAGTCTATGATAGTTGTTGTCTTTCTACCCTCCTTAAGAGTTCCTTTTACTTACTGAGGGAAAATTCTTGCCTCTAGTGTCAGAAGCTAGAAGGGGGAATCAGACTTTTTAATTTTTTTTTTTTATTTGATGCTTTATATAATTTTGGGTGAACGAACCATGACAGGTCTTGTGCTGCTGACTTCTCAATAAGAACAGCTGAAGCCACGTGTTAGTGCCACTGTGCATATGACTGTGTATGACTGTGTGGGACTCTGATTTTCTTCTCTGGTTTTATTAGTCTGAGAAAAACAGGAGTCCGACATAAGCAGTAAGAAGTGCTAAGCAAGAAGAAGGAAACTTGCAGTAAATACTGGCTGCGACGCTGCTCAAAAATGATCAGCGCTATTAGAAACACTGATCCAACCATGGCAGTGGTCAAATTAATCAAGTCCCTTTGTGTTGACAGTCTTGGGTTTTTTCCTGCTATATCTCACTCCCCCAAACTCTGGAAGGCTTGACCAAAGCTAGTACTTTGGGACTTCCAGGTGTTGAGCTTCAGAGCAAGACAGATGCAATTCTGGATTTATTAAGTAGCATATTTCTGATTGCTTGCTGAGAAATGTGTGGGCAGTCATAGTCTTGACAGTGCTGCTTTGTACCAAATTCTACCGTTATGACTTACAAAAATGTACCATTTGCTAGAACAGTATTAGACTGAAATAGTGTCTGATTTTGTCACTTGTCTATGCAAGTGCTACGATAGCCATAAATCAATGGGAGTTGCTGTCCATAGTAAGTAAATGATTTTCCCATACACAAGTAGTTTGATGCCTCCAGCTGGGAACTTCTTCAGACTAAAAATTGGGTTTTTGTAAAATTGCAAATCAAAGGCATCGACTCAGTATCAGATTTAAAGGTGTGTCTCCCCTTCCCAGAGCTTTTAACCAAACCGTGCTCACAGACAAAAACTTCAGCCAGGCATAAGGCTATGAAAATAATTTAGATCAAATGTAATCGAGGATGAAGTCTGGCAGATATAATACTTCTGAGTCCAAACTTTTCGAGCTAATGTTTCACTCTCGAGTGCAATCTGCAGTAAAATATAATTGGATGTCATTTTTCCCTACTCTATACAAGCCAGTGAAGGATATTAAAAATGTACGGTGGCTAACACGAGGATTTGAGTTTTACATTTCCCTAACCCCCATCCATTGTAGTCGCTTTCCAGCTAAATGATGTAACTGAAAACAATAATGACTGGCAAGAGTAAACAAGGCTTTGCAATATGCAAAGGAAACATCAATAAACCAAAGCTATAGAAGCAGCAATAAAGGTCACATGTTCTCTAGAGACCATAAAAAAAAAAAAATATAAAAAAAACCCATTACCTTTAGTCAACCCAGGAGAGTTGTGATGACTGTTAACAAGTGAAATAAAATTCTCCCTGTTTCATGTGCGTCGTGTTGGCCCATAAATGATAATCAAGAGAACACAACCTCAGAATTATGCTCTGAGCTATAAATGACAAAAAGACTAAATTACCATTATGAATGACCTGGAAAATAGAAATCTATATCCTTTTTAATTAACATACATAACCTTTTTTTGTTTGAATATATCCTCTCCCTTCTAAATGCATGTCCTGTTTTCCTTTGGAAAGAAAATTCAACCATTAAAATTAACCCAAAAGGTGGTTTTCCTCCCTATGTAATGTGTGAACTACTGTCTATAATGGCAGCCCGTGGTACTATGATGGGCAGTGGTGCTGAACACTTAGATGGGGAAATTAAGAGGCATTTTGGGAGAATTACGTGTTTGAGATGTTGTCCTGGGAGCTCATTAGATCGTCATCAAAAGTTAAGAGTATCAATTGAAGGAGTAAGTTGGTTTGTTTCGTTCATTTGTATAATAGACTCGGGATCTGTGTGCCCATTTCTTATTAACTCCTTAGGATTCGGGTAGTTTTGAGAATCCTGGATTTTATTATATATGATACAGAACCATTCTAGCTTTGGAATGTCGAAGAGACCTGCTCTGATCACTGTCTCCTGCAGCTTCTGGCAATCATCTGGAGAGTTCATTATTTTCTGGGTTGCTCACGATTAATTGTTCTGTCCTCATAAAGCTTGTGTATCCCACAAGACAAATCCAGTGCAATAGGGAGTATCTTCTTTGGAAGACCCCCATTATTCAACAGTATTAAAGATACAGAAGTAATAGGACAAATTTCATTATCTAGTCTGATTTTAAATATAAGCTTATTCAAAGAAATCTGATGCTTGGAGACTTTTTGGCCTCTCTGTCCTTAAAACAAAGCTGATGTACAAATAAGGAAACAACATTTTCAAGTTATATAGAGTCTGCTGACGATCCAGCGTAGATCTTAGGGTTAAAAAAATAAAAATAAAATCCCAAGTTTTTCTTTTAAATAAGTCCCCCCAAATATGTTTTTAAAAATTGTTACTTTTCCTAAAGATAAAGAAAATATACAATGAAGTATAAAATATTTCAGAAGCTGGGATGGACTGAAAGAGTCTGAATGTTTTCATGCTCCACTTTTTTTTCTGAAATCTCCCTTCTGAACTTAAATGGGATGAACATGGCACTTTGTACGTATCATTGCTACCAGGTGGTTTCAGTCAAAAGCCTTAGTCTTGAAATTATTTTGATTTTAATATTGCTACTATTTCTTTCAGAGGGTTGATTTTTAATATGAAAAAAAGTCAGTAACTAATCTTTTAAGCTTGTGTGTTCATCATATTCTAAAAAGAGAAGTATTTCAAACAAGAGAGCCTAGAGTGCTTACAAAAGGATTCCAACGTGTACATCCCTTGTGTTGCCAAAAGTAATTCGTTCTCCTGCCTTACTATGAATATTTAATGCATTTAATTAGGAAATATTCTCAATTTAGCCTTCTTCCAGTTAATTCACCAGTTGCATAATTGGCGCAGTATTAGGAGAAATCTCTGCTATTGAAGAATCCTGTGCAGGTTATTAACTGGTGATACGTCCGGTGGCTCAAACCTAAAGCTTTGTCATAAATTCTGTGTTAGTGTAACACAGGACTTGTCAGCTACACAGTGGAAGAAGAAATTAGAGATCATACACCTGTAAAATACAAAGATTTTTTTAATTCTTGAAATGTCATTAAGTACAGTATTCTAAGCCAGATTCTCAATCATGAAAGCTGCTTATCTGCATTGAAAATTTTGTTTCGGTTCTCTTGCTTTAGATTACTTTTTTTTTTTTACTGTATTTTGAAGCATATAAGAATGTACCTCATATCTAAATAGGCACAAGATGCAAGGACTTGATTTAAATATGAGTATCAATACCTTAGTGCTCTAGGCAAGTTGTAAAATATATTTATTATAAATAGCAGTAAACTAACCGTAAAAGCTATAGTACTATTAAGTAGCTGAGATTTTTTTTTCTTCATATCTATATTTTGACACCATTATGAAATTTTTAGTTTAATATTTTATAGATACTTCCTGAAGTGGGGCATATTTTCCAGACCTGTTTAAAAAAAAAAATAAATAAAAAATTAAGAATTTGAAGAACATACGCTTTTTGTTCTCGTGTGGGTTTTGTTTTATTACCACGTAACAACTAAGAACTAATGTATTTCCAAGTAGGTTTAAGAGCATTTTAGTTTCCCACCAGTTGCTAATTATATTCTGAGGTTCTTGACCTATAATGATGTTTTGTGGAAAAGTAGTGCAATGATTTTTATTTTTTTTTTCCTTAAGTTGTTTTTATAGGATATACTGTGATGCAGTATTCAAGGAGCTTCTAAATGGGCAAACTCTTGTGTTAGACATAGAGCGAAGAATTCAAAGCAAGTTTTAAACATTTCAAAATAGTTCTGTTTTACTTTAGTTATGAATGGAATCAGTCTTTTTCTTAAGTAAATACTTGGAGTGTTTACAGGTAGATTTTTATTTCTTTTTCATCGCTCCCAGAAGACTTCATTTAGGTGCTATTCTTTAGATTTGATCTTTATGACACTTGAAGAGAAAAATGGCAGAAATCTCACAAGAGCAGAAGGTTAAAGATGAGTGATTTAAAATGTGTTATGGGAACAATGCTGCTTTTCTTTTTCTTTCTTTTTTTTTTTTTTTTTTTTTTTTGCAGTCTGCCGTTATTTTCATCTTCTCTGATTATGTTAAAGTATCCTTTCCATACCCCCTGTATGTGCTAAATTAATGACTTTTCAAAATTTCAAGTGGAATTCTTCATTTGAAAACCTGAAATAATTATATTTACTTGTAGGAATAATGTAAAGAGAAATTCCTATTTGATTTTTGGCCATCTTGAAATTAAATACTAATTTTTTTGTACTGATGCAAAGCAAGAAATATTTGCAGATCATATTCTGTATCGTTACACTGACTGAGGTGGTATCGGGGAAAATCAAGCTGTTTTAACAGGAATTATGTCATGACACTAAAGAGAACTCTTGGAAACTATTTCCTAGAGAAATGATTACTTGCCTGCTGTTAAGTCTGGATTTTTTTTGGATGAAAATCATGTTTCAGAGTTTAATGCAGAAGTATGTAACTAGAGATATGTAGCCTAATCGGTTCTAGGAAAATATCTTGGAGGAGTTTTGACTGAGTTCAATATTCACACCTCCAAGAGGGTCAAATGCAATTTTTTCAGGACAGTGTTGCTATTATAGTCAAGAAACAAATACAGGCAGATAGCAGGCAGCATTATATGGAAGGTCAGGAACAAATTAAATGAAAGATAGGAGCTGTCAGTGTTGTAGATTGTTGTGTGGAAGAGAGAGGGAGGTGGGGAAAAAAAAATGAAACATGTAAGCACATTATTGCTGATGCTGGTCGTTGTGATTTACGTACTAATGGTGATGGTTGTGGTTCTTACACAGAGTAAATTATTTTCTCAGCAAATCTACTTAGCAAGGTAAACACACTTCTTACATGTATTTGAGCATATGTGACTTTCCCAAATGGACCGTTACTGTGCACTGGTAAATGCTCTTTAGAGCACTTTATTTCACCACTGTGGCCAAGAATGGGGTGTGAGAAACCAAAAATGAACAGCCAAAACCCTGACAATTTTGTTCAGTGAAATTATTTATCCATTTTCTAATGATATTCACTTTTTTTTTGTAGCCAGCTTTATACACAAAACCTTGACCTGTGCACCCCCGTACCTGGAGTCGATTTACTGCAGTTTTCACTGTTTGATAAGGTTCTAACATAGAAAAGCAGAAAATACTCTTTCCTCAAAAAAAAAATTTTCACTATAATTGTCTAAATATAACAAAACATTTTACAAAACAATTGAGAAACGGATGAGTAACAACATCAAAATTATTTAATACAGGTGGTAAAAGTATTCTTGATTCCAGTTATAAAAAATAAAGGGGGGGGAATTTTCTGATTTTTCTTTTTATTAAAGAAAAAAAACCCAAAACACTTGAAGGCCACCTACCATTTTGCATCAAACATTTTCAAACAAAACCACAGTAATTTCAAACATCTGAGGCTTTCTGGGAAGACACCGTTCTTTGGATTTGTAACATCTACAGAGAAAAATGGTTTTGTCCCTAGGGCAACAAAGATTAAGGATGCCTGAAACAAATCTGTCATAAGAATGTTACTTTTCTTTTTGCTATGCACTATATTTTTTTAAAACTTAACATAGAATTTTCTCTGGTAAAGGGATGTCTTAACTGAAGCAGCCAGTCCGCTGCATCATTGAATTACTTCTTCAGATGCTTGGAACTTACCCACCTGGAAACTGTCAGTCAGAAGTCATTAAAATATCTGTACTTTGTTATCAATCCCAGTTTGATAATTTAAAGTAAAACTAGATCTCACAACCCTATTTTCAGCATAGAATTTAGTTTTCCATTTATCTTCCTCGCTTACTATTTTTTCAACTTTTATGCTTCTTTCTTTTGACAATTGTGCTGCAATAAAATAGTCATCACTAACTTGCTTTTATTAGATGGAGACCTACTGAAGACATCACACTTCGTAATATTCACTGAACGTAAAACAAAAATCATGGGTAACAGACCAAAGCTTGATTTATTCTGATTTTGTACATTCATTATTATACAGGGCATTTATACAGTGTAATAATCTGGAAAATCAATGAGTTTCACTTTAAATTATTTCATTTTTTACCATCTCTGGGAAAGGTGGGTAGAATCTGGTTAAGATTAGAGCTAGGTGGTGTGCTTTCTTGTGGTAGACTGGAGGGTGGTTTGTGAACCGGTGTTGGTCACGTTGGTGCATCTGTATGGTAAAAATAACTGTATGGAGGCAATTTATTGTCTCAGTGACAATGAAATAGCAGTAAAATATCACAGTCCAGCCTTATGGTGGCTTGTTGGTTCCATATCTAATATGATCTCATTAATTCAAGGCTACTCGTGCTCTTCGGTACATATGAAAGTAGGTATGATGGAGATGATGAATGAAGGAACTACATACATTAGATGGGGAAGTCAGTATCGCTGCCTTTGAGAGGATGAATGAGATCGCTCTGTGAAAGAGCCTCCTATATTGTCATCTGTGAACCGTGGAAATTTGGATGTCCAGTTTTGCCAATTCAAATCAATGGCATCTTATATAAGAAGTGTCTGAATCTGTATATACACGTGATTCTGTGAAGGAAAACAAAATTGCAGGTTACAGCTTCACAAACTATTGCAATATGAGGAGCAAATAGCCATGGTAGAAAGTAGACATGTAGAAAGAACTCGCTGTAATAAAATGCATATAGGAAAATCAATATGCAGTGTACACGTTTTATGGGAATTTGTTGTGCAGTTGGTTTAGAGAGATTAGTACAATCTGGACGACAGTGATTGGAATGTCCATTCTGTGATTTTGAGCCATTTGCTGGGTTTAGTAAACACAAAGATTTCTTCATAATGGTTGAGCACTAAAGCTGAAATAACTCTAATGTGAGTGAGCATCTCCCAGACACGTCACACGGGATGGGCCATGTGGGCATAGCCACAACTAGTGCTGCGTGTAGTGGTGCCGTGCAGCCTTCCAATCTGCGTCCTTTGAAAGATCTAGAGAGAGATGTCCAAGATGAGCTTTGCATCTTCGAGTTGCCAAATAACTTGGTTTGTCCAAGTTTTTTACTTTTTTCTTTTTTTTTTTTTTTTTTTTTTTTTTTTTTTTTTTTTTTTTTTTTTTTTTTTTTTTTTTTTTTTTTTTTTTTTTTTTTTTTTTTTTTTTTTTTTTTTTTTTTTTTTTTTTTTTTTTTTTTTTTTTTTTTTTTTTTTTTTTTTTTTTTTTTTTTTTTTTTTTTTTTTTTTTTTTTTTTTTTTTTTTTTTTTTTTTTTTTTTTTTTTTTTTTTTTTTTTTTTTTTTTTTTTTTTTTTTTTTTTTTTTTTTTTTTTTTTTTTTTTTTTTTTTTTTTTTTTTTTTTTTTTTTTTTTTTTTTTTTTTTTTTTTTTTTTTTTTTTTTTTTTTTTTTTTTTTTTTTTTTTTTTTTTTTTTTTTTTTTTTTTTTTTTTTTTTTTTTTTTTTTTTTTTTTTTTTTTTTTTTTTTTTTTTTTTTTTTTTTTTTTTTTTTTTTTTTTTTTTTTTTTTTTTTTTTTTTTTTTTTTTTTTTTTTTTTTTTTTTTTTTTTTTTTTTTTTTTTTTTTTTTTTTTTTTTTTTTTTTTTTTTTTTTTTGTAGATACCCTCTCTAGCCACATCCTTTTTCCGTTGCTGGAGCACTCTTCTGTCTCTGGTTACATCTGCACTCTTGAGGGTTGCTGAAGAGGCAAAAAAGAGGGACAGCATGTGAAGGATTAATATAAAAGAGCATTTATGGTCTTTAATGTATTACGACGAGAAGCTTTAATAACAGTGTAGATACCAGAAGCTGCACTGAAGCCTTCATGAGAAGCACAAAGAGATGAAATGTAATACGCTGTATACATAGTGGAAATATCAGTGCTACTTAAAGTGCAGCACTTACACTCAGAGTGCTCTCTAATCCATTTTAAATTGAATATGAATACTTCAGTGATAATGCCATCTTTTCTCATCAGTGTGTTGGGATTTTTTAAACACAATCATTGATCCTATAAAAGCCCCGCGTGTCCGCCTGAGCCTCTTCCTAGACACGGTTCTGTATTTTCTGTGTGTGTATATTTGCTGGTAATGTACTTTAGGTTTGGTAACGGCACAGAGGTTGAGATGTAAAATAAAAATTGCAGGTTGATGTTCACTGAGCGGCGCTGAAGGGGCTTCAGCCTCCCTGTTGGCTCCGCTTCCCTCTCCCCTGCAGAACAAGAGCTAAAGAGGCCGACCTGAGAGCTGACTGTACATGTGCACTGGAAGGCCAATTCCTGCGAGCGATAGATCCACAGCCTGACAAATTTATTGGCCTAAGATAGCTCCAGAAATTTCAAACCAAGACATTAAAATACCACAGTATGTAGAAAGGAAACACCAGGGCAAACCCAGGACCATTTGCAAGCTCTGCAGTGCAACCATTGCTATCCCTTCCAAAGCCTTGCCTGCTACTAATATATGCTTGGATGTTCTATAAACATCCAATTGTTGGAAATGAAATTAACTCTAAAGAATAATATTTTAGATGCATTGCCTACTGTTAGCAAGCACTTTGCCTTCCTTTGGTTGCACGGCATTTGTCCCAGAGCTCAATGAAATGACCATTTCTGTAATGAAGCTTTTTAGATCCCTTGGGAGATGTGGGTTTGCTTCTTGTCTATGCTGCTGTCATCTGAAAGGGCGTAAAGCCACACGTCAGCGGTCAGAAGTACTGGTTACTCAGCAGAGGGTCTCAGGTCAATGTAGTCTGAGTTACAATTTGTTCTAGTGCTGCTCTCCAGCTTTTGAAGTAGATTCAGTGTGAAACTCATTATATCCTTTCTACTCTTCTTGAAGAATGCACAGAAATACAAGCACATAAAAAAAAGTGATAATCATCGCTGAAGGCGGAAGATGTGTGATGGTCCTTGCACACGTGTAGCTTCAAGAGGTCAGAGCAGGTTGCTCAGGGCTTTATCCAACTTGAAACCTCTTAAGCTCTATAACTTAAATCTTCTCTCCTCGCCCCCCTACTGTGTTTTGTGCAGGCTGTGCTTCATGCAGGCAACTTTTCTGCCAGTGATGAAAACGAGCTACTAAATGAAAACAAAAACTCTGCTCTGGTGCACTTCTGTACAAGCACTGCTCCAGCTTCTCCGTTTTTCAGAAGTGGGTCCTTATCCATCCCTGTGAAATGCTCGTGGTCATTGAGATGTATATCAAGGTGAGCTGACTCCTGTCACGTGAAATGTTGTTAACAGTTTTGTGACAATTCCCATCAATTGCATCACGTGAACTTCCATTATCACTCTTGCCTGTAACCTCCTAAAAATGTCAAGTTGATTAGTTATTTATGTTCTTCTTCTTGTTTTAGTGACCTCAAATTATATCACAGCTTTTCATTTCAGAACAGCCTTTGCCCTTCGCACCGGTTTCCACTATTTTATGTGTCATGCAAGTCAAGCAGATTAGTAGAACAATATGCTTAGCCAGCCCTAAAGACCGGTCGGGTTTAAAGTGTTAGTCTCTCTATAAGCCAGCTGTACATTTAAAACAGCTCCTGTAAAGCAGCTTATATACCTCTGTTTACAGCTCTTGGACTGCTTAGCCCAGCAGGATTCATTTCATACTGTTGACATTGAACAGGTGAAGCTATTGAGTAGAAGCTAAAAGTAAGTCCCTTGGTGAGCTACCTGCAAACTGAAGATGCCCAGCTACTCAAAAGACAGTTTGGTGAAAGCATCTGAGCGAGTGCTGTAAACACAATGCACTGGAAAGGCATAGAGGCAGTTCTTAATTCACCAAAACACTGAGTTTAAGTAGTTTTGGAAGTTCCTGTGAGTAAGACTCCTAATAACCGAGAAGAGAATGTGCCAATGGGAGTGGCAGACTGGAGAGTAGTTTTGAAGGTGTGAGTGACCAGAGTCATTGTGCCTATGGTAGTAGCTATCACAAAGTCATGATGATTTTGCTACAGGGAGTCAGAGGCATGGTCTTACAATTCAAAACAAAGTTGTTAAAATATTTGCTCAATTTTGTCGTATTTCCATCTACAATTTATATAACAAATACTTTTGCCGTGGTGAACTATTAAACAGGTGCGATGGATCAAATAAAATGTTAAACTTTATGAATACTAGAATAATCACTATTACTGCAACAGTTTTTTATTATTGCTGGAGTAATGTTGGATGATAGCAGAATAGATTTACAGCTGCTTTATGTCCTGGGAGCGGAATGAAGGAAATGCGTGTTGGACCGCAGGGTTTTTCCTGAGGAAACTGTAATAATGTGTAAATATTTGTAGCTCTTCACTGTGTGTTCTTCAGCGATAATTACAAGAGCCACCTGCAACTGTAGCATGGTACATATAAATATTTGTAGTATTGGGACATCACATTCTTAATCTCTTCCAAATAGATGCTGAAAGGTCTAAAATACCCACTGTCCTTGGCCAGCATTCCTTTAAATAAAATTCTGAAAGGAAAATAACACAGGTGGGTATCTTAAAGCTCTTCCCCTGGGAAACACTGAGGAGTGCAAAGCAAGCCCAGCTCCGGCAGTTTTATACCTGTCTTTTAAGAGTATTTCTGCTGTAATATTTCTCAGTGGCATAGGTACTATTAAGAGCACATTTAAATTTAATATTGTAGGTTTGGCTGCCTTTGATTGATACTGATTCCGGTACCCCAAGGGCTTCAGTGAGGAGCAAAATATTTTGCAAAGAGAGAAAGCTGGAGCGGTGACAAGTGCTTCTGCTTTCCAAAAGAAAATAAATCCAACTCTCATCCAGCCTTTTCATCACTTTTTTGTCCTGACAGAATCTTGAGCTTCTGCTTTAGACTTTTCTATTGTGAAGCTCCATGGTAATACAAAAGTAGATGGGAATGCAGTTAACTGAGACAGAACTTCATCATCACTTCTGAGAGGTGTTGCAGGAACAGCTCCTTCTTTATGTCGCTTTTTGGATGGAGTGTTGGTGATGGTGTCTACTCTTTTCCCACCTGCCTGCTTCGGTGGGTGCCTGACTGCCCCTCGTGTCATTGCTGGTGCATGCAATGTGCTCTTCTCTTCCTTCTCCTGCCTTAGCTGAGAACCAAGCCACGACTAAATGTGCAGAGGGCATCTGCTGAAGTATGGCTAGATTTATTTTACAGACCTCACATGGCTCCTGTATCCCTGCACCACTGAGAAGCAGCGAAGCCAATGTGTGAGCCAACAGACACAACACCTGGCATACCCTGGTGTGGCACGAGGAGAAAAAGATCCTTCCAAGTGTCCTCAGAAGGTCACTGGTAGGGTATCCACGGCAGGATCCCAACAAGTATTAAGCTCCTGTTGTCGCTGGTGCTATACAAACACAAAATGAGAAATAGCTCCTGCTCTGAAGAGGCTATAGCCAAAAATAGAGCAGGTAAGGAACAAGAATGAGAAAGGGAAGAGAGGTGAAAAGTTCTGACCAGCTCAGACCAGGTGTTTGGCAAAGCCAAATACACAACTCAAGGCTTCAAGCTGTGTCCTATAGGCTGTGTTGTTTTCCCTGTTGATAACACTGTCATACTTGGGAAAACAAGTTGCGTTATTTAAAGTTTAAAAATGCTTTATTTGGCTTTGCTGCCTAGATGTGAAATTGAGGAAATACCTAAAAATCCATCAAAAATGCTTCATGGACTTTCAATTAGAATTTCCTCCCCCTGCCATAATAGTCCTTCAGAAGGACATGCAAAAATATGTAGATAATCACCAGAAAAAGACAGAATTTCTCCACAGACTTGTACTGCCTAACTAGAACACTTACAATGGTCACGTAGTTCCCCTATCACAAATTGCTGTCTTTTTTTCCTACTGTTTCATACAAATTTTCCTTATTAAGGCTTATAACTGAGATGCAGTTAACATATAGTTTGTGACAACATATATAATGCCTGTATTAAATTCAAAGAACTCTGGGTACTGTGAATACAAAGAGGGAATCAATTCTGAGATTTTAATTTTATTTACATTTAGAAATTTAAGTGACGGAATTCAAAACTGTTTTTAGGGTGGACTTACTAAAGCATAGAGTTCACTCTTACAATCTGGATTTGTGAGGTAGGTGAGTGAATAGTGAAACCAAGCACCCTGGCTGAGTTAGAGTTCAACCACCCAGGTGGACTATGACATTTTAGGACTGTGTGATGCTACCCTAAAGAGATCAACAGAAGCACGTTAGAGTGAAGTTAATTGCTCGTAGAAATTTAAATTCTTTCTGGCCCAATTGGAAATGCAACGTGTTTGGGTTACGCTGCCCTCTTGTAAAAGCCGGATTAGATACTATTTCTGTGATGAGTTTGAAGGCATTATTCCAGAGTAACAACCTACCAAAACTTGAGCCAGAGAGGGCTACAGCAGAGAGTCTGTTCAATTCTGCAGCTTTTCCTAGGATTTTGCTCTGTAATCTCCAAGATGGAGGGAGCACTCCGCTCCCAGCTATACTGCTGACTCCTTCCTAAAGCAACTGCTGTGGGGCCGCTGAGGCAGTGGCTGCCTGAACCTGCTGACATTGACCCACAAGTGAGCTCTGACCTCCAGCTCGGGTGAACCACAGAGATGCCACCCACATCCCCATCTTCTCTACAGCACCACAGAGCTTCTGTCAGCTCCCCAGGAGCAGGTTTGTCTCCAGTTTTTATTCTAAAATTTCTATTTATTTTTTTTTCCTCAAGTATGTGGTTTCCTGTGGATGTTGTATTTTCTCTTATTAAAATGAATGTCTTGGCTCTGCACTTGGTTATTCCTTGAACATGTGAAGGATGGCAGGCTGGAATGATTCATTAGTGAGGTTTTGCAAGAGCCTATTGCCCCGTGCCAAGTTTTCCTTAAAAAATTCAATATAATTTCGGTCGGGTTTATTTTTTTTTTAAAGAAGCTTGGGAACACGATTAACTTTTTATCTATTTATTATTGTTTCACCTTGAGATGGGAACTGCAAATACTTTGATAAATGGGTTCAAAAGTTTGGGTAGCTTCAAAAACTGTAAGTGTCTCTGATGTTTGGTGTTTTGTTGAGGAGCTCCTCATGAGCTGCACTTCTGAGTCAGGCCTTACCTTGATGTTTCTTACATGAACTGCACCTTAAAGGGGATTATTTCTTTCTCAATTTAGGAATGAAGTTGTTATCTTAAAGCTGTGATAGGTCAGGTCTCAATCATCTTACCAGTGATATCATGTACTTTAATATGTATTTGTCTTCACCCTTTGGCTTTGGGGGAACTATTTCTATTCCTAAAGAAGCTTGATGATTTTTTTTATTATTTATTTTAATAATTTAATAGTACAGCAGCCATTGGCTGGACTGATGTACAGACACCTATATTAATAATGACTAGGAGGTGACTGGGATATTTTTAACATTCCTGGCTTTCAGTAGCTCTGAAACTAATTAGTCTCTTTTTTTATTATTTATTTATTCATTATTTTGGATTTGCCATCTGAAATTATAGAGCTGTGGTCAAGTTGGCAGACAAGCTTTGCCCTCGAAGCAGCTACTTCTGCGTGATAACAGGTACTTCTTATTTTCTGTAGCTATTAGTCAAACAAGCATTCCTTGGAACCATCCTAGCTTATCATTAATTAGCACACATTTCATCGAATTAGCAGAATGAGTTCACATGGGCAGAAGAAAAAGTCTCCATCTAATGACAGTTTGACAGATGCAGTAGAACTGGTTATATTTATTTTTTTTTCTGTGTGCTGTGGAAGGAGCATTGTGAAGGTAATCTGCAACCACCATGTGCCTTTCCCCGAGCCCCGAGTTGCAACAGGATTCTAATAAACTACATGCAGAGGGCAATTTTTCATTTTGAACTAAAAAATAAAATGACATCTCAACAGTAGTATCAGCTCCAGTGACCTCCAGATTGCCTGTCACAGACCATCAGTCCCTGAGCACCTGTCACATTTGGGGATTTCGTTTAAAAAAAAAATGTCATAGTGTCAACACATTTACCGTATGAAACTTTTCTGTTAGTGTCTTCTCTTGTTTTATATCCCCATCATTCAACCCTAAAGCGTTCAAATTCCAGCAAATGCTTTGGAAGTAGAGCAGTGATGTTTGGTAACAGAATGCTCATTTCCTTTAAGTACTTCCATCCAGCCCTGAAGAAGTAATCACTTTACAGAAACTAATAAAGAATGGATTAAGCTGCAGCTTTGAAGAACTCATCTCAAAAGGGGCCCTGAAACCACTGTCTAAAAGCAATATTATCAGTATTAGAAGCTGAAAAATTACACCAACAGATCTAGGTCAGTGCATTATAGGGAGAAACAATAGAACGGATGTCAGAAATATTACCCAAAATCTGCCTCCAGTAGTCAGGGGGGATTTAAGTCATCGACTTTGTTTTCATTTGAAGGGTTTGTGGCATGACTGGATGCAAATCTGGATCCTCACGTTTGAGATTCGGCTCCCGAGGGATAGTCCTATTTTGGGGGTTTTGTACAAAGGCCAAGCTTTCCAGTGAGATTTTCCTGTATGTATAGTAATATATATGTGCAGGCTACTGAGAATAAATATCTCTATGTGCAAATGCATGTGTACATAAGTTCTCAGTTTCTTTCAGAATGGTTATTTTGGGTGTTATGCTTTTTTCCTTACTTAAAAGGAAGAAATCTGGGAGATGCCATGTGCTGTGAGGAGATATTCTTTTATACATTGTATGTATGTGTGTGTGTATATATATGTGTGTGTGTGTATTTGAGATCCAAAGGCTTGAGGATGTTGCCCATTGCACTGGTGTCTACAAGAATGTACATCAACATGGGTTTGAAGAGTTGAAGTAAAGACATAAAATTATGGGTTTGAGCTCCGGAAGTTACTCCAGTTATTCTGAAGTCTCCTGTGCTTCAGGGGGCTGCAGATGAATAATTATTATATATATTATAGCGCTGAGGCATGTGACGCACCTAATCATAAAGGGATGTTAACACAGACAAAGTTTAAATCTTTAAACTTAAGTTTTTGCTGTTCTGATAAAAGTCAGATTTCACATTGTTTTGGCACTCTTATTGAAAGCACAGTTTTAATGATATGATAATAGAGGGGGGGAAAAAAGCTAACTGGAGTGTCTGTGACAAAATTATAAAAGCATTCTTTTCTTTGGTGAGTGCTAATGGATACCAGGAAACTACCTGTTCAGCAGCTGTGTAATTTGATTGTGTATACTATTGTAAAAGATAATTAAGCATCTGAGAGGAGGAAAAAAAAAGGAGCAAAACAAAAAAAAAAATAATAAGTGCCAGAATAAAATGAGTTGTATAGCTACAGGAAAGCTATTTTAAAAAATCAATTATTCTCTGAAACATGAGAAGCTCCATTTCAGAAATTGGAAGAAAAGGAACTGCTGGTAACCACCCCACTATATATCCATTTCTCAAAATAGTACAAGCACTTCCAGAGAGAAAGCCAAGTCATTCATTATGGAATGCCCCTAGGACATATATTTTCTCCAAGTGAACTTCACATTCCTCTTTTGCAGAGGAAAGCAAATCTGAAATAAAGAGAAATGCTTAGCAAGGAAACTACAATGGCCTTAAAAGTTTATGTAGAGCATAATATTTACAAGCAATGTAGTGATTTTTGCAAGCCAGTTTGGATTACTTGTGTACATATTTAGACAATTTTTAAAAATTCTTTAGTTTAGACAAAGACATTTTCTCTGCAGGAGTAGCTGCATTCTTCTTTTAAATGATTAACCTTCTGTACAATTAGCACTGCACTAAGATGAGTAGTGTTAAAGGACCAGAGAGGAAGAGATTATATCGCAGATTTGATCCATCACTAGAGACAGTTGCTCAGCAAAATTACAATATGTTATGCAGAAGTCTGGATATAATTCATGGAAAAGCAGACAATATATACAGTAGTATTTTGACAATATAATGGATTTCCCGCAAGGGAAATTACCGTTTTGCAAAATTGGCAAGTTAGCCACAGAAAAGAGTCCTTTCAAAAATTCATCTCTTTTTTTTTTCTGCTATTACTTTTTTATAATAAGACAATAAATTACTGTGTTATACTAATATATAATTTGGCTTGTAAAGATTTGACTTTTGTAACAGATTAGCAAAGCTAATGTGTAGCACTCAGGAAGGTAAAAGAGACTTGGCTTTTAACTTTTTTTCAAAGGGATTTGATGTTTGAAATGTCTGCAGAGCTTTACCCCATAATGGTTGTCTCGGTGCGTTGGAAATCTGGTCCTTTTCAAGACGGATTAACTCTGGACCTTTGCTTGACAGATTAGTTCAATATACAAGAGAACTTTGATCAGTTTATGGACAATGTGGAGGCCTCTAATGAGCTCATTTTTAAGTACTTCTTCAAGATGAACAAGAAAATCATCTCTGTTTCTGCCATGCTCTTCCCCATAATATTCCTCATGTAAAATGTTGCCTCTCACTGAGATTTATTTTTCTTCCAAAAGATCAATTGGTTCGAAACTAAGCCAACAACTCTTCCAGCTCGTTGTCCTCCCTCTGAGTTTCTCCGCCTTTGCGAGCTCACAACACTGCTGGCCAGTATTCCATGGTAAGAGGATGGAGCGAAGCTTTGTTATTATAATGCTACACACTGTAAGAACACCAAAACCATTGCTTTTTGCTGCTGAAACTTTATGCAAGCCAACTGATTATGTAAAAATATCTTGCTTTTGATCATTAGGGTTGTTCAGGGTCCTTCAATCAGGCTCCCAAAAAATAACTGCTGGCAAAAAGAAAAACCAATAACAATATCTATCATCCATGGCTTTGTCTTTATCCACCCATACATAGTGTAAATCCATGATGGATTGGAGTTAACCTACTATCCTTGTAGTCCAAAATGAGTAAGTCTGGTCATTGAGCTAAACCGAGGCCACCGGTTTTGAGAGTGAAAGCTGCTGCACTGTGCTTATATCATAGAGCTTGTTATTAATTAATATGATTTAAGTATTCCTGGAGACTCATCAGAAATACATTTATCTATGATAAGATGTTGGCTAACTATTTTCTTGTTGGAGCAGAGGCGGATGAATACTAGAGGAGAGGATGGTCACTGTTATTCCATGGTGGTTTTCTTCTATCCTTTGCTGATTTGTTAAGGAGGGATCACTGGGTGAAGGATAGAAATGATGACCGAAAGTTGTCAGAATAGTCATTGTAAGGATGTTTTCCCCATTTTAAAACACAGTTTGAGTGTGAACAGGGCACATTAGGTGGTCTACTTCACCAAAACCTGGATCTCCTTTTCAGCTTCTCTGACCTGGGATGAGTTTCTCGGCACTGCGTCTGGAACTGTCCAGAGGGGACTTCTGACCTACATAGGCAGGAACTGTCTGGCATTAGGTGGAGGCTGAACTGATACAAAATAAAAGCATCTCTCTCTTTCTAGGGCAAAAGCATTGGAGTACGTTATGAAATTAAGGCCCCATGATTATGTGCGTGGTGTTTTTGCTCGGTGCGAGGACATCAACTCTCATGAGCCGTGTAGACTTATTTCAAGGCTGTTGCAAGTCTGTAGGAGTGAATGTATGTTGCTGACTAAGTTGAGAGCTTTTTTTTTTAATTATTTTAGGGAAGGACATAGTCCTGTAGCAAATGTTGCTTATGAGGGTGGCCCCAGAGCTGTTACCCCAGACTGAAGGCTGCTAGCAGCTCCTTCACAGTGGGCCCACGCAAATCCTATTTCTGTAGCTATTAGAGAGCAGATGTCAAGTGTATGCATCAGTAGATTTATCCAGACGCCCATCATCCCAGCTGGGCTGACTGGTGACCTGAGGCCTGACATCTGCCAGCTGCAGCAAAATTGAAAGATGTCAACTTGATTTCGGCATGTGGCAACCACCAAAGCAGACCTGAAATTGTGAAGGTGGGTGTTTGAGGCTGAACTGGTAAAAATCACTCGCTAAAAAACAAGGTCAGATAAGGGTAAAAGAACCATGACCTCTTTCCTATCTTGGTTCACCAACAGTGTCTACAGGAGACACCTGTGATGGTTCCCTTCAGCACAAAATCCACAGGGGCAAGTGGTTAAAACTGTAGATAGGCTGCTTGGGCTGCTGTTATCTGCAGTACTCTTCACAGAACAAAGCACTCCGAGCCACACGACTGCAGTGACTTCAGAGAAGTGAGGAAAACATCACCAGCAGATATGTGAGGAATTTTCACTTTTCTTTGGGATTTGTGCATTTTTATCATTTTGAGGAAAATTGTCAGTAACGCTTTTTTAAAAAAATGAAGATTAAGCGTTCGTTAAATTGAGTCTTACTTTTAATTAAGCCTCCTGCTGTGGACTTCAAACATGGTTCACCTCTCATTTAAATAAATGTATGGTGGAATTAAGAGTGTTGTTAATTATTAAGTCATCATAGCTAAAGAAATCAGGTTAGTCTCTGTATTCTCCTAAGCCAAGACTTTTTCTCTCTAGCCAAAGAGCAAGCTCTCTTAATCAGAGTGCCAAATGAAAAATCACTCTCAAGAATGGAGATCTTATTTGGGATGTTTCAGATTAGTCATGTACCTGTTTTCTCTAGTTGTCTAACACAGGACTATTCACAGGGAGTTCTTGTTCAACTCCATGAGTTGATTACCTGCTCTGTTTTCATCATAATAAGATACATGGATGGTCATAGCAATCATAGTGGTTATCCTCTTACTTTATTGAGCCTCAGTTGCGATTTGCATGCGTATTTTCCCTTCCTGTTAATTAATGGAGCTAGGTTTACCTCCAATTATATGTTCATTGAAGCTTAATCTGCTTAGTAAATGCAGTAGCAAAATTTATTTTCCCTTCCAAGTGGCAGCACAGTCCAAAATCACGAGAAAGATGGTGTATAATCCTTATTACGTGAAAAATGCTGGGACCTCTATAAGTAAAGCTGTGATCCAGCCCTTATGATCTGGCTTGTTTTTCTTGTTTCACTATGGAAGTAGCAGTCAGATGGGGAAAACTGTAACATAGCTACGAATGTGTGTGAAGTTCCCATTTTCCATTAATTTCCAGGAAGACTTGGATGCCTTAACTGCTTTTGTGCCTTTAAAAGTATCACCCAAACAGATTCTTAATTGAAATAGGGCTTCAGGCAGTGAAACATAATCAGGGCCTTTGTTGGTGCATCAGAGAGATGATATGTCCTTTGTGTTCACAGACAGTAGAACTTTCAAACCCAGGAAAATGGCAGAAAATGTTATTTATTTTTCTGTCCTGCTCGTGTGTGACCTTTGCTATCAATGAAGCCTCTGAAGTAGGGCAGAGAAAACGAAACATAGGGCCCAGTGTGGCTAATATTCAAAACAACCAAAGATAAGTTGTGGGTTTTTTTTCCTTTCTTTTTTTCTTTTCTTCATGCTCAGGCTGTTTTTTGAGTTGATATTGTGAAATCAGCCTGGCTCATAGTGAATGATGTATGAAAGGGAAAAATCCCTGCCCACAGCACAAATAAACAGATACTGCAGTAAGATGAACGTGGTCATGCTGTGCTATTTGCCATGTCCTCTGTGCACAGGCTCGCCATTAAGTTTGGAGGTAGAAAGAAAGGTCTAGAGTGTGTATATCTTAAAAAAAAAAAAAAAAAAGAAGAGTAAAAGTACTAAGCAGGCTTAAAAAAATATTTCTTATTCATTTTCTTCTTCCTGCTCCTCTGAAGAATACTCTTTTTTCTATGAGAAGGTCTGATGGAGTTAGATATTTTATTCTAATAGAATAATTCTTGTGTCAGGCCCATGGATGAATTCATAACAGTGTCTATTTCTGGGAAAGCACAGAAAAAATATAGTTGTCATGTTTATCAACCTGTAATTATAAAATAAATTTTGTCACAGAAGCCTTGAAGGGACTAAGACAACAGGGTCAGCTTTAACTGAATGTTTAACTGAAAATTTAATTATTTTTTTTTTTCCAAATATTGAAATGAGAAAGAGCCTGTTAGCTTAAATATTTTTTATTTAATGCACTAACGTTGCATGTGCAGAATAAAAATAGTGTAATGAAGATGATGTCTTGGCAGGCATTGATTTTCTGGGGATATTTAGTAGGAAATCAGATTTCCTAGAGAAATCAGAGGGCGAGGGCTTCTCCACTGGCATATGCTGCTATTTCTGTAACATTACTTGTCTCTGCCTCCATCACCACGGTGAGTAAAACCTTGATTATTCCTTATGCCATTCAGTGAACATTCCTGTGATCTATAAAAAGCTATTGTTAACAATCAAAAGTAACTATTGGCTAAAGGTTTTTTGGTTTGTTTTTTTTTAGTAATTTGCTATCAAGGAGGGGTTTGTTTTTTTTCCATTTTAGCATATGTTTTAAAGAGATTCAAATAAAGGTCATATTTTATAAACAAGACCAGGTTAATATAGGGCAGTTTTAGGCATTTTGGGCATAGGTTCATACACATGAAATGGTGGGTTTTATTCTAGAATATTCTATCTCTAGGGTGGGTTTTATTCTAGAATATCCTATCTCTAGAATTGGAGTTGTATTGTAAGATCAGAATTTAACTTTTTCCTCAAAAAAAAAAAAAGGCTCAGATGCTGGGACCTCAAGTAATTTTAATGCTCTGCTACTATAGATTAATATTTGTGGTTAGGTTTTCCATAATTTCCCATGTGTTAGTTGTTGTGTCCCAAGAAATAAGATGTGACAAGATGTCTTGACAAGTGTAGAATAAAAATACAGTGGGATGAGAAAAAAAAAATTACAAATGCAGGCATACTGCTCTTTTCTGTGTTGCTTTAGAGATGAACTCTGTAGTCTAATGTGTTTACTTTTGGTATATCACTGCCTAGAAACCTTAATTGTGGCTGTGGATCCTGCTGGGTAGGGTGCTCTCTGAACAGTGGAAGAAAAAGATGATCTTGCTCAATCAGCAAATAAAAGAGAGTATTGTAGATATGACTGAAGTGCAAAATCCCAGCAGAGTTTCTTCCTTCTCCCTTAGCATTTTTCTCTAAAGATGTAAGTATTTTAAGAGTCATTCACGCTAGTTATTTTTATTTTAACTGTGATTCGGTTTAAAACCTCAATTTTCTTAAGTAGAAATAACTGAAAAATGCATCAGAATGTGATCCAAAATTAAACAATTGTAGTCAAGGCGAATTTTTCTCATTTCAGAGATGAATTTGACTTACAGTCACCTTAAATATACCCAGCCAATATCCATAGTTTTTATATTTCGCTATATACAGTAGTATTTCAGCTTAGAAGCATAATACTGGTTTAGGATTCAAAGCTCAGTGGATCTCATAGCCACAATCCATAACAACAGTCAGACCAAATGACCTTTGGTGTGTCAGCAAGAAAGAAAAGGAAAGTAGAGACAAGTGGAAGACATTTCATAGAGGAGAATAAGTAATGCTGCTTAAAATTATGTTCCATCCTTTTTGACCAAGTGAAATGAAGTTAAAACAATGAATCACTTTAATTTCAGTATAAGCCAATGGCTCTCTGGATTCAGCAGCTACAAATAACCTAATCCAAAAGTCACTCATTGGTCCTAGTAAGTAATGTCATGGAAATGTTCACATCAGCAAAAGCTGTGGATTACTACTTATTACAGGCATTGAAGTGTCTATTTAGAAATATTTTACAGAGGTGTCTAAGCACCTCTTGCGTCTTGCAGTTTTTAGTTGCTCACACCTTCTGTTAATGTAATTGGTCATTACTTAAATGATTACTTTTTTTTTGCTGCATTCTTACCCAGTTCAATAGATCAGGAAGGTTAAGGTCACCTTAAGGTGTGTCTTAGAGTTCTTTCTAGTATATAATTGAGCTTCCTTGTTTGTTTGTTTTTTTTAAATCAGCATTTAAAAAAGGAGCAACATTCGTTCTACTGTTAGAGCAGATGCAACATGAATTTATTTAGTTCTCAAGTTTGCTCTTATCAACGTCTAATTCATTTCTTTGCAATGTGGAAAGATAAAGAGAAGCAGTCTATTCTCAAGGTTACAACAAACCTTAATTCATTCCGGGTTTCTGACTTGAAACAGGTTGCGTTTGCACATTCAGGGATTGATCAGAATTCGTTAGAACAAGATAGAATTCCCCCTTCATTCTTTGCTTCTGATTTAGAAATGGGTTACATAATACTGTCTGATATGTGCTTCCTGTTCTTACCTTTCAAGAGAATTTAATACATGTATTTTGAAGGCAACTTTTTGCTTAGTAATGTCAGTCTTGTATCTTGGCTTGCATAAATAATTTCTTCAAACAGCGTATTGTTCACACATTGAAAAGTTTTCTTCAAATTGTTCTTTCAGTAGTTGTCTCCAGAAATAAGTTTCACTCCAGATGGAAAGCTCAGGATGTATATTTTATACCTCTGAGTTGCCTGTTAGATGGTGACATCACTATATTGCAAACTGGCTCCCTGCTAGTGCCTATTTTAGAGCTCTTGACCTCTGCTTCTGGGGTGCCGAACTTTAGGTCACCTTTGGCTTATCTGTGTGTGGCATTGCTGAAAAATACTATTGGAATGGAAAGCTGTTTCTTTCCAGGTCTCACAAATTCATCCTAACATTAGCTGAGATGAGTCAAAATGAGACTACGAGCCATAGGAGACTCAATTGCCCCTCTGCCCAACTCCCTGGTTTGTACTTCAATCCCTTCCTTACAAACGCGTGGGCATTTTGTGGTTCCACAGTACAATTCTTGCAACTCTTGGGATGCTGTCAGAAGATCCAAGTAGAAATAAATCTTCAGCCCTCTATTCCAGGCTAAGCAATCAGTTCTGTAAGAATAATAAAATAAAGAGACTTGACAAATACCACAGATATAATGTGTCAAAGCATCCAGCAAATGCTTTCTGGATGTTCTTCTGGTTTTCTCACCTTACTGTCCCTTCTTTTCAAATAGGACCCTTCAGTCCTCTTTGCCTGCCATAAGATTTTAAATACTTTGAACTCTGGTTGGTACCTTACTACTGAATTTTCTAATCCAGCTTGTTTGTAACACGGTAGTAGTGTTGCTGGAAAGAGTACCAGAAAGGGAGCAGAACTGTTAGAGTGATGATCAGATGTACGCAGTGCCCAATCTACATGAGACCGGAACTGGGAAGCAAGAGAGAAGAAATCTGCCTACAATGAACACTGAGGGAAGAAAAATTAGTTAGCATAATGAGAAGGACCATAACTTTGAAGAATGAGATGAAATTAGGAAAGGAAAATGGCATTTCAGTTGAATATCAGGCAAACCACCTTGAAGATGAGTGGCAGTGGAAGATGACACATTGCTTGATGTATAAGAAATTAGCCTGTTTCCTAAGGAAAGCCCTCCACAAACACTCTTACTGTAGTCGAAGATGCTTCATTTTTGCTTTTATCGGTTGGGCACGATCTCTCTACGTTCATTTTAAATATATAATAATTTTCAGTATATTGGATCTGTGTTTTATTGTATCCTCTCCTTCAGAGCGCGCAGGCAGAATAGCATAATAGGGCTCTGTTTCTTTTCAGTGCCTTGATTCAGCAATGAATTTACAGGATGGGAAGGTGCAGATGTCATCTCACATCCTTTCTTTGAATAGCAGTATTGCCTAAGTACTGAACAAGCAACGCTGATGGAGTTCACATTTATAGACCTCCTGTCAAGAGTAAGTGCTTGTGTGTATTTGGAGTGAACAATTAAAGAAGCTTTTCTCCAAGTATTTCAATGAGATGATAGAGGGATAGGAAAACGACACCACTTTTGTCGTGTAATGAGAAAGCCTCTGCAGTACAAGAGGAGGAAATGCTTGTGCCTTTTCTTTTGCCTATTATTCGAGAGACAAATGCCTAATGGGCATTGCAAAGGTGCCTACCTTTAGGTAAGACACAGAAATCAAACAATAGCTAGGGAGCGAAGTAAGAAATATTAACTATTAGTACAAAAGTGAGCACTGAGTTACTGAAATTTATGCACTGCATCACATATTTCGTCTCCATCAGTTTCATTTTTTTTATTACCTACATTGACTGCTGATCCATATCCAGAACTTACCATTTCCCATATAACTTACAATATAAATGTCATTATTTACTATTCTTGATCCAATGCTTTCAGTTGATACGAAACGATAAGCCCGTGAAATTTCACATACTAGGCACTTTTGGAAGAAATGTTTTTTAAAACTCTTTCCTAATGCAGCTCTTCTGATTTTAAGTGCAATTAAGTTGGATCTGTTAATTCCAATATTTAATTACAGACTTGTTTTGATATAATTCATGTATAATTAATCTCCTGCTTTGTGTGTTTCTACTACGTGTCCATCTGAAGAGACAGGGGCACGTCAACCCTACCATCTGTGACTACATCCATATGGAAGAAAATACAGAGGAAGCTGTTGGGACTGAATTCTTATTGATGTGATGAGCTATGGTGTGGTCGCTGATGAGCAAGTGAGAGACTGGCAATGTGCACTCACCTGCCAGACCCAAAGTCACCTGCGGTCTCCAGGTTTTGGGTCAGCACTGGCTTCAGCACAGGTAGGAGCTCCCCTGAAATTACTGCAGTTGCGTTTTCTTGTGGAAAATGCTCATTGATTTCTTAATTTATATCTTTAACGACATCAAAAATGAACACTGGCGATGCTTTCGAAGCACTCTCCTGGCTCCATTTAGAGGTTTTTGATCTGGTGTAGTAAAGAAAGAGTGACTTTTGGGAGTTGTTTATGAAGTGAGAACGGCTGCTTGGTGATGAGTGACAGAAGTGCAAAAAACCAACCTCAGCCGGACAGTCACGGGTGTGAACATGAGCACTTCTCTCTTTCCCAAACATTGTGGCTGAATTATATCTTTGATTAATGTGATGATTAATATTTGAATGTGTTCTTTTGAAAGAACAGACATTGCCTGTAAAAAGTTACATGGTATTATGAAATGAAACGCTACTTGTTAGAATCACAAGTATTTTCCAGTATTGAGGCGGATTCTTTGTTGTCTGGAACTGGATGAATCACTTCTGCAGCTACATCAAGACCCAGGTTTTGTTGTGACTTTCTCTCTTATTTTTCCTCGAGATGACATTATGGTTCATTGGCTGTTCCTCAGTCTCTCTCAGAAAAGCTGAAGAAGCCTTAATTTTGCTTACTCTTGTTCTGATATTCTCCAGGCTGAAAGTATGGGCAGGTCAGCTGCACTAACTTGACTGGTGTTTCTATTATTCTGGATCTTTTCATGTTTTTTTTAAGAATCAGAAGAAGTCTCTAGCTTTATTCTCATACACGCTTCCAGCTTTTCTCACAATCATGAAAAGGGGAAGTTTTTTTTAAAGAAGTAAAGATTTCAGGAAGTTTCTGTCACTTCAGGAACTGGGAAAGGATGTATACATTTGGATGTTTTATTTCTATTTCTCCTTGCTGAAGCTGATGTAATTTCAGGATTGCTTGCTGCTCATATTCCCTAGATGTTTAAAAAAAAAAAAAAAAAAAAAAGTACGTCCTTTAAATATGAGATCTGCTTAAATATTTTTATTCAGTGCAGTTTTCATATGTTTAGGCAGCATGTTTACATGTTGGCTCTCCTCTGAGTCAGACGGACGTGAATATATGACACAGATTTAACCCAAACATCTTTACTTGTGATTACGTGGGTTTCTGTTTTTAGAGAAGAGAGTTACCGGTTGGGACAAGGAGAAAGCAAGCAAGCAAGAAAATCTCATGTTGCATTATCACAGCTTTAGCATTTACAAGTTTTGTTATTAATGATTTGGGAAGTAATGAAGATTACTTTTGTCACAGAGTTTATACTTTTATGTTTCCTTTGAGTGTGTTTTCTAAATAAACACACACAAGCATGAAAACTATAGAATGGCAGCTATATAAGACCTTTTTTGTCCCAAACTACCCTTTAATTTGGTAACAATAAGATAATAATAATAAATCTCTCTTCCTACCATCAGTCACACTTAAATCACTGTGAGCACTTCACTAAAAGGAAGGACTGCAATGAAGTAAATTGAAGGCAGCAGAATCTAAGCCGCTTCTTGTGGGAATGGACTACTGTTCTTTCCTTTGGTCTGTAATTAATTTTTAAATAAATGAAACTACACAGGCATTGACACCTTAGAGGCTTCTGATTTTTATATTCGCTAAAATGTCCAGATTAAACAAGAAGACGGAAGGTTTCTGAAGATCCAAATTTGAAAACTATTGTAGATATTGTGGCTTGTTATCCACTAGAAACTTCTGTTATCACGGACAAATGCTCTGATGTATATTTTATCCCATGCTGTTATTACAACTGGTGTGATACACGTTGTCTGAACCAGGGAGGAGCTTTTAAGTGTGTGCTGTGGAGTGAGCTTGAGGTACTGTAATGGCATCATTGACAGCTATATGCAGCCACCGTATAGCCTCTATCCTATATACTCACGTCTTAGCTCCTTTGCTCACGTAAAGGACAGATAATCAACAGGTTCAGCTCCGAATCTTCCAAATAGCCTTTATTTTTCTGCTGCTTTATGACACGTGACAGGACAAGAGAAGAAAACATGATACTGTGGTTAATGTTGCTTTGCTTTGCTGTTCAGCACCTCGTTGCGAGGTGGTTTAGCAGGAGCTCTCTGTCACGACACGGCATACACTAAGTCTGGTGGCATTCATTAGGGTGGCTTCGTATATTCATTTCTGGGGGGCAGTGGCAGCTTTGATTTAAGCTCAAAGTAAGGTCTTGGCGACTGAAATTGGTATCTGAGCACTGTAAGTTTAGAAAATACCATCCATAATCCTTGAACCAGCAGGTGTTTACTGTATCTGATGAGAGTCTATGATGCAGAGGCTGGAATAGCATATATCAAAAATACCTGAAGTGTAATTGTGCCAATCTTGTTTAATTAGTGCTGTTCATCTCACCATTGCTTCGCCTACAGCTTTGGACCATTCTCACCAAAAAAAAAAAAAAATCTCAATAGGAACTAATTTTAGTGTGTATGCAACACCACCTGACAGTGAGTCCATGACAGCCTATTAAAGCTTATTTTACCTTTTTGTCTTAGAATGCTTATGAAGTCTGAAGACCCAAAGTTATTGTAGCAGATTTTTTTTTTTTTTTTTTTTCCCAGAAAGCAATTATTTGTGCATGACTAATTCAGTCGTATTGTTTTCCAAATTCTGGTGCAAATACATAAAGGAAAATTGAGGAAAGCTTTTTGATTTATTGCCGTTGCCAACTGTCTGTGATATTTTTCATCCTTAATCATCGCTGCATCAAATCAGGAATAGCATGTAGCTGATCTGTTAAATGAGTCAAAGTGCTACAGTGCTTCTGGACACTAGATGAAAGTGGTATTATGTGACAGAGCTGATCTATTTTAGCAGACTTTGTGTGGATTATAGACTATAAATCTGTTATATGGTGTGTTTTGTTCTGTTCAATATGCTTTGCATCTAGACTGTATTATTCAACATGCCTTCTATCACAGATGGTATCTGATTCATTTAGCCAAATGTGGTTTGTAGCCATTTGACTATCTATTAAGTATAGATATTTTAAAAAAAAATAAAATTATAATTTGTCATTTTATGAGATTAATTAGACTCAGATAATTTGTCTATTGAATTATGCGACAGCTTTGTGTAACTGTGATAAGAACTGAGCTGGCTCAATATTAAGAAAATTTAAATATCTACCCCTTAGGCGGTAGAAACAATGCGAACTTCTAAGGGCTCCCTACATGGATTTTGTGCCTTAGACATCTGCTCCGATAGCAGAAAAGCCTGGATAAGTGATTAATAAATACTGTGTCAAGGATTTGGAAAGTTTTTGCTTCGAGTAGAGCGCTTGTGACAATGAACCCACTAATCTGTTTGTCATGTTGAACAATCTGGAAAAAGGATAATTCTCATGACCTCCCAAGCTCAACACCCAAAACGGCACTACTTGAAGTTCCTTACAAAAACTTAGTAGATTTTACCTTCTAGGAAGCTTAGAATGGCATAAAATATGTGATGTTGGTGGCCAATAGTTCTATGTGCAGGCTATGAATGAGCGTTGCTGGTGTCTCAAGTAGGAGTCATAGTTTTTACATTTCTTATCTTACAGTGTGCAAAATGTTTTGGATAAATCTCGCTGGGCATTAGCTGCATTACTAACAGCTCATTTCAGCTGTTGATGGATGGGCCGTTCCGCATTGCCAATGGCAGGCACTGACCCGTATATCACACGGGATCACAGAAGCATCTCTGCTAGTTGCTTGCGTAACTCAGGAAAATGGGATTGTCAAACCACCGTCTGTAGACAACGTTGCAATGGATTGCACGTAATAAAAAAAGGAAGAATGGAATTAAGAAAGGTGTTTGAAATAAGAAACAGCAGTATCAAAGTGGAGTCGTCTGTATTAGTCTCTTCGCTAGTATCTGAGAGTTTACACAGAGGAGGCACCATTTGTCGGAGCATCATCTCCACGGGCTGCAGGTTTGCCTCCAAACCACCTTGCTGATATCCGCTCTGTGTTACATATGGGTGCTTTGAGTACTGTGGAAATAGCGTAGGTGTTTTCACTAACAAACTTTCACTAAATGTTGAAAAAGTTGAGCCAAACAACCCGACTTTTCTCACATGACACACACCTATGGTTAATGTCTATGGCTGTGTGGATGGGGCAGTCGAGAGGACAGTACCTGCATGTGGCCAGCAGAGATACTGCAGCCTGGCTGGAGCTCTGCACTGAAATACAGCTTAGACAAAGAATTAAAGTCGCTGATGATTGCAGTGATATTTATAGCTAAAAAAAAAAAACAAACAGTGAAAATAAAAATCTACTTGATATAAGCCTTTATTATATTTACCAGTAGCTGTAAACAAATACCATCAGAGAATATCCAAACTATGCAGGCTATTCAGCTGGGGTTTTTTTTTGCCAGCATTCAATGAGTGACAAATGGAATCCAAGAATCTCCAGTTGAGAAAATGATATGCCATCTGCTCATCATTCATTTGTGAAGTCTTTTCATACTGGGATGGGAGAGATAGGATTCAAATGATTATGATGCTACGGACAGAGAAATACTCGTGTGTATTTTTATCCTTTTAGGAAATCGCACGGCAGGCCTCACACTTTGAATTTTGTATAAATACAGATTTCAGATTCTGAAATATAGTATTTCTGTTTAAGGTGATGAATCTTAAAAGGGAAAAAAGCCATTTTTCTCTTCCTTGCAAAGTCTCCCAAGTTAATCAGCTCTAATGAATCTTGGAGAAGATGCCATTGACCAGTGGTGTGTTGGCATTGACAGCAAAGGACTGATCGCCTAGAAAAGAAGCCAGCAGATGAGTCAAGGGAATTAGGTTAAATGTAGACTGCTAATGAAAGGGACAAACACTTTCCTCCTCCCCACTGCTCTTCCTTGAAACGCCTCTGGAGACAACTTCCGACACAGCATCATGAAGAAGAGTGATTTTGTAGAAATCATGAATATGCACAAGAAAATGCTACAGAATGCTTATTGTGAAGCTGTTGATTCTAAGGCAGTAAAGTGCAGTTGTGGAGATGAACATGTTTGCCTTTGCGCAAGCTTGGTAAGTAAGTACCATGAAGCATTAGAAATAATTCCATAGTTGTTACATTTGAAATTTCACTATAGTGCTGATTTTGTTTCTTTCTAAAATGTATTAAAAACCTTAACAAATACCAGCTTTCTGCATAAGTTTTGAAGGATTAAGTCTCATTCTGGTAAGATTTGAAATAAAATAGGTAAAGAGCTCTTGAGCTCCTGATAAATCCCATCATAATTAAAAAAAAAAAAAAGGAAATTTATTTTAAGCCTGGTTTGAAGGATTTCTTGAGGATCTTGCTGTAGTTTCCTATCCACTACAACTGCAATTGATAACATAGTTACTATCAAAATGGATCTGAAGTAGGAATACTGATAAGAAAGCGTGACTCTCAAAAGCATTGTGTGTCATGGCAAAACTTGTTGGTGTGTGACAGCATCAAAGACTTTTATATCTCGCTTCTGACGTTCAATTTAGCCAGATCTGGGAGACTTGAGGTCTTATCTACTCTTATCTTACAGAAAGTAAAGTAACCAAGTGACTTTACAATCCACGTCAGGCCACCAACTCCAACAACGAACCCAATTTAGAAGCTGCTACATTGAAGAGTCTACAGGAAAGTAAATTTAAATAGTTGCCGTGAATAAAGATCTTCTAAACTAGGTATGTATATAGCTTGCTGAATTGTTTTTATGATACTTTTTGTGTTCTGCAGAAACAGTCTGTAAGGAAGGTGTCTGTTCAGTGATTATTATGAGCCCTTGACTCCAAAGAGCACAAATTGCAAGGGCCAAGCGTGGAAATCATGATTGATAGACAAGGGAATAAACTCGAGCCTCCACCCTCAGTTAGGGCTAACAGCTGAAGTCTTGAAACATGAATTGTTTGCTTTTGGAGACAGGACAGGCACAATATGTCAAGAGAACAGCTAGTTTGTTTTCCCTGTTTTTTATGACTGTTTGCCATGTGTTTGAATGTAACTGAAGTCTTGCTCAAGTACTGAATTCAACAGAAAAGATAATCTGTGTTAGTAAGGAATCACAAAATGAAATATGCATGTATATATATACATATATATGACCAGAAAAGTCAATGGTGATAAAGCTACTCTTTTTGATAAAAGAATTGGGCCAGGTGAGAGAGAAACAGAGAAAAAGAAGTCTTGAGCAAATCAGCACATTTATCACTAGAAAGAGGAGCTGTGTTGGCTGTCAGAAGACAGAGAGAGCAAGATTATAACAGAAAATGGCCAGGCCTTTTCCTGTTCCTCTTAGTCATGGTTCAGCTGGGTATTGCTTTGAATTTATATTGACATTATCTTGGGACAACTATGACTTATTGTAAATGGGAGGTGGTATTTAATTATTGGTAAATTTGCCACAAAACATGGACTGAAATGTAATTCTCAAGCTCTCTTTGCAAGCCACTTTTCTTTTACATAAGCACTTTTGTTCAACACAGATCTATGAATTGATTGCAAACCAGTAAAATTTCACTGGATAATTTATTTAGCAAATAGTTTTTGGCAGTATTGGACCAGCTGTCTGACTAGTTGAATAATAAATAACAGTGAATTTTGTCTTGCTATTAATTGGAATTAAATGGTACAAGATTTGCTTGTTGCGACTGCCCCATGAATAAAATATCTGAAGTAGCTGAGATTGTTACATATGAAAATAAACATGATTCCTTGTCTGTATTGCTAGCAATCTGACAGTAAATCTAATGCTGGAAATGTGGCGATACCTGCAGAAAAGAAATGCTTGTAAAATAAATTTTGACAAATTCTGTTTGACAACGCAGTATGAGATAGGGAAGGGCATGGTGCCTCTAGCTCTGGCAGCAGTAACCAAGTGTGGCCTCTGCCGTGGAATCGAGGCACATCAAAAGGAACAGAAGAACTTCTGTAAGCAGACTTATTTTTTTATTATTATTATTCATTTAAACCCTTAGAAAACTTAATAAATTCTTAAATGTGTGTATCTATAAGGCTGGGAAAGTAATAATCAGGAAGACATGTTTCCTATTACTCTAAAATTAATGTTAATATCTAACATTCATGTCCAGATGTTAAATGTATGCTCTGTGTCACTGTAACACTGATCAAAACATCAAGGGAATTTTATAGGATTTATTAAAAGTGTTATGTTCCAGCACAGATCAGGTTTTTGGCACTTGAGGGAGATGTCGCGTGAAAATCTCTCCCTGCGGATCTCCTGTGCCTCTTTTCCACTCTTCAATGAATCCGTCTCAAAAGACAGAGGGGATAGTGCCTCCCAAAATACTTAACACTAAAGAGAAATTCATAGATATGCAAAGAGATGGAAGCAGGGAGCTGGGCCAGGAGTTCAAACTGTGGTTGTAGAGCCCTAGGAGGCATCAACAGTGGGACGGGACTACGCTGACAACTTTGAAAGAAGAGTCTTTGCTTTGATGAGGTCAGATGAAGCTCTTCTGCTCTTGATGGATTTGACTGATCTAAGGGAGGTTTTTGGAAGAGCAAAGCTTGCCCCATGGTGTTCATTATCTCTTGATCTGCACAAAACGTTTCTATTCATACCGGTGACGATTTCCTCAGCAGATTTCTCGCCCATGCACAGCCCTAGTGAGCCTGGCGGCCTGAGCCCCCTTGGCCAGCTCTTCCTGCTCCGGTTTCACCGGCGTATGCTGAGATCTGTCGACTGCAGAAGATGAAGCAAGCTATTTTGGTATTTATGCTATTATTACGGGTGTTATCTGAGACCCAGGAGGTCCTCACAAGTCTCCCAATTTGATTTTATGGTAATCTTTCTTAAATGATAATTTTTGTGAGAAGTTCTTTATCGGTGCCAGTAATAAAAGCCTTGGCACCACATGCTCCGCTGCTGCGTTTGCCCAGAGAGCTCAGGCTCAGAGTGGTTTCCTGGGGAAACCATGGAGACAATTTCTAGTTTCCAAATTGGTGAGAGAAGCGTTTTGCCCTGGAGTGAAATGCATTCATTGTTAAAAAGGAGCTGCAAAGGTTCTGCTCACATGGAAATATTCCTTCTAGTACCACAAATAAAATGGGTTGGGATGAGGGGGGACTATACTGTAATTCCCAAACATAGTTGTTATACTTTAGGATAATTTGGAAAAATTGCTAAACAGTCAAACCCACCAACTTGCCATCTCTTCTTTCAGAGGAATTATTGCTATAGCTCTTCTAAAACTCAGTAGATATCCTGATGTTTTAAATCTCCTTTTGCCCCTGTAGATAACCTTAAAAAAAAAAAAAAATCCTATTACGTGGCATCTCATACTTTATTTTAGTACAAAGATGAACTTTTGGAAAGGTCTACAACTTTGGTTCAGCCACTTTTTTTTATTATCTACAGAATATGGAAAATACATTCCATTCTCTATTTGAAAGAGGTTATTTTAAGGACTCCAATAACTCAAAAACTGGGCTCTTTTCACAATATCTAGGTTGCACTACATTTAGACCATTTTCTTCTTGCAGGTGAACGACTATGACAGATTTGAAGCTAAAAATAGTTGCACAATAACTATAATAATACAAAAATTATAACATGGATCTTTCTGGACATTGACAGTACCTCATGTCTATAATTGTGGAGGAAGATGTTTCAAAGCACTAATGCCAAGTCCCACTGGTTTTAAGCTCCACAGGTATAGAAAGTCCTCGCTGTAGTAGAAGGACAGTCAGTTTAAAGCCCAGCTGAAAACTTTTCTGCTTCACCTGGCTTGTTGCTTCATACTGTAAGATTTTGTTCAGCCTAAATTGTACCCTGATTTTTTAATTTTTTTTCTCTGCACATATTTTAAGATCACATTTTGACTAGAGGTAAATAATTCCTATGGATTAAATACCTCAGAAACAAAAATCAAAAAGGNTGAATAAAAACCCCAAAAAAAAAAAACAAAAATGCTTTTTTTTTTTTTTTTTTTGCATTATAATCCATTATCACCTGTCTGCTAAGATTCAGGACAGCTGTTTGATCATGAATTCTCTGACCCAGCAATTGCTGGAGGCTGGGAGTTTTTTCTGGACAAGTTTAATGCTAAGACTATTCTTTACTTTTTTTTTTTTTTTGCCATTGGCATCTCGATGGCTCATTCAGTCTGAGCCAATGCATTCTTTTTCTTAATGTGTGGGCATTAAATCAGATTCTGGATAATTTTAGCACATTTATATGAATGAAGATATATTCATGCATGTGAAATTTTACTATAAGTAAAACACAAAATTAAGTTGTACAGACAAACATGGCCCATTTTTTGGATAGGAGACATATTACTTTACACTGTGAGGAGGATTTGTTTTGCAAAATTTTATAAATTCTGCTCCGATTTCCAAGAGAAGAATAAAGTAAGTGGGCAAAATATTCTGGTACCTTTCACTAATGAGATTGTTTTACCTCTTTCACTCAGCCTTATTAGCATTAAACCCTGCAGTGGTCTTCTATTGCCAGGTGGATTGAATAATGCAAAATTTGGTATGTGCATTGCTTAATCTAGCCCTTATTTTTCTAATTCCTGAAGGTTAGGGATGCCATGTTTATTGTTTAGTTTGGAATGGCCCCAATTCAATCCTGTAAGGAACAACTGAAACATGAACACACAGAAATCAAGATTCCTCCCTATACCAGATTTTCTATAAAAAAAATGTACTGGTGTACCTTGCAATATATCTCCTGCACCCAGATGGCAGTAACATACTCTTTATATAATAGAGGAACATGCTTTGCCTGGTAGGTTCAACATTCTCACGTATGTTTATTATGATTGTGCAAACCATTTAAAAAAACAAACCAAACCAAACCCAGCCACCACCCACCAACTAATAACTGTAAGGCAGCTTGATGATCTTGTAAGGGTTTGCTTAAATACAGCTGTATATTTTCCTACCACAAAAATCTATGCTGAAGTGGAATAGTTTTGCAAGTCTAATTTACTTTTATTTTTTTTAAAAAAAGGAGGAAGTATCTTAATGTTTAGGGCAGTAATATATCCTTGTGGGATTTAGGCTCAATTATGTGCTTTTTTCAGGGTTATTACTTACATCTTCTCAAGTAATTTAGCTCTTGTCTGTTTAACTATGGAGCCCTTGATCTTCATTGCCCAGGCAAGGACAAAGGTATTGTTGAGCTTTAAAGGTGCCGAGTATTAACTAAATGCTACCTGTGTCAGTAGGATCCTGGCATTTGGGAGGTGTTTAAATAGCCTCTGAGGTAGATCTGAGGTTCTGTGTTAACTATATAGTATAAACTACAGGAAAATTCCGTGCTGTTGGCTCCTCTATAACATGAAATTAGGTAATGTGGTGTTCGGTTTACAAAACCATTTCCAGCAAGGTGGGTGTTGGCTGTGGGATTAACTACTAATATTATGTGCACAAAAATTCTCTGAAGATAGAAAAATCCTGAGTTGTCTGCTTTGGGAGCCAACTTGACTCTGAGCCCAGTATCATGTTGACCAGTCCTTTCAAATTCAGCTGTGTTTGTGTATTTTAATACATTTTCAGAGCATAAAGAAATGATTGTCGTTCCCTGCTGGGGACTGTGATTTACAATGATCGTTTTAGGGAACCATAAATGTATGCTAAAGCTCTGTATATTGCACCAGTTCTGTTAGATACTTCCAAAATTGAATTATAGGATCTTCTCTTTCATATATTCAGCACCAAAACCACCAAAATTACTTTTAAAAATCAGAATATTACTGCTTTAATATGCGCTTTCCCAACAGGAACATAATGAAGATTCAAGAATAATTTGGCCAAGGCAGTAAGAAGCTCAAAAAGGATGTGTAAGATGGGTAAAAATGATCAAAGCAGATTTTTTTTCTTAACTATCATAGACAACCCATAATAAAAACACAGCACAGTCTTCCTAGCAAGAAATAATGCAACAAGGGTGTTAGGTGCATGGGCTGAGAAACCGTATCAGAAATGTTACTTCCCTCCCACCATCACAGTGGACATCGCAACACAACTTTACTTGAGCTTTGCGTGCAAGCAGAGCATAACCTTGAGCACCAAAAATGTCCAGAACATCACAGACAGAGGGATGTCGTGTGTTTCTTTTCAAATTAATTACCCAAATATTGATAGGAAGATGAACTCCTTCCTATGCACTCTTATTATATTATGCTATAATAACCGTGTCTATTTAGCATTTATTTATTTTTTTACCATTCTTATCTACTAAACTTCTCACCTTGCATAATTTATTTATTTATTTTTTTTAAAGGACTTAAAAGTCTGAGTGACAAGGAGATGGACAAGAGTTGTAAGATATCTGAACTTTTGGAAGAGGAACTGCTCCTTATGGGCAGGTGCCAGGACCTCCACTGCTGCAGATGGTGTGGGATGGCTGGAAGGAGCAAGGAAGGGCAACTCCAATTCCTTCACCTGGTTGGAGAAGAAAGTGGCTTCATCATGAAGTGAATTACCTCACTTGCTAAAGGCTTAAAAGTTTCAAGGCTGCTATTAAAAAAAAAAACAAAAAAAAACCAAAACAAACCCCACCCCAAAAAAAAAACTCAAAGAAAACCAGAAGCGTAAATAACAAAGGCGTATTTGGAGAGCAGGGCCGAGATGATCAATCATTGATGACAAATCCAAGTTTTCATGTTAGGATGTGCAGAAGCGGATTGTTGACATCTGTTCTGTGTGCAGAACGAATAGTGAACGCTTATCTTCTCAGCTCTTTTCAGATGAGTAATCTGCTCGAAATTGAGCAGAATTACATGGAATATAGTCATTTTAGTATACACAGTCTGGAAAAGAATAACTCTCTAAACAGAGGAATTCATAAATGATGTAGTTTGGGCATTTAGATACATTAGAGGGACCCTATAAATTAGGCTAAGTTATATAATATATATTACATATAACATATAAAATATATAAAAGATACATTATTGTGTATGTATTGTATATATCATGTAAAACACTTTCAGACCTTGCTGACGTTATTAAACCAACATGTCTTTTATTGCACCACTGAAAACCACACTCCAAAACTACAAGCTGCCGTGCTGATATTAATATTGTACAACTTTCGGTGGTCTTTCAGACTTGCCCCTACCTACCTGACCTGTTATCGTGTTGCTAAAGCATTTTACTGGTGAATTCTTTTAATAAGACAGTATTCCTGGTCTGGGTTATGTTCAGTGTGTATTCAGTAGTCAGAATTGTTCTCTCTGCACAAGAAGGACAGAGACCTGTTGGAGTGGGGCCAGAGGAGGCCACAAAAATGATCTAAGGGCTGGAACCCTTCTGCTGGGTGGCTAGGCTGAAAGAGCTGGCTTGTTCAGCCTGGAGAGACCTTCTTGTAGCATTTTAGGACTTCAAGGGGCCAGTCAGAAAGATGGGGAGGGACTTTTGGGCAGGGCCTATTGGGACAGGACAAGGGGTGGTGGTTTTAAACTAAAAGAGGGCAGATTTAGACTAGATACAAGCAAAAAATTTATTACGCTGAGAGTAATGAGAGCCTGGCCCAGGTTGCCCGGAGAGGTGATCGCTGCCCCATCCCTGGAACCATTCTAGGAGAGGTTGGCCAGGGCTCGGAGCAACCTGCTCTGGTTGCAGATGTCCCTGCTCCCTGCAGGGGGGCTGGACTAGATGGCTTTGAAAGGTCCCTTCCAACCCAAACCGTTCTATGGTTCTATATAAACTACATATAGTTTACTCTCTCTATATATATTCTTATATTCCCTTTATATATATTTATATGTAGTTTAGATATTCTTTCTATAAAGAAACTGTTTTTATAAGCATTGTATCCATATGTTTATCAATGCAGAAATATGTAACATTTATATAGACGATATATTTTATGTGAAGGTGGGATGGCAAGAACAGTGCTATGGCTCTCAGGAAGGATGGTCTCAGCTCGCAGCCCAGAGCCTTGGACACCACCTGTGACCCATGGCACATCTGGTGACACTCACCTGGCATGTGCTGGGTCCAGCTGGTCTTTGAGTCTTCGTGTCCATACAAAAGGCAAGTCTGGTCCTGGAGATGATTTCAACCAGTTCAGGATTTTATACAGTTTTCATTAAAGGTCTGAGTGCAGTGGGGATTTGATTTCCTTTTCCACAGCCATCTGGAAGACATGTGAGAACAGCTGCTCCTGCAGCAGGTGCCAACTCCTAGATTTCCTAGGAGAGAAGCTAACAAGGTTTTAGGAGGTATGTCTTTTAGACCAACCAAGACTGTCATTGGATATTGCTGGTTTTGCTTTATTAAACAGGTACTATATTTATTAAAAATTAGTAGGTAAACACTTGGAATGAAATACCTTCCTCAAAAAATATCTGTGTTAGAGACTGGAAGTCGCCACAGGGAAGAACATGTACTGAAAGACTATGATAAAGACAGAGTTTCTGATCATATTTTTAATAGTTTAGTCATAATTCATCTGAGGAAGCAAGAGCAGAAGCAAACTGAATATATAAAAATAGACCAATATGAGTCAGCAAGAATATTCCAAAATGATCTAAACCAAATGGAATTCAGCTGTGTTAATATGAAACATGGACATGTATCATTTTACATGACAGAATCTAATGTAGTGTTCAAATACTGCAATGATCTTTTCAGGCAAATTCCTCTAGTCGTGTGTAGGTGAATAATTTCACAAATTCTGGAGTTAAATTTCCAGTGTTGCCCTGCTACTTAAGATCAGAGCAGCTTTATTAGATGAATATTTCAGCCACAGCTTGGCCCGTCCTTTGATGGTCCTCACAGTGGCTTAAGATCTCTGTCCATAATGTGCTGTTGATTTTATTTTTTTTTTTACTAAACTTTATGGCAGAGTGCTTTTGCTTCAGAATGCTTCTATTTATTCATGTGTTCAGTACTCTAATTCTGTCCTCTTCAGTAGAGGCAAACTTTTGAATGTTTTTTATGCAGTTATTATTCCAGTTGTCTTCTACGTTCCAGCGGTCACCCTGACCAGTGTTTCAGATCACAACCAGATAACTGAGGTTATCAATTTCCACCATGTGCAATGCTCCAGACTATAGAATTCAAAGACAAAACTGCAAAACATCACCATTTTTTTTTCTCCGAAACTTGTCCAGACTCAAATGAAATAAGATAGTATTTTGCGTAGAGAATTTCTAGGCTGATCATTGCAGAGTTAATGGAGTGCCCAGCTGGAGAGACCTCATTAATTCTGAAGGCAGTTCCAGTTTTCATTCCTAAATGTTTAGTATATTTATTGTCGTTACCATTTAATTTATCACAGTAATTCACTGCATTTTCTTATAATTTTATTAGGTCAAATCGAAGATACTATGCTGAAAATAACACATATTAAAATTTGACATTAAAGTTTTGTTGATCTGAGAAATGTACAGGAGGTAAATATTGACAAACATTCTATTTTAATCATTCTTGGCTAGCTTGGACAAATATTCCAATGATGATCATAGCTGAAATGTGGATACCAGGAAGAAAAAAATAATGAATAATCTCTCTAGGAGTACGTAACCCAATTACTTAGGGCTTGGAACTCACAAGACCTTTCCATTGAGCTCTTTTAGTTTCCGTAACAGAATCATGAGAAGTTGAAGGTCTGTATCAAATGAGTTATACTTGTATTTTATGATATATGTTGCAAGTGGATTTTTTTTATTTTTTGAGCATCTTTTTTAGACATCGGGGCTAATTTGTTTCATAGTTCACTTACAGCTATTTCTAAGATAATTTTATAACAACACTGTATTTGATACTGAAAGTTGCCTGAAGGTTTGGAAATGATTCAGTGGAGGCAATTTCCCAAAAGAAAAGCAGCCTTTTTTTTCAAATAGAATCTAAAGGTCAGACCGTTTCAGAAATATTTTAGCTATTAGTAGAGATGCTTAAAAGCTTGAAGAAAAAAATCTGAGCCTGTCATTCCCATTTTACAGCTGTCCTATAGTTCATTTGATTTTAAGAGAGTCTCACTTTCATTAATGTTATGTTCTAAAGAAGACCTGGAGATAGAAATATTGCAACCAAAGAAGTTAATTATCAATAACCTTAGATTTGAGACGGATTCCATGCATTTTTGCTTTCTAAGTAGGAATTATTCCAACACCTCTTTATCCAGTGAAAACATTTGAACAAGTAAATATGAGATAGAAATACAGCTTCTGGGGAAAAATCCATTCATATTCTTAAGCAAGAAGCAGCGTATTGTGATTTATAAGGTCGTCGTTTTTTCATAATTTCTAAGAATTTCAGCTGAGCACTAATTACGCACATGTGATGAGCCTGAACATACAGTTTTTCACAACTGGTGCCCTGTAACTCTGTTTTCTCTAGAGACATTTGAAATTATGCTTTTCTTGAGATTGAATTATAAGCCCTCCAGGGAATACGGACACATTGAGAGTAAATGAGATGACGGTGAAGGTTTCTTCTCCAGAGCAGTAGTCTAAGGCACTGTCAGATAGGCTCTTGAGTTCACTGGGCTGTGGTTAAGAAGAATTAATTTCTTAAAGAAGTAATACCTAAAAAGCAATGCAAATAAACAACTTATGGAAAAAATATTTCACCTGTAACTAGAATTATATCTGCTTCAGTGAACCTAAGCTGGCTCTTTTCTTATTAATGCCTACTAATTTAGTTGCTAATACCTGCTAATTCCATTTTCCTCAGTTCAGAAAAAGGACCTTATCCCATCATGAAAACACTGCCTGTAGCCAAGTAAACTCTCTTATGACACATTTAAAACTGGTTACATCAAACTTCAAGCTTGATGGATATTAAAAAGAAATTGGAAAACTGTATGACAGTCACAAAGGGTTTCAGCTGCTCGCTGCTTAGCTGCACTGAGCCAAACAAAGCTTCTGAAGCTCTGAAATGAATTCTGAAGATTAAGGCCAGAGGAGGATGGAAACCTTTGATAGTCAAGAATAACTGTAAAAACTCTTGAATACAAAGGAGAAGCCACATGAGTGGAGTGACCTGCAAAGCCTGTCTCTTCAGTGCAAGCCAAGAAATATCTTCCCAGCAGAGAAGTACATGGCAGCTCTACTACAGCAATTGCAACTCAAAGGTTAGTGAGCAGCCAGTTTGGTATCGGAGAGCTTGGAGACAAGAAGGCACCATGAAAGAATGTGTTGTCACTAAGCCACCTGTGAGCAGCTCTGTAACCCTGAGCAAATGGAGGATTTAGATTGAAGTGGCCCTTCAGACACAGGGATACTTGCCTCCTTGTAGCTTGGGTTGGGATTCTTCATTAAAAAAGAACCCATCTCATTCATGAGGGTGAGAGAGAAATCTTTAGCCCCATCAGCATCCGCAATTGAAGAATTGTTTTCCCTGCCCTTTCCAAGCCACAACAGAGCCAGAACTTCTAAATCAGCAACCCGCTGTTCTGATCTCTGTTGTTTCTCGAAGTGGAACACGTAAGTAATGTGATTTGGTCTTGGAAGGGGTTAACAGGCCATGGAGCTCTCATAACTGTACTGTTGGGTTGGGTTTTTTTTAAATTGCTATTTTATTTCAGAAAACCACCCGACCGATGTGTTGACCCAACCTGGACAAGTGGTTCTGAACAAGATTCTGCTGAATTTCTTGTGAATGCTACAATATAGATTTCAGCTTCATATTTTCTGTATTCACTTCATTGATTTGCTTTATCATGTTGCAAGGAAATGCAATTACCTGCCAAAACCACGCATCTGGGAATTTCAGGTGATTCGATGCTATCTCCTTTCTATTTTTTCCTGTTGATACCAGGCACTAAAAACAAAGCTGCCTTTTTTTCAACAGCACTGCCTCTATTCCCTATCCACATGCTCTCAACCGTAGTTTCAAGATCACGAAGGAAGGGGTTGGTATAATCATGTCCTAGTTTTACTCGTCTCTTACAATCGCTGTGTAAATTCCTTTGGCATTTCCACAGCTGGGCAAGCTCTGCTCTTCTCAAACTGAGGTGAAGAACAACCTTAGCCAGGCTTAAGCAGCCTCTTGCAGCAAAACACCAAATGTGTGCTTGCAGAAACTATAATTGCCAAAATATAGCGTGACTTTTGTACAGGAAGGCTTGAGACCACCGTAGTCACTGAGCTACTGAGATTATTAGGACTGTGGATATAAACCTCCACATTATTGGCAGGAAGGAGGCAGTATGTTTTTGCTGAAATGACTTTTCACAACGTTTCCCCCACTGTAGATGATTCCTCTGTAATATATTCTGTGCTACTTGTTGGCAAGAAGCAAGAAAAAGTTAAGTGGGAAACTTAAGAAAAAAGATGTCGGGCAGACATCAGGCCCTTTCTGTCTTTCCTGCATGATGTCCTCACACCTCTTCAGAGAGATCCAGGTTAGTCTTCTAAAAATTTTGTTGACCAACAGTCACATCAGGCAGCCTTCTTTATAGCCTGCAATTACTTCAAGACCCATAAATTTGAATGCAATTACATGTTAATATCTGTCTATATCAGTAGTGCACCAGGGTAGCAACACCACCGAGTGTTATTAGGTGAAGGTAATTATAGATACAAGCCTTTAGCTAGATCTTAATGTGTTTACTAAAATTCCTTTTTAAAATCATTGTTGGTCTCCAGATATTATTTTGTTCCTTATATTTGGTGGATTATAACCTTAGGAAAGATACTTGTAATAACACACTGTTTTAAAATATGTGTTACTTATTTTAAACCTGTCTGATTAATCCTAGCACTCATCAGTATAGAATTTTTCTCTTAAAAAATAAGTAATTTTCCTGCTCTGACAGTACAAGCAATAAGAGATGAAAAGGGAATAGAACATTTTTTAGACAATTCTGTGTCACTCACCAAATTACCACATTTTCTTCAATTCCTTGTAATCAGAAAAGAAGGTGTATGATGTTTGCTAACAACAGAGTAATGAAGGTTATAACAATTTCTGTGGAAGTTTGACTTGTGAAAGAAGAACTTGGTGTCAGAGAAACACCCTATCATGAGACAAATAACGCCTATTTTTGCTGAATACCGGAGCCAAGGAAGCAAAATCAGGCAATAAACTTTCCACGCTCACTAAACAATAAGTAACCTGTCAAACGTAAGTAAAAGGGGAAAAAATTAGGCAATGTTGCCATCTGCAAACATCTACTGGAGCAACAAGGCATAACACTGAGAAAATTAATGCCAACACCTCTCAGAGAAATCACCGGCCGCTTCAGCTCAGCTTCTTGCAAGTAAATGTCAACTGAGTCAAAGGCAGCAAACACCTTTTGGAGCTTGAATATTAAAATGACTTTGAGGGCAAATGCCTCAAACGTGGAAAGAAAGGTGCTAGACTTTAAAATGAATATCAGGGAGGAAAGCATTCTTGAGTAACAGCTGATGAAAGGCAAACTATGAGCCTCAGAGTTCTTTAAGCTTGTGTGCGGGCCCCTGGGTTATATTACCCTCATTTTAGGCACATTGCTCGCCAACGGCTGGATCCACCCCTGCTCTGAACCGGTGGGACACAGATGAGAACAAGATGGAAATCCACAGTAGGATCATCAAGCACAGCGGAGTTAGGTTGTGTTTTTACACTCCTGTAACCGAGCTGGGGATTTGGTTTCCAGCATTTACGTAAAGCAAGATTTCATTTTCGTTAAGTAAGTTCCATGTTGACACAAACATTCTCACTAGAAGTCTTTTCTAATGCATCTTTTTGTTAAGGCAGGCCAAGACCCACAAAAAAAAGCGGGGTTTTTTTCCTAATTTATCTGCTAATTGTAAAACTTTCATTATGCTTTAAAAGAACAAGTTTGGTATCTTCATCTGTATTGTCAATCTTCTTCGTCCAGAAGTGTTTTTCCTGGAAAATGTAAGTGATGAATATTCACAAACTCTGGTAAGGGCTTTGCCAAAGACGTGGTTCAAACCAATAAAGCTCTAGCCAGAAATTTACAGTGTGTAAGCTGCTTGTTCATCGTTTATATGCCTCTCCTTCATCTCAGACCCACTCAAGCCTTTCTGTTTAATTGCTTTTTTTCTTCTTCTTTTCCAGATCCTATTTATTTTGCAGGGGAAGGGTAGGACGGCACCTTCTACGCTCGCTGTGGTGTCTGCTCACTAGTAGGATTGACTGGGTGTGAAGAGGTGGGAAAGAGAACACGGATATTTTTCTGCTGCCAGAAAAATGCTGTGGTTGAGGTTTCTCCACTTAAAAATTGATCTATGTAGGACTGAAGTGGTAAAATGCCATTAAAATGACACAGAACATAGAATAAGTGCATGTTTTAGTCCTGCATCTCTAGCAAGGTGAGTTAGAGGACCAATTTTCTCTTAATTCCTACGATACCGTGTCTTTAATTATTGTGGTCCAGCATCATTCGCACCGTAATCAATCAAAATCATTGGAAATATGACACAAATTAATATGCTACAGTGGCTGCCGCTTTTCACTTTTCTGTATGTATGAGTTTATATAACAGAATTCTCATAATACCTTCAAGGAAAAAAATGTAATAAAATAGCAGGCGAGAAATAGACGTGTCGTCCTCTTTCATCTAAATTTAACTAGAGAAAATAGTTGCAATGAAATTAGAGATGTGCTGAACTATCCATAGGAGATTCCAATCCATTATTAGCCTACTCACCCTGCTACTTATCTTCAAATGCACACACCACCAGCAGAAAGGATTTAGGTTACATTTTAGTAATCCAAATCTTGTAGGTACTGGGTTTTAGTGAAACTGGAGCGCTTGTTACTATAATTTAACTACAAAAAAAAAAACCCCAGCATTTAGTAAAGTAAGAGGTCTGGCTTTAATGCACAAAAGCAAGGAGTTTTGTGGCGGTATCTGTAGGGTTGGAGTGTCAGTTTGGATTTTCAGCCTTAAATCTGAATTTCCTTGGGTTTGTGGATTTGTCAAGTATTTAAGAGTGCTTAAATGTAAACTTTCTTCTCGGTGATAGTCAAACCTCTGTAATGCAGCGTTTTAAAGAAGGAAAAAAAAAACACAAATCAGGAAGAATAAGTAAAATTTGTAACACTGGTGTGGGTGTGGTGAGGAATAAGACCTTGTCTTGTGGTTGTATGGTCGTAGTAAGTGTCAGACATCTGAGTTCTGTCCTGAGCCATCGAGTGAGGAGAAGCTGGGACCTCTCAGGAGGGTTTTCACCTCTCTCCACCTCAGTTTTCTGAATGATAAACTGATGATCATATCTACAAGTCCCAGAAGATATTCTAATTAATTAGTCAGTACATAATAAGTGTAAAGCAGTTTAACACACTTGGATGGGAAGTGTTATGGATCATTTCAGATGGGATTTTAATTGCCAGGGACCAGTCAGAACTCCAATGCAGTGTAGGTGTCAGCGGAGTTTGACCCTTCTGAGTATCTTCGATTAAAATTGGTGATGATGGACACAAGCTCTGAGGTTCTTATTCCTGCTATTCCTGCCAGTGTGTTATGGAAAAGGTGGATCGTGCTTCTGCGAAATGAATCATGGATTGGAGGGAACGCATTTTCTTTTACAAATATATTGCAAGATGTATATGTGCATGTTTGATGATTTTCTTGTGCCTCTTGGTGGTAAAATTGCCCTTTAACTGAAATGAAACTATATGAATAATACAATAATGTGGCCTTCAGTATGTCTGAATGTAATTGATCAAAACTAATAACATTGATGGAACATTTAATTGGAAAATGTATCATCAGAGATACAAAAATTATATCTATTTCTCTATTTAAATTGTGACCTCTATTTTCCAAGTAACCCAAATTATTCTCAGTGCATTTTCCTTTATTAATGGGCCTGTATAGAAAGAGGAAGTATCACTATGTGCCACACAAATGTGTTGTGAAATCACATCCTGCCATGCATGAAAATGTTTTTAATTGTGTAAAATTCAACTAATGCTGGACAACAATATCCTTTTACATCCATGGCTTTAAATGAGGGCTGAGTCCTCATTTGTACGTGTCCTCTTGACAGTGAGCTGTGAGCAGCGATTAACGGAGGTTACTCTAAGGGTCTCCCAATTAATAAAAATCAAAATTCAGCGGTCCGGTTGTCACCCACGGAGCTGCATTTCTGATGCCATATTCATATGTTAAAGCACTCCCAGTTACTGCTTGCTATGTTCTGTCGCGCTCATTTGCTGAGCTAGATTAGGAAGACAAAGTTCACTCCGTGGTGGAATAAGTTACTCTAATTTGAATTTGAAATGGCTGACATCCCATCACTCAGCTTAATCTAAATTCAGAAGAATATGCAATTAAAAGTGCTATGTTACCTATAAAGTTTAAATCCTGAACTGCCTCTAAATATCTAGCTCTGCAAGATAATACTTGGAACATATATGAGAATATAAGAAATCACTGAGGGTGGATAGAGAGTAATTGTTGCAGAGGAGAGCAGAAGGCATGAGAAAGTTTTTGTTAGTTTTGGTTTTGGTTTTGTTTTTTTCATTTCCACCAGGATAAACAAGTGCTCAGAATGGGTAGGTTTAATAAGTGATGTAGGCAATGAAACATATCACTATAATTGAAATGCAAAACTTTTTTTTGCCATTTATTTAGCAGGGTTCATCAAAAATTCTACAGCGAGGAAGTCCCAAGACTTCACTGCAGGATTTATGTGCTGTGAAATGTGAGCCCTGCAGGTTCTTCAGAGCTGCTACAGTTTTCATACAGGTGTGTTGGTGTCAGAACTAGTGAACAAATACAGCAACATCCAACTGTTGGTGGGCATGGGGACAAATTATGTTGTGAGTACTCCTTTGGGAGATTTTTTACAGATTTATGTCCTGTCCACAGACATAATCCTTCAGTTCAGAATCTTGTTGATTGCTCAAACTCAAGAGTTACATTATTATCTCTCCAAAGTTAACTAGTTTGGGCTGAGTTAAATCTGTACTTAATTGAAGTTCATGTAGCTAATGACATAATAAACCTGTTTGTTATCAATAAACGTGTAGTTTTTCATCTGCTTTATGTACTGTGATGAACCACAAAAACTGTGTTACATTTCTTTCAGAGAAAGTATAATTTGGAGTGGCTTGGAGCAGGTAGAGTCTTGTGTGTGTACTCTGTGGACAGGCACAACGACACAGGGTGACGGTAACATTCCCTTCACATGGACCTTTAAGACTTATTCCTTGCTGTGTATCTGGATATGCAAGAATTGGCTCAATGGATTATAATTTGAAATCATTATTCTCGATTTTCTAACAGTAAGCAACAGGCTAATATCAAAAACATCTGCCTTTGCAGAAATCTTCTGTTTATTTCCTCACCAAACCAGCAGTTTAATAAGCAATTAATTGCTGAACTGGTACAGAGCTATGTGCAGTAACTGTTCGTAGACATTGCAACAAATTCAATTCCAAAGAAGAATAAAGTTGAGCTGGCAGATATTTCTAAATGTACCTGTTTAAAAAATAATAATAATAAAAAGCTAGCGAGAGAGATTATTTGCAGGTGGTCCAGAGTGAGACAGAAAAGGGTAAGCTGTCACTTTTTAAAGGTTACGTTACTCTCACTTGTAAACTCTGAGCACCTGAACAAGCTGTAAATGAAGCCACAGGGTAGCATTTCTGGAGCTGCCTACAGAGCTCAGGAGATCCGTCTGTCCCTGAAGCTTTCCTAGGTCATTCCCATGGAAGCCAAGCGGATAACACCCTGAGCAGCTTCTCCAAAGTAAATCAACCCACATAAATATAAATAAGCATACAATATATGTGATATTTCCTTAAGATAGGTATTTATTATGGAATAAGCCCTTTGGGATCTGCTGCAGTTTAACACGTCAAGGAATTTGCTTGAAGACAGCAATATTAGAAATCAGTTAAAACCCCCAAATTATTATATTTTTAGAGAGAAATGGCACTTAGCCCTGTGTTGGGAAGGACAGGAACAGAACTTTTTCCACCATATTGGCATTGGTGAAAGGCTACTAATACCCCCCAGGAGCAAGACAACATCTGTTGCCACTGGAATACTGTCTCCTGTTCCCAGCAACTGGCAAGAGGCAAATGATTGTCACACACCCTATATACTGCCCTCTGCAATATAGTTGCTTATAGGCCAAACCACGAGTTCTGGAAGTTTGCAGTGAGTGTTTGCAGGCTCAGAAGTAGACAGAGGGTTTGTATTTGTTTTGGCTTGGGTTTAACCCGAAGAACCAAAACACATTTTTCTTTTCCTACAGATGAAAAAGAGCTGCAGTCTAGGAAAGGCGTGCCTTTACAATAAATCCACCAGCTCATAAATCTTTCGTGATCTCGCTCAGAAAATTTTAATAGCTTTGAAATACATTTTTATTGCTTTAAAATTGCCAAAGGCGTGCATTTTTCCTCTCCTTGCCCAGCCTTTGCTCCATGAGATATGGTAGCAGCTTATACCTTGTGCTTCTACGCAACTTGTTCGTAAGCAGGAAGCCTTTGATTTGTTTCGGTTTGCCAAGAAATAATGGAAACTATCCATCGATAATTACAAACTGGTCATTAAAAGGTAGCTGGATATATATTCGCATTCAAATCTCTTAAGTGCTCTCAATTAGGCTTATCAGCACTGACTAATCCACTAGTCCATTCTGCAGGGTAAGTGTGCCTAGATTTTGAAAACAAAGTGAAAGTATTTAAAATAAATTGTCCAGAAAGGTTTGGAGTGTGTTTATACACAAAGGGAATGCTAAGTAGCTCTCATGGTAGATGCTTTCTAGCTAAAGGCAATATTATCTACCAGGCCTGTTAGGTACTTGGTGATGTAAATTGCTACGATCTTTAATGCTACTTGTAGTTCTGGAAAGTTCATTACAATTAAGGTATTGGCTTTATCTAATTAAGCAACCAATATCCATCTCTTTCCTTCACTTTGTCTCCTGTTAATCTGGCTTTAAAATGAAGGTTTTCTTTGAAAGCTCTTGATGACTTTTTATATTTTCACTCACGTCTCTAACTATATTTATTTGATCTTCTGGTAAATCCTTTAGGGCTGAAATCTAGTGAATCCATTATCTAATCTACACTACTAGAATACAATTCAATAATTCAATACAATTCAAAATAAATAAATAAATTTAAAACTATTTTTAGCCACTCAGTTCCTCATTCAGCTTCTTCTGTATAGCAAGTACAACAAACTGCAGCTGGGGATAATTTTTTATCTTTTCCCTGTCAATGTTTTATTAGCTATTTTAATTGAAAGGAATTAATTCTTACCGACATACTGTGAACAAAATAGTAAAAATTACACCCAGAGTTTTATTAATGTTATTTCTATAATAAATGCTGGTTTTAATGGATATGTGTTCTTCTAGATACAATGTTTGAGCTCGAAACTAAAAAGACAAAAAATAGACCATCTAGGAGGGATTCATGTGGTATGAAAAAAATATACCTTAGTAATACAGCAGGAAAATGATACGGATATTTTGTGAGCAAGTGTTTGCGCGTGAAAATGTTGTATGTAAGTTAATTTTATTACTAAATTTTTACACAAAACTGAAAGGCTGAATTCCCAAAGGAGAGCTCAGCTCTCAATTTTTCAAGCATAATGCTACAACTGAAAATAACAAATTCAGTGTTCACATGAAATTTCTTAGCTTAAAATGCTACGAGTGAAAATAATGAATTCAATGTTCACATGAATTTCTTGAGTTAAAATGTGCAGAGCAGATTATGCTACCCTTCTTGCTACTGAATACTAATTTTACATGTAAACATTTCATTAATACGATTTTACAGTTATTTGCAATGCAACTGCTACTTAATGCTACTCCTGAGGTCACAGATATTTCACAATCACTTAAAAACCAGAAATTACAAAATTAGACTTTACAAATTTACACTTCCTTACAAAAGAGGTCAGAAAATACAATAGATTTGATACTATAGAAGAAACAGTCTCAGAAGTAAGTCATGTGCACAGTGATGACTATCAGCATCCCCAGTTATCCTTTGCCAGTGATTCCTGTTTCCATGGCATTGCCTGTACTTCTTACGACAGCTATAAAGTCCTCCTGCAGTGAAGTTAATCCTGGGTGAACTGGGTCCATGTGGTAAAATATTAGAAGTTCATCTCTGTTGGGCATCAATCTAAAAATAAAAATGCCCATGCAACCAGTAAGATTAAAAAAAAAAAAAAGCAGGAGAGGGGATTGTCAGAACAGAAGCAGGCAGGTTTATTTTCCCATTCACTATGGGAAAGATCAGCCTTTATGTGGGGTTACAGAATGAAAACACACTGATTGTGTGTAAGATATGGGGAGAGCAAAAAAAAAAAAAAAGTATTTTCATGAACAAAACATCTCTAATCTAGTGTCCTTCCCATAGATAAGAATTAGTTTTCTCTTGGCATCCTACGGGGCTGTATGAAGAGACTACAACATGTCATGAGTAGGTGCTGCTCTATGCAAAGCCCTTTAAATTCTAGGGCTCAAAAGGAAAAAAAAAAACCCACCAAGATTCTGTCACTCTAAGACTGGGCTTCTACTCACCTTGCAAAGTTGTGTTCTGTTTGGCAGTCTGCGCCTGCAAACAAAGTTTGCGTTAGTATCTTGTTTACTATTTACATTTGCCTATATCACATGCCAGGGGCACCCCTGGGCAATTAGCTGGCAAGAGCCTTGTTTGGTTGTCACAGGAGTCCTGTGATTCCCAGCCAAGTAGATATACTCACTGCATTATATATCCTCGCCTAACCACAACAGCCATGAAAAACCCTGCAGCTCGCACTTGCTTCAGGCTGAGACGCATGATTTAGACTGTCAGAGAAAGAATTTTTCTTGGCTGTTACCCTCTGCAAATAATACCACCTTCATGCAGCCATTCCTTTAGTAAATCAGACGGATCTCCACAGTCACCTTCCATTGGGCTCGTGCATCTCTGCTGGTTGAGGGGTTTTTTCCCATTAAAAAATAAGCTTTGCTTTTTGCAGTTCATAATTTGTGGCTAGTTTGATGTGTTTGTGCTGTGGCTGGTGGGAGTGGTCAGAACACTAAATGCATATTAAATCACAGGGTAGGAGGGGCTGCTCTGTGTGCAAAGGCACTTGGTGTGGCCAAGTCCATCCACGGCCAGGTCCACTTCCTTGCCTCTACCTGAGCACTGGCCTGTTGTGTGCAAAAGTGCTGTTTCAGGGGAGGTTTGGGTCTTGGAGGGTGCAGGTGGACTTTGCTCAATACGCAGTCGTAATTGTAGATGAATTTAGAAATCTCCCAGCCTTTAAAAGAATAATTCAGCTCAAGAACTGTTTCTGTTTTTCACGCAGGGAAATGGTTTGTGTGACAGTTGAAAACAGAAGCAGGTGCTGCACGTCCAACCAACATCACAACATAGGGACAAACAGCAAAATGTTCTCTCCTTGAATTTTAAGGTCTAGCGAGCAAATGTCCTCGATGGCTTAGCAGATACCAGGAGTGTAGCGTTTGAGCGTTTTTCAGGGAGCATCTAATAGCAGAAACAGCATCTTTTCACAGTGTCATTAGAAGATGACATTTAGAAAAGGGAGTCAAAGACATATTAAAATTTGATGTATGCTTCGGGATCTTCTTTAAAGTGAATCATTCCTCCTTCCAGCAAGACTTTGTGCATACTCCCAAGCTGGCACGCATATTCCCAAATCCTGAAAGCTTTATGAATTCATGATTACAGAACGTCAGGAATTCAAGGAGCAGCTTGCAACAGAGCATGATTTGGAGGGCAACATTTTAAATTCCTGCCTGTACATTGTTCTGCACCCATCAGTCTGCAGCAGACACGCTGGTCACTGGTGGAGTAGAAAGCAATTAGAGAAGCGACTGCTGCTAAGAGCTCTTGCCGTAGCTGAACTTAGTAGTTGCAGGCATGCTGAGGACTGTTTATTTGAGAAGAGGCTTACTAAAGAGAATGATATTCATACATTTAGTTTGGTGACAGTTTTAGGAAGAGCTGTGAAACACTGCTTTTTTTTTTCTCTCCCTGGAAACATGGTCTGTAGCAAAAAACAAAACCCTGCAGGCAAAAGAAAGGTCAAAGAGTTATTTTCTGTGACCAGATATGATCAACTAAGGTTGAGAAAAAGCTGGCTAAGGAAGGAACTTGTGCAGTCCCCTTTGTTTCCCAAAGAAGAGCTGATTAAGACATCAGCTTAATCTGCTCCCATCTTCATTTATTAAATTGTCGGCTTCTATCTATGCAATGAGATCTCCCTGTAGTGAATCTTCACTACAAAGAGCGATTACTGGAGCCATGCATGGTATTTCAGGGTTAGCTTCCCATTAAAATCGTATTAATTTCAGAGGCTTAAAAAGTTGAGGTAAATATCTTTGATCTCAACTTATTCATAAAAGATTTTTTTTTTTGATCAAAGTTTAGAGACTAGTCCTCTGACTTCATGTTCCATCCGCGCTCGCACTGTCATGTGCAGAATGCACCTCAGCCACTTTCATGTGATTTTGGCTTCCCTCTGAGCAGGTCAGGCTGACCTGCGGTCAGGGAGGAAAAAGGAGACAGTTCATTTTGGATCCCCACATCCTTCAGGCTGGGCCAGACTCACTCTTCTTACAGTGATGCGCCATGGCTCACTGTACCCCACCCATCCTGATCAAAATCTGCCTCATTATGTTCTCTTGGTGTACCCTGTGATCTGTTACTGTGTAAGAGTACACAGATCAATTACTTACTCTCATGACTATCAACTATCTAGTCACTGGGTCTCATTGTACTACAGGTGTTAACAACAGCACTTGAAGGAGCATTTCCTTTGGCTTGCTTAATCCTTTCAAGGTGAGGTCACAGCAAATGTATATAAAGCCTAACAAGCTAAACCTGAATCTGTGAAAAGGTGCAAATCCTGACTTTGTTTACTGATGAGTATTCAGTTTTGTAAACACCTTTATTGCATTCACCACAAGCCAGATTCAAGCTCACCATCTGGAAATAAAAGTCCCTCATTTGTGTTACCTGCCTCCAAAGACATATTTGAACCTGTGAGAGAGGTTTCCTGGAATTGCAGTCAACCTTTTCAAAACAATACTCCAGCACGCTCAAAGTCACAGTATCCTTGAGCTTTCACTGCCTCACTGTTATTATTGTTGTTATTGTTACTGTTATTAGACTTTGCAACGCATTGAACTCCCAAGTGCTTGCTGCTGTTGCTAAGATTGCACCATCCTTCAAGACATTTTAAAGACAGCTGTTCTGTGCATGCTCTAAAGAAACAGGGGAGGGAGGAGAAGGTGCTTTTTACACTGATATGCAGCACTACCATGCAGAATTAAACTGTGAAGGTGGACAAGATCTCCAACCATAGAACCATAGAATGGTAGGGATTGGAAGGGGCCACTGGAGATCGAGTCCAACCCCCCTGCCAGAGCAGGATCACCCAAGGCAGGCCACGCTGGAACAGATCCAAGTGGGTTTGGAAAAGTCTCTAGAGATGGAGACCACAGCCTCTCTGGGCAGCCTGTTTCAGGCTCCATTATCCTCACAAGAAAGTTTTTCCTCACGTTGAAGTGAAACTTCCTGTGTTCTGGTTTGTGCCCATTGCTTCTCATCCTATCACTGGGCACCACTGAAAAGAGACTGACCCCTTCTACTTGACACCCACCCTTCAGATAGCTGTAAACATGAATAAGACTCCCTCTCAGTCTTCTCTTCTCCAGACTAACTAGCCCCATGTCTCTCAGCCAACTGACAGAGAAAAAGCCTACAAAAAGTCAAATGGACAACAGGAGAAGGTAGGGACAACTGCCCTTTGTGGCACAGCTGACATTTTGATAGGGATTGGATGAGTTCTCACTTTGGGTCAGAAACCAGACTGGAGCATATAGAGTCACAGTAACATGGCCAGAAAGGTCTAGAAAGGTCAAGTGGGCTATCCCAGTCCGTGTCCCGCAGTAGAACCACACTCACAATGTTTCTTGCTAAATGTGCTTAGATAATGGAGATTGGAAAGGGGATGGAATAGAAAACAGTGGAGACCAGAAGAGGAATAAAATGAGGAATAATTTTAGCTACAGGTTTTTGAGAGGAGAGAATGACAGACCTTACATTTGCAAACCTTTGCATTTTAAAAAGCTGCTGTGCCTGTAACCTGAATTGTTTAGCAGGATATATCATTGATACTACTGAAAAAAAACTAAAATTCATTTGAGTTCCCAGGGCCAGGTAGTTTATAACACCTAACTGCTCTCTTTCTGTCTGGAGCAGTATGTCCCTGATTTCTGCCAGGAGTTTTGCTTAAGGCTGAAGTCTGGGCTTGGGCAGACGGATGCAGCCTGGGACACCTTTCCTGTATTTGCTTTTGGAAGAGATCTCACAGAGCACTGCACAAAATGTCTCTGTATTCATGAAGTCTAAAGGCTCAGAAACATTTTCACAGCTGGGCTAATACAAGAAGAGTTTATGTGAGCAAAAAAACAACCCTCTGACTCATCATAAAAATAGTAACCTAATGCAGTATTAAAACAATTCCATGAAATATTTAAGGCTGAAGAGCAACTCACTTAATTTTCTGCCCAGCACACCTAATATTGCAGTTAAATAGATACCTGTGCTTAATTAAGAAGGAAAGGGTGTGGTGGTGACAAGAGCTCACTGCAGGCTCAAGGAGCTCAGGTGGGGCATTAGCCCAGCTTGAGGTGGGTGTGAGGATGAGTCATCAGCCACACCTTCAGAGTAACCCTATTTTTAGGTGCCCTAAAAAGCAGGCTGAGGGTTGTGAAACTGAAGGAGTGAGGGTAGTGACTGTAGCAACCACCTCTGCCTGAGAAGTGTAGCTCAAAGATGTTCAAGAAGGAAGATGAGAAATCTGAGCCACAGGTAGGGGAAAATATGTTTAAATCAAGTTGTGTTTGCTTGACTTTCTGCTGAGAAGATTGTCGCTCCAAGTAGGGAATTGAGGAGCATATGTTTGGTAGAAACCATGCGGGGTAGGACTGCAGAGAGTAGAAGGAAGCAGAACGAGCACATCTGTTAAGTTATAGTCCATTTAAAAAGAAAAGAGCTCCTATAGTCCTGTAGTGGGTACTATGGAGTAATTTAATCAAAAATGACAATCAAGCTGAGCATGGTGAAGCCCTAAGGGCCTACATGGGTACATCTCAAATGAGTGGCTTCTGTTATGTCATTTTAAGTCAATCTCTGCAGGTACTGCTGGCACCTTCTGTTGAGGTGGGGAGGCTCTGGGTGTGGGAGAGACCACTGTGGTCAGGAGTCTTGAGTAAGAGCCTCAAAAAAGCTGCTGCCTGAGGCATTTCAGGGGAGGAGTGGTTCAAAAGTGGATGTTGGAGTTGGAAGTTTCTGAGCAAGCACTTGAATACCTGTGGTGGGTTGACCTTGGCTGAGTACCCACCAAGTCGCTCTATCACTCCCCCTACTTCCCTCAGCATGACAAGGGAGGAGAGAATAAGGTGGGAAGAGCCCGTGGGGTATGATAAAGGCAGTTTAATAGGAAAAGGCAAAAAGCAATGCGTGCGCGAAGCAAAACAAGATCTTATTCTCTACTTCCCATTATCAGGCAATGTCTGGCCTTTCCCAAGAAGCAGGGCTCTGGTACGCTTAGCAGTTGCTCAGAGGACAAGCATCTTCACAAACGGATGACCCCAACCCCCTCCTTTCCCTCCCTTTTATACTTGAGCTGACATCACATGATGTGGAATATCTCTCTGGTCAGTTTGGGTCAGCTGTCCTGACTGTGTCCCCTCCCAAGATCTTGCCCACCCCATCTCACTGGGCTGGGGGGGAAAAGATGTTGGAAAGAGCCTTAGTGCTGTGCGAGCGCTGCTCAGCAGCAGCCACAACACCGGCATCTTACCTGCCTCCCAATACAAAGCACAGCACCATAAGAGCTGCTCAGGGGAGCATTAACTCCAGTTCACTCAAACCCAATACAATACCAAAGCTTAAATGAGAGCTTGGGCTTTCCCCTTGACAAATCTGATCCTTAGAAATTGCTGGTCATCAGTAGTTGTTATTTTATAGGTATGCTCTGCTCTGTCAGAATAAACCGTGATGTAACAATGGGAGAGGAATCAACTAAGGCCCTCCCTTTGTGAATGGCAAAAGCAAATTTGGGTCTACAAGTTGCTGTCATTTTATATTTTGAAGTTCAAATTTTCCAAACATCATCAGGAAGCTGAATGGTAAGAAGGGGACATAAAACAGGGGTGACTCGGCAGTGATTGCAGAGGCTAGGGCCAGATAGCAGCCTCCTAGTAAAAAAATAAATAAATGTAAAGAGTGTCAAGGAGAACAAAACATTATTTATTGTGACACTTGGGGCATTGCGAGAGGTAATAGGCTGAAAAGAAGAAAAAAAAAAAGTAAGCTTTATAGCGCGAGGGGGAAACAAACCCAACCAACAAACCCTGGCAGAGCAATTTATTAGGCTGTGGAACGGTTCTCTGAAGGAAGCGAGATCGACCTTCTAGTTTGGGAAGCTAAGATCTAGACTGAGTAAAATACTGGTAAAATGCACAGCAGGGAATGACATTTCATAGCCAGAAATATAGTTGAGATAATGTGTGTGGTTAGGTTTGGGGTTTTTTTTTTGCTCTTGTTGGATTTGTGTGGGGTTATTTTCTGAAGCTCATATGGGGAAAGGGCTTTGACTTTATAAATGAGGATTTTTCCATGCTGGGCTTTGCCTTCATCATGGTGCGCTTGGAGAACTGCAACAGATGCTGCATGGTGATGTCTAATGCAACGGTGGCAGAATTCCCTCAGTGTTCTTCTGATTTACCTCCGGCTGTGGTCCTCGCTTTGGGGGGCTTTCAGCTCTCGTACTTTACTGTCAGCTGTAAGGCTGAAGTCCAGATGATTGGTGGTTGTGTGTTTAATGTAATGTCAGCGTTGGTGTCATGTCAGGGACCATGTGCCAGGATCAGTGGAGCAGTTTTAACACTGCGATGCCTTCAACTTCAGTGCTTGTGTCCAGTGGCAAAAGGACACCCGTTCCTGCTATTTGGTATTTCCTTTATTCCTATTTGTATCTCAGAACTTGAAACAGCTGGTAATTGACATATTATCAAGTAATTTTTGATGCTTGTGCAATATTTTCTTGGAAAACAATAATTCCCCATTCTTTACTGGAGTTCATCATAGAATCCCAAGATGTTGGGAGTCGGAAGGGCCTTCTGGAGCTCACCTGGTGCCACTCCTCCCTGCTCCAGCAGGGTCACCCAGAGCATCACTTGTCCAGGTGGGTTTGGAATCTCTCCAGAGAAGGAGCCTCCACAACCTCTCTGGGCAGCCTGGGCCAGGCTCAGGCACCCTCACAGCAAAGAAGTTTTTCTTCATACTTAGTCATCTGTAACATCGTGATGTACCACGATACAGATTTGAGTACTTTAAAGAAAATCTGAGTAATGATAGGATATTTATCATCACTAAAGCTATATATAAAATATAAATAACTGTGTGTTTAAGCATGAAAAAGAAGCTTTCAAAATTTGGCATGTTAACGAGGATTAAAAAGAGAAGACCAAACACACCTGAAAAATAAACACCTCGTTCAGCATAAATTTTCAGTTTGCTATCACTGGGATTGGTGTAGTACAACAGTAGGAGATTGACTAGTACTAGTTTGCTTTTCAACAACGTATATTTTTCTAAGATGGAAACTGAAAGAAGGTTGTAGTCTTAGTTTGAAAGTCAATTAACTCAGGGAGCAGAATGAAAGTTCATAGTAATCCACTAATGTGCATCCTCAGTGGTAATTAATTCAGGCCTTTGTAGTGGCTTCGGGAAAGTAAATTACTATTCTATAGGAAGAATCCACAAACTGTTGTCTTTGGTTCTAGGGCTTTCAATTATGATGAATAAATAATTAGCATAATTTTGTTTTACAAACCCATTATATAGCCTCGGAATGCTGGAATCGATTTTTGTTGTGAATACCATTCTGCAGAGCATGGGAAGTAAGAGGCAAAGAAGGGTCAGACCACTTTTTGAGCTGTGTGCTATCATTTAATTTAGCTGGTAATCCCTTACCGGGATTTACTACCTTCCAAAGCAGGGGCAGGTGCCCAGCTGACTTGAAGGTGTGGCAAATACTTTAAATATCTGAAAAGATATTGATTCTGCTTCCCTTTATGCTAAAGAGAATATTGTTGAGGACATACTTGATTTCAGCATGGAATATTTACCACAAGAATTCCTTTCAGACAGTGTCTAATCCATCTTTCTTTAGAAAGGACTGTTTGAGGGTAAAACCTGATGGTGGACGTGGTTCACCTTCATCATAAAGGAGCAGGGACACTTCAAGGGGGATAATTCCGACTACTGTAAGAAAAAAACTTATCAGTGTACAAAGTACAGTGACAAATTAGATCACCCATGGAAAAAACTCTTGACTAGATCTAGAGGAAGAGCTGTGACTCGATCACCCATATCTATAAACTACATGTCACTTAACTTGCCTTCTGTTATCCATTTATGGTCTACTCAGTTCATAGCTGACTTGGGTTATTAAAAAGATATCATGACAACGCAAAAGATCTGCAGAGAAATGAAATGTTTTCATTAAAAAGTTTGACTGCTTAGACTTGAAAGTTGCTATCCTATTTTATGAATCTTAGGCTATTTTTTTTTTAAAATAATTATCTTTTAGTAGAAATCAGTTTTGAAACACCATTTCTGTGTTATGTAAAAATAGAACGCGAAAGTTTCACTCTTCATGGTTCAAAGACTGGTTGCCTCGCAAGTTGCACGATTCCGAGCCTGCTGTGGACTACTGTAAGCTTATGTCTTGACAGGAAGCCTTAGGAGGAGGGTGTAGAAAAGATGATTGATGCCCGTTACATCTTGAATGTGCCCAGTGCTGTGACAAGAGGTGACAAACACAAGGCAGAACATGGAAAATGTGACTAGATATATAAGGATTTACTGTTTTTTAACTGTATTGTCAGAAATTGGAAGAAATGCTCAGAGATGTGGTGGGACCCCCACCTTAGAAAGCAGTTACGAATATTCAGTGTAACTTTGCTGGAACAAATGTTCATTTTGCAGACGCTACTAGAACACTCAGACTATTGAATTCGACCCCACCTCTAAAGACAATCAAAGAGAGAAAAGAAATAAACCCATCTATTATGGCTCACTGCCAAACAACCCGAATCCTGGCTCTGCACTAGCAGAGTAAGATAATCATACCAATTGGCTCATTGTCTTTTTTAAAAAGCCATTTCTGTTCATTCTTCTCACTAATTGCTATCCAAGCCAGCTTTTCATTTGCATGTTACTGTGGTTGGGCTGCATGTTGGAATTCTGTGTTGCCATCGTTTTCAACTGCTAGTTTGAACACCAACACGTAGGACCCATAAGACTAAGCGCAGTGGGACACCATCCACAGAAAACAAAACAGCAGACTGAGGGTTTTGTAAGCGGTGTTTTGTTAACAAGGAAATCTGCAGCAGATTATAAAAGAGTGAATGTAAACTAACGATTGGAAATGATCATCAAATAAAGATGACCCAAGAAGTGTCGTGGTGAACAGTATGTGGTGTGATGAACTGGGCATCTCGGGAAGACTCATTTCTTCTTGACTCTGAAGAGTTGCTTTGTACCTTCTGCTGCTGTTTCAGAGGATACTCAAATCCTCACGTGGTTGTCTCTTGCATGTATCTCATCTAATAAGAGCAGTTAAGTGTGCACTTGGAGGGGTTTTGACTAAGCCACTCTCATATTTTGAAGACTAAGTATTAATTCCTACATTTCTGAAATTCAGATCTCTTCACATCTCTCTTGCTTTGTAGGGCTAGATATTTGGTCTTTACATATTTAACACAATTTAATTGTCTGGATGTTGTTTACAGTCAGAGGATATATGGTATGATCAGAGATGACTTCTGGATAGCCAGTTCAGGATGGTTTGAATTACCCACTGGAAACATGGCTCTGTATGGACTACAGGGGTGAACTAGCCCACTGGGTTAGCTTAAATATTTAAAGTTAAATGAAGACTAAGCTGTCACTGATGTTTTAGCCTAACAACCTTCAACACCATAAAAAGAGTGTGAAATCAGTGTTACGTGGTCACATACTTCTTGTTTTTTCAGTAACATCCAACCCACTGTTAAGTGTTAATCTCCATTCTGAGCCCTGACTAGATGCGTTGGTCAAATGGCTTTCACAAATGGGATATACAACCTAAATAATTCTTAGCTATGGACCTACTACTTGTCAGAGAATATTGCAGTACTTGAATATTTCCATATATGTCTGATCTTTGTTCTTCTCCAGTCTGCAAATAGCCATTTATAAAACTGGGATACAGTATGTCTGGAATGACTCAGTTCATTATTAAAGGACCCTGAGCCGGAGAGACTGGAGATAATTACTTTTGCATACTATTAAAAGTGTTCATAAAAACATGGCATTATTTTAAGGTTCGATGAGAGGTGTATGACTAAAATAGCATTAAAATTTTATTTTTTCCCTTTTACAAATATACCGACATTTAAAATATGACATTTAGAAGCTATTACCTCTAATATCAAATAACGTCAGCGTATGTGGCAGTATTTCTTTCCTGACTACAGACAAATGGCTGTCAATGTCACCTTCAGCACCTGCCATTACTTGTTATCAGTGGAGAAAGTCTATTTATAAAAGTTTTGTAGCATTTTATAGCCATCAGCAAAGTCAATTAATTACAGTCTCCACTGCGACATGAACAGCGCAATTACTTCCCTGTTCCCTTTGATTTTGTTGACCAGCAGAGTTTTCAGGCAAACGCTGGGAGTCCAATTATCATGTTTTAAGATTCCACAGAAGCAGCGGCTCCCATTCCTTTGTGGTTCAGGCTCAGTATTTCTCATGTGTATTTTTCGCATCTATTTTACTTTTCTTCACATGTGCTATCATTTGCATTGCACTTAGAGAAAATTCCTTCTTTTGGGTACTCTTCCTTCCAAATCTGGCACGCGTAGATTATGAAGCACAACAAGGGATTTGGAAAGCGAATGGATTCAGAGTCAAATCTTGCAGAGTTCTCATTTTTAAATTATTTCACCTTACTATCCAATGGTGAAACTCTAGATTTTACTGAGCTGATGAAAAATGTGTTAGCAATCTGCAATGATGATCATGTATCAGAGCAAACTTTGAAATTCTAGTCAGCATTTAGTGGGGACCCCATTCAATAAAATTTTGTATAAATAAAGGTTTTTTTGTTATTTGGGGGTTTTTGAGGTGGTTTTTTTTTCTAGCTCTGACCAGCACTATGCTGAGTTCTTGGGAATCTCAGACAAGTCTTCACTTGGTTTTCCAAATGACTGCTGAAGTTGATGTCTGGTTCCTCCCTGAAGAAAGCGATCCTGCTATTCACAACATCCCCATCTTTCAGGAGCTATTCTTTTCCCAGTGTGCAAACTGACTAAAATATTTTTTTCTATGTGAATTAGATCTCTCCATGATGCAAAGTAAGATGCCTGAGCTTTCCTTTGTTGATGTTTTGGTTTGGGGTTTTTTGGTTGGTGGTTTGTTGGTTTTGGGTTTTTTTTTGGGGGGGTGGGGGAGTGGCAGGTGCTAGGGAGGGAACCATTCTGCAGATCTGCTGTGGCTGTGGGAGGCTGCTGTAAAAAAAGGTGAAATTATGTGTATTGCGATATTGAGATCTGAGCTCTGCAGGGACTTGCCTGCATGTGGCCTTTGTGTGCAGCTGCCTTTCTGTGACTGCAAAGTCATGTGGATATATTTTTAAGCATTTATGATCCATGTGGGATGTAGAGAGATACTTTACAGGCCATTTTATTCATCCTTATCTATATCAGAATGCTTCCATTTGTTGACATGACTTCAGTTATGCTGCTTTCCAGATTTAGGCTCTGAGACTCTTTCTGGGAGCAAATGTCTGGTATGAGGGAGGATTAACCAACAGGTGTGTTGGGAAATACAGAGAAAAATGCCCAATCATCACTGAGGAGTTGAGGCAAAACTTTTTTTTTTGCTCACAAGAAACTCTTTTCTCCCATTTTCCATAGACCAGCATATCCCATTGCCCCAGTCACTTATGAGGCCTCACTAGTGTAGAGAGGGAGAAGATCTTCCCTTCATGTGCTGGTGATTGGACAAGTCTTGTTGCAAGACCAGATATAGTTTTATTTGTTTCCTATGCCCTCAGTCTGAACCCAGGTCAGACAAAGTGCAAAGCTGAAATTAATTAATTCATTCCCATCTTGAGGCTGCGGCAACAATCACTGCTGCAAGACATTCCTAAAGATGCTCATTTATTTCTGTGATTACTCATCTCTCAGAACAAACCAACTATAGCAGCACCTTTGGAGCATAATAGCACACAGCTGAGGATGTCAAGATGTCCCTCCTCCCTGGTATCTGTAACTGAGGTATCGAGCTGCAGCCAGGCAGGAGGCAGAGTGATTGTTGGAGGTATGTAGTGTGCACGTGCCTGGGAACAGTTATCCCGCATTCAAATAAGGGTAATACACTTCATTGTGGAGGTTTTGGGGTTGGGCGAAATCAATGCTGTCATTTTATTTTGTAGCCTTGAAGCTGGGAATGTCAGTGGAGTTACTTATTTCTGCAGACAGTGGAGTTACATGCTGGAAATGAGCAATGAAGTCATGTATGCATTGAAAATTTTCAAGTATGAACAATAAAACAGTGCAGAAACTGAGTGCATAATAGAAAATCCAAGCTAATTTATGTTCGTAGTAAAAATGAAACTTAAAAAAAATTAAAATCCATGCACACACCGGTCGACTGGAACAGCTGTACCAACTCTCCTCCTCACAGCGATCAGGAAAGCTTTTCCCATTTGTATTTCCCATATGCTCGAGATCAGTGGAACATGGATTTGCTTTGCAGGAGATTTGGCCACCTGTATGTTTTAGCTGGCACCTCAATATTGTAGATTCATGTTACGAAAACACTTGAAAATCTGTGTGATCCCTCTCGTGTCTGGCAAGTGTTGCGATGCCTTTGGTGGGGAAACTGGGAGAGGTGATCTCAGCCGCACTGAGATGGAACCTGAAGGACTCCTCCAGGACCAGCCAAGCAAGGCCAGGCAGGGAAGCATTAAAGAAGAGAATAAATGGAATGGGAGAATAAATGGGTGTCCATTTCTGCAGAGAATCAGGATAGCGGAAAGTAAAATGAACAAACAAAGGATTGGAATAGGGGAAAAAAGATAATCAAATAGCTTATGTTGAGAGTGTCATGAGGAAGGGTAATTCTAACGACTCATTTAGAAGCTTAAATTAGACCTACTTCATCTTACTGAGACCTAGCAGGAAGGCTGGGATGATAAAATCAATAGTGAGAACCTACTGAAGATGAATCAATTAGGGAAGGGAAAAGTACAAAGAGTGGCATTTTATAATAAAATTGGTATTAGTTCTTTCCTATTTCAGGAGTAAATGAACTTGAATGCTTATGGGTCAAGTGGCCTCCAAGAGAAAGCCAGAATCGCTGTGTCTGACAGGTCCCCAGACCACCCCAGAATGACCTGAATATTCTCTTTACACCAGAGGTAATCGTGCCGGGAAAGATGGAAATGGAGGATGCATTGGCTTTTGCTTGTTTCTATCAGCACAAGAGGCTTCAAGGTGAGTGGTATAGGGTGGGAATATCACTCTACCCATATTCCTCTGAATTCAGACAGCTGATAAGAAAAATCTGGCGCCAAAATCTGTGTCAAGGTTTTGGGACAATGCAACACCTTTAAATTGAGTAGCAGAATGTTTCTTGGCATGTAGAATGAAGTATACCAAGGAGATGAAAAGTTATTCTCTTAAATTTGCAAATCTTCTTCAGCTGATTATATTTACTATGCTAAACCAGAATGAAGACCAAGAGCTCAACACTTAAAGTTTCATAAAGCTGGAAAAAAACACGAGCCAAACAAACTGTAAGAAAGAATTTATACTGAGAAACATGTGAGTGCTGTTTGGGGTCATCAGAGAGGACTTCATGGAGTTCATTGGTAAGCTGGGCTCAAACAGCATGCATTTCAGTATCACTGACTGTGGTCCTGCAGCTGAGGAGAGGATTTTGGCCAATCCCATGTGCTGGCGAGATCGGTCTGTGTGAGCTGAACGTGAGCTCAAGGAAAATAAAAAAAATCCCAAAGTGAGTAACCTGTTGTTAGTCATATTGGACAGAGAGCAGAATTTGACTATGGAGAAAAATACAATGTGATTGATCAGTCAGCAATTGATCCAGCCAGTGTCATACTCAGCAGCTGTAACTTGTTAACTGCCTCTGGGGTTAAGCTGTGGAGTAACTTCTCACAGATCATGTCTACGCATTTTCTAAGAAAGAATATTCTCGCTCAACGAGGAATATGTCCTTTGTTGTGCATGGTGTCAGTGTTGATCATTGCATTGCTACTGATTTCAAAGAAAAAGGCCTTTTTTGTTTGTCTTAAAGATAGTGAATATCTTTCCTAAATGTGACTGGGAAACCTTTATTCCTTTTTATTGTTCTCAAATTAATTTTCTTGAAATATTATTTAATGCTGAACTCTCCAGAACTATTGACTCCTCAAACTTGTGGTGGTGGTTCTTTTGATTGAACGCTGTCATCCAAATCTTGTTTATATTCAGGTCGTATTTTTAAAAAAACAAAAACAACAAAGTGAAGTGACCGCACAAGACACTGAATAGTGAATCCAACATTTACCCAGGAAGCAGAACGTGATTCACGTAAATTCATTCCCATGACACAGATTACTCACACAACAGTCGCTTCAACCTGTTCTAAGAATGGATCACATAAGTAACACCCAAATAATGAATAGCTTTTAATACTTAAAGCAAAGGCAGTGCAACGATAGCTTTATGGCAGAAAACTCTTCTGGCTGCTCTAGTTCTTTGTTTTCATGAAGTTGCATACCAAAGGTTGTGCTGCTTTAAGTGCATGTGGTTTAAAGAGTGGATTCTTGAGAGGCAAGTGCAAGAGAGATGTTTCTGGGCTTGGATTTCCACTGAATAGCAAATGGATTTGGGGACTTGAGAAGATAGGGTAGGATCCTGGTCTCCATCTGCACTGTCTGACCCGAATTAGATCTGCAATCAGTGGGCTGTCAAGAATGAATCACACTGAAGTACCTAATAATATAACTGAGTCCCTGACAAGAGGAGGTGGGAGGGGTTTTCATATTTGAAATGCTAAAAGGACACTGAAGAAGGGGAGACCATCGTGCGGAGATAATAATTCCCATGGCAGTTTGGCTGAAACCAGCCTAATTGCAGGACTAGCATTTCTGGCTAATTACCCAGATTTTAGATCTTGTATGGCTGAATGCCACTTTTTTTTTTTATTTGATTTTCATTTGCGTTCCTTTTCTAATAAATGTTGTAAGGAATTTTTAGGAAGCATTTGAGTCATTTCCAGCTGAGCCCTCTCAGAGCAAGGGAAGGAGCAAAGGGCAGTGGTGGGATTTTGCAGGCAGCTGTCCAGCTGGAGCACTGTGGACAAGTCCCAAAGAAGAAAAGCACTTGCTCCCATGAGAAGATGACAAGGTTGACTCCATCACTCCATGGACTGATGACAGGCCCCTTCCTCCTCTGTCCCTCTGGGTGTTGTGGCACTGCCTGCTCTGGCCCCTGAATGCCAGTCCTGGATTGACAGGGTGTTGAATTACTGTTAGATCACCTCTTTAAGGTGTTGGTTTTGCAAAAAAAAGGAAAAAAAATTGCTTCTATAGAGTCATAGTTATTAAATCCAGACATTTATGCTATTCAGAATGCCTGGATCCCCTGCCATCAAATCCAATAGGAATAGCCCGTTGTAAAGCTACCGGAGAGGAATTTCAACTCAATAGAAGCCAACGGGCTGTATTATTTCAGGCGGTTCTATTGTCAATAGGTGGCAATAATATTCTTCACTGCAGCTACTTAATGTATGTTTACAGTTTTCCTCCACCCTAGTTGGAAATTTTATAACATAGTCTCAAGTTATTTATATCTGCAAAGTTCTGCATTTCTACTGTTACAATTTTTCATGTCACCACAGGCCAGCTTCTGGGGGAGGAACAGCCTGACATTACTTTATTAGAGCTGACACTTTGCCTCGGATTGAATGAGTTCTCTTCTGTATACACAATCCAAAATCATTAGCATTTCAGGTCTGCTTCGTTATTCACTAATCTGCTCCAAAATATTTGCACAAAATCAAATTTATGTACTGGTCAGATACGCATGAAAAATAAAATGTAAAGACTCGAGTTCACGTTGTTGTTGTTTAGGTGTTTTAGATAATGAAGAGATACCGCCCAGCCTCGTGACTGGGAAGATCCAGGGGATGTTTTCTGCAGGAGCTATCACCAGTTCGCTCCTCGGTGCCGATTTATACATCACAAATCCCAAGCATTTAAAAACACATGTTTTCTCGTGGCTTATCAGAGAGGGTGACGACATTAAGGCTTCTCGCAAATTTGTCAGCTTCGCAGTTGACAGAGTGAAAATGCATCTTTTTTATTTGCTGAATCTATCTGAAAGCGCTCACACAGAACACGATGGAGCCTGTAAAATATTCAGGCAAAAATAAGAAGGAATGAGATGGACTCTGCCGAGTGCTTTTTAGAGCGGTTAATCTGCTTTCCTTCAGTGTGTTTTCTCCATCCCTTAAAAGATCAGTTTTGTCCTGCTTCAGCTTGCCAGCTGTGGATGTACAACCTTAGTGATTACTCACAAAACATTTGCCCCATGCTGGAATTTAGAGATTCTCACGATTTCAGGTTATATCCTGATCATAATCACAAAGGTCCTGTTTCTAAAGTTGATACACAACATTCACTAATATTTTTTTGATGTCCTTCTCATATAAGAACCCAAGATATTTCTGTGTTTTGTGTTGTTTTTATTTATTGTTGGGATTTTTGTTGGATTTTGTTGGCTTTGTTTCTATTGTAATTTTTTTCTGAGTGGATGGTTGGATGTGATGTTCTTGGAGGTCTTTTCCAACCATAACAGTTCTGTGATTCTGTGATCTTGCCCGCACTGCATGAAAAATAAAACAAAAAAAATATACATACACAGAATGAAGATATCCAGAGATTTGGGAGGGCCCAGGTAATACTCGCAGCTGCATCCCACTCTGTCTGTAGTTCTCATGTTGTACTTGATTTTGCTGTGACATTTCCAGAGGAAGGTTAAAAAGAAAAGTTGTTGGTTTGGTTTTTTTTCCCAGAGTATCCTCACAGCGATTTCTTTCATCACAAGATGAAAGGATCTCTTGTAAGCAAACAAAACAAAAATTAACTAGATGATGTTACTGGATACATTGTAACTCTTTCTAGGACTCAACAAATGTAATCAGTTTCCACTCAACTTTCACCTTGAAGAAAAATAAACTATCCAGTTTCAAACTGTAACTGGTTTTTGGAGTCTAAACATCGGCTTTTGGGAGGCAGAGACTATACCCTACACACAGGCTTGTGATGTATCAGCAGTTCCCTGGCACTGTGAAGAAAGGCTACTAGTAATACTTTTTTTTTTTCTTTACACTTTGTGCTCTCTTTTCTTATTGAAATATAAAATTAAAAACCAAATAAACCCACAACTTGCTGAATCAATCAGATTATTATTGTATATCCGCTAGTAAAAGAACAAGAAGATATTAAGAAAATAGCTTTCTCAAGGCTTTTTCTCTTCACTCCTCCCTGTTCGCGATGATTTAATTCTTGTATCGCTTCTGTGAACGTGACAGAGCAAGACGTTGACTTGTCTTGAGTCTTTCATACTAGAAATGATTTCTTTTATGCAAAAATCCCTCAAGTAAGGGATCGTGTAAGGTTGTAATGGAAATTTTTAAGGCTTCTAGTGACAGCTGAGAAATTTTCTTTCCTATATATATATATAAATAACTGTCTGCTTTTGTAATGGGGAATTCTTCATCTACATTTGCTATTAAACTCACAGCTTGTAAAGCAAATGAAGTTAATTCCACGAGTTGCTTGAATACTGTACATTTAAAACCCATCGACAAACTTTCTCCTCTTCCCCAGCACAGCAGCGATGCAGGGTGGAAGGAGCCCAGTGCAGCTCTCTGGTTCCTGACGTCCCATCACCTCCTTCTTCTCCTCCACTGACCCTCTGCTCCCTTCCTGCCTCTAAGTGACAAACCAAAAGCCGAAATTACTTTCAAGGAGCAGTAGTTCCAAAGGGGCAGGGATTTATTTAGTAGGGCAGTGGTTACACCTGAAAGAGTCCAGTAGCTCATAATATGGACAACTTATCCTTAAGATCTGTAATAACCATAGTATATTTTTATCCTTATTATTTTCTATTAGGGAAAAATACAACAAATTCCTATAATTTTCTTAAATCCACAGCTATTAAACTTAAAGTACCACATTACTACGCACTCTCATTTTCATCCCATTGTCATGTGCAATATAGTTAGGTCTTTATCTATCAGTATTAACCATGCTAAGCTTGCCAGATTGAGTTTGTGAAAACTTTTTGGTATTGATCTTTTCTGGTTTCATCACATCTTCTGGAGCAGATTGCTTTTGGGCTTGGCACTGAGGGAATGCTGATTAGGGAGGCCTGTTTATTGTCATACCGATGGAGAATGACAATGAAGCTCCTGTTTGAAATGTCCTGCCTGGGGAATTACGGTTATTAGAGAATCATAGAATGTGAGGAGCTGGAAGAGACCTCTAAAGATCGTCTAGTTCAGCTCCCCTGCCAGAGCAGGATCACCTGAAGGTGTTGCCGGTGTTGGTAAGTTGGGGCAATAAATCTAATTGTACTGGGGGAACCTTAGACTGAAGCTTTGGTTTCTGAGCACCGCTTTCCATGTGAGGGGTCTAAGGCTGGGTATTTAGGGCTGGATCCAAAGGAGAAGGTATCTCCTTGCTTTCCGTAAAGTGGGAGACAGGGGTTAGAGCTGCCAGCCCCCTCCTCCAACACCGGCCTCTTGTCCAAGAGGTGCAACCAGCCAGCCCCTTGGCTACAAAGGATATGGACTCTGGAAGAATTCTGTTGTTTCCATGGAAATGCAGCTGAGCAGAGATTTTCAGGATTAGGCTTGTAGATTTAGATGTGTAAATTCTGCCTAAATCCACTTCAGACTTCAAGGCTAAAAATAATTTATAGAGCTCCTATAGTCCAAAGATCCTGAAGGCTAATTCCTTGCTTCGTTTTGGAGTTACCAGTGCAAACTGTGACTAAGAGATTGTACTTGCTTATCATCACAACTTCTCATTTCCTCTTGAAGAAACAGCATTTGGGAAGTTTGCACTGTCCCTGCCCTGTGGCAGAGCCTCTGGAACCCGCTGCCCCAAGGGGCTGAGTCATCTCCATCCCATGAGGCTTTTTAAGACCTGGTCTTGAGCAACCTAGCTGGATCCAGTAACTCTTCCTGCCTTGAGAAGAAGGATGAGCAGAGTGTAACAAAATATAGGTAACCCTGGGCTGCTCTGATGGGTGAAGCATAGTGGCAGCTCTCTTCTTAATTTTACTTTTTGATTGTGCAGAAGTATATCAACAGCAGAGATCTGAGGAGCTTTAGTAGACGGGATGATCCCCGAAAGAGGAGATCGGCTTTTCTTGGTCCTCGCCCTTCACCTCCCACTGCATGGCCCATGTGGAGCTCCCAGCACAATCGCAGCAGTGGGGGTTGGAAGGGACCTCTGGAGCTCACCTGGTGCCACCCCCCTGCTCCAGCAGGGTCACTCAGAGCAGGGGGCCCAGCATCATATTGTCCAGGCGGGTTTGGAGTCTCTCCAGAGAAGGAGACTCCACAACATCTCTGGGCAGCCTGGGCCAGGCTCTGGCACTCTCACAGCAAAGACGTTTCTCCTCCTGTTCAGATGGAACCTTCTGGGTTCTAGTTTGTGCCCATTCCCCCTTGTCCATCTCTGCAGGTTTGTGCAGCTGCAACATAAATATAATGTAAGAATGACATCAAAATTTTCCTTTTTTCCCACACTTTGAAAAAAAAAAATAGAGCCAGGATTTTACTACTCTCTGACATAATGCTTTGGAAAAATTATCATTTATCTACAACAACTGAGTAATGGAAATTAAAAACACATGTACTTTTCTCCTTAAACTTGGGGATTTTTCCACATGAGCCCAAATCTTGTTGAAGGTGCTAGGTTCATACAGCTGTGGAAGAACAGTTCCGCTCTGTTCATAGGCTCAGGGTAAGCAATATGAAGTAGAAGAGTTACATGCAAATGTGGAGGTAATTAAATGGAAAATAGTAGCACAGGAAAATTAGAATGACAAAGGCAGCAGCAATTAAGAATTGAAAAGAGAGATATAACACCAAGATGAGTGTATTAGTGCAATAGATTTTAAGTTTTAGGTAAACAGAAATGTTATTTCAGGAAGAGTGTAGACAGCACGATACGAGAAAATGAGAATACAGTAGGAAAAGAAAAATGCAGTGAACAAATGAATGTTAATTACTAATTGTAGAGCAGCAGCACATAAAATATGCACAGCTTGGTCCATAGCTTAGTAAATACATTCAGCTTAGCTTTGTAAAGAGCTATTTCCACTACCTGCTTTGCTTCCCCCAAAAACCAGACACTCACAGCCTCAGCTGTAAAGAAATGATGCGATTTAGCGCAGATTCAAGGTCAATCACTGTTGCCGCGTTTTAACCCCAGTAAAGAAATGTCTTTGCACTTGCTCCATCAAAAGTCTCGTGACTAAAGGAAATGGTGAAGTTCACAAAGTCCCATTTGATTTCTTAAAAGGACAGGGATAAGAAATGATGCCAGTGGCTGGAAGAAAGGCAGAAGTGACACGATGAGATGTGAAATGTAATAGAGAATGCAAACGGTCGACTGCAAATCACAAAAAAACATTCTCGTTTGGTTCATAAGAGCTGTAAACCCTGCTCTTGCAACCAGCTCCTGCGAAAATGGTGTAGAACATTATGTGTACCTGGTGGCTGGAGATGTCAAGATGTTGCTCGTTCAATTTGTCTGGCTTAACAAAACCTCAGCAGCCTCTCGCTTTGCTGGAGCACTCTGATCTCCATCCACCCCCACCTCACTCCTGGGGACCCTTTGGTCCCACCAAAACGTCTCAGTGCAAGAGGCTGCAGCCCAGGCTGCTTCCGAACAACCATCACCCTCTACAACCCATCCTGCAGCCAGGCACCTCTTGGCTGCACTCAAACTCAATATTCCCACAGATTTTTATGTGCTACAACAGAACAGTTTCTGGTAGATTAATCCAGGTAATTGTTGCAGAGCAATTCAATGCACTCTGCATAGGAAATGACTTGTTAGCATCTTCTTCTAGATTATTGTTGCTGCTACCGATGTAAAATGAAATTAGACTGCAAGACGTTCTTGTGTCACATTGAAACTGGTTTGGTCAGTTCAGTGCTCTGCAATCCTCACAGAACCTGTTGAGCTCTCAGGTAAAATAAATGTTTAACTATTCTTTGGAGGAGCAATGCTTTAGAAGCTCGACCCTCCAGTTCACTAAAAGCAGGTGTGCTCGCTTCTGCACCCACTAATATATCAATGTCAATAAAAAGTGGCCGCACAAGTGGGAGAGGCCACATTAGTTTTTCCAAAAAGAGGTCTCAATATTGTTGAAAAAAATTCTATTTTCTCAAGAAAACCCCAAACAAATCCACTGTCAATTCCATTAGTTCTTGTCTTGCAGTGACATCTGTAATATAGGAGGATAATTCTGTGGGATTATTCTGTGATAATTTTTGTCTAAGTCTACATTTGTTGCTTTTCCTATCAAAACGAACACAAAAGGCAAATCTGTCTGCAGGTCGTTGCTTTTCCTGCCCTGGGTATTCAACATAATGGATGGAAAACCGGGCTTAGTGACACTGATAAAAGTAGCTCTTTGCCAAGGATGTCATGCTCTGAGACGGTTATGTTCTAATGTTTTGGGTACTTAGAAGCCTGCCAGGCAGCTGGTAGAGCCTAGTTTCAGGTTTTCAGTGTCCCCCTGAGAAGTTGTGGGTGTCCCCTCCCTGGAAGTCTTCAAGGTCAAGTTGGATGGGGCTTTGAGCAACTTGGTCTAGTGGGAAGTGTCCCTGCCAATGGGACTAGATGATCTTTAAGATCTCTTCCAACTCAAACCATTCCGCGTCTATGTGTCCTGCTTCCCCCAGGGACCCCAGAGCCCATGGAGCTGCAGGTGACCTGTACCATGCAGGTAGCAGAGCCTGGTGGTAACCCAGAGCAGATGCACTCCCCTCACAATCAACCCAAGAGTCCCTAGTTAGTCTTAATAGAGTAAATGCATCCCTGGGCAGCTGAAAATGGTTAGAGGAGGGAAAGCACTCAGGTGGAAGCAGCTGCTGGGGTTTATAAAAGCAGAAAGAGAAGAAAGCCTACCTTTTTTTCCTCCTGGTTATGGTACTTTTGCTTTGGGGTGTTGGTTGGTTTTGAGTCTTTCCTTCCTACTACATCTGCTGTGGAGAAGACAGTTTCTTCTGCTGTGAATGAGGGAATTAAATATTTGTGGAACTGCATCTGTTTTCCCTCTTCCTTCTCTCTCCAACCCATCCAACTGCTGGAATGAAGGGAGGAAAATTTACTTCTCTATTCTGCTGTAGTACAACAGGTAAGCTTTGTTATGAGGAGACTACTTGGCTCAATACACCTTAGGGGAACTGAAAGAATATTTCAAGTCTCTCTTCTACTTCTGCTAAAGGGATTGTAAATAACTACTACAGTAATTTTTTTAGGGACAAAGGTGGGTTTTTTTTGTTTTAATTGGCTTTGCAGCTATTGCAAAACTTTGCCTTTTTAGAAAAAAAACAAACTATTGCATTTATAATGTATGCGCGTTGGAGTACTGATGGTAGAAATCTGTTTTAACATAGAAATTGCCTTCCAAGTGTTGTTGTTTCGTTTTTTTTTTTTTAAGGAAGGCTTAGAAAAACCTAATCTCTTCCCTTTTAGATATATAAAAAATACCATTTAATTTGTCCTCTTCCCTTTTCAGACCCACCAATACTTAATTTTTATGAAGAGACTTAAATGATTTCCTGGTGCAACTTTTGCCTCTAAGTAAACTAGCATGTAACAACAACACTGAATGAGGCAGGCACAGGCGATGGGTACTTTCTAGACAAGGCAGATGCTATGTTTGATTCCTAAAGAATTTTCTTCAGCCATAAAAATGCACATTTCTTTCTTGTCAAGGCATTAAGGCCTCAAAACTCTGCTGCTTTGAGATTGCAGAGCTACAAAGGAAACACATTTCAGCCTTTTCTCTTCTCTTTCTGACTCAGGCTGTAGGAGTAGCATAAAGATATTCCAATTATGTCCTTCAAACTGCAACTCCTTAGGAAAGGATAGAGGGAAGAGGCTCTGATAAAGGCAGGATGGCTGCTTAGTGCTTAATCTGCAGAGACAGGAGGGTAAACTCTGCAGAACAAGCCCCATTTAGAGTAAGGAGCTCTCGTGCTCCGGTGTCCATTAGTGGGACCTGCTGTAGCCAGGGTATCATCAACAATCCCAGGGAGCTCCTGTTTATCCCAGACAGTGCTTGTTTGGAAAGTACCTCATTCTGAAGATAAATGTGCATGTAGAATAGCTTGATTTTCTGTATTATTGACATCCAGGCTACCAGATATTTTCTTAAATTGGCGTGTGTCAGACTTTTTTGTGCCAGCTTTGGACCAGGTACCCTGTATATGATGAGGGAGCCAAGCAAATGCATATAAGGAACAGAAACCATTTTGTAACCATACTTAAGCCCGCTAAAAGCTTTATTTTTTCTTCAGGAGGAATTATGTAGCTTCCTTTATACTTCTGTGTTCAGTGAAAGAAATTTATTTTTTTAAAATAACCTTACCAGCTAATCAACAATGTGTGTTTTCTGTTTTGATCTGTTAAAAGAAAACAACGGCTAAATAAAAGTGCTGTCTCTTTTAACAGACTGTTTACTAGAAGTACATGGCCTTTGGTAGATCTCTGCTGTCTTAAATTAATACATCGCAAAACTTTGAGCTGCCATGTGTGAAGGGGCAATTATAAGCTCTGGTACAATCTATGCTGTGCAATATATGGGTTGTTCGCCAAGATTTACTGTGAGCACAGCGAATGAGCAATGAAAGCTGCCTGAGCTATGGTCTTAACAAGAAGCAGAAATACGGTGCTGCTCAATTCAGAGTTTGGTAGATTCTAGCTTTTGTAAAGCATTGATTAACTCTAAAGTGGCTGGGGAGGGTGGATTTAAAAGGCTGAACTGAAAGCTCTGAACTACTAACTATTAATTAACCATTTAAATACTCTATTTGGATAACCTCTTTTGCTTTTTCTCTTCTATCCCTACCCACAAAATATTAACTGGGATTTATAGAGAATATGTCATTTGATCAAGTTCGAGGGACTAGTAACTGTAGTGATGTGACCTGTAGGCTACGAGATCTTACTGGACAAGTCCTGGGTAGATTTGTCAAGGACTTTGTTATTGCTGTCTATTCTACTACTTAGTTTCTTTAGCAACCACCATTTTAGACTGAAATATACAATGAGCTATAAAGTTTGTTTTCTACACATGGAAAAGTTGTCTTGCCATCATCAACTGTTTGCATTGTAATTGTGGTATGGGGACTTATTTAAAGACAAACCGAAAAACCACCTGTCTGCAATGAACATGATCCCTTTTTAATTAAATGTGTGTTGGAAAAATTGAGAGGATTGGAAAAATGTGCTGACTCATCAGTGCTGATGCATTGTGCTTCACTGTCTGAGCTCCTTCCCTGTAGAGACTGAGCCATGTGGAATCACCCACCTTCCATCAATACAGATGTGCAATACAAATGAGGAAAAACCTTATAATCAGAGAGGATAAATACTTCTTGTTTGCTATAGGGAAGTGTATGGACTTGTTGCTATAAATTTTCACTTACATGGCTTCGGGGCTCTTTTCCTTATGTTGCAGCAACTTATGTTCTCAGTTCCTTGGGCTCTAAATTTCTATTTTTTCTTTCAAACTCAGGAAATGGAAAGGCACATAACTTTATGTTCCCCTTCCCGGTTCCCTCTCAAGTGTATCTTCCAAAGTAGCATGATGGGTGAACTTAAGAACTGAAGTATAAATTACTCTTGTCCCATGTGAACACCTTCAGGCCAAAAATGGTTGCAGCTTCCTTCTCAAAGAGCAAATGAATGGACACAACTTTTACTGGGTAGGTGAAACTAGTGCAGGAAGCCTTTAAAGTGTATGTCCCAGAAGAAAAACTAGCCTGTGGTTTCAGGTTATCCAGAAGAGTAATAGATGAATTTGAGAAAACTGAGGGACTTAATACCTGCCAAGCCCTTCAAGAAGACAGGCTCTGGTTATTCTGTCCACTAAAGTCTTCAAGGAGGTTGTGGGGAAAGGCCCTTTTAGACATAACTTAAACCCAGTGATTGAAAGCATTGGAGAAACAAATGCCCATTTTATAATATTTTAGAAGCGTTTTTATTCTTTACAGAACTACCAGATAATCCTTCTGGCATGTTAGCCACATTTAGAGAACTTTTATGTGCTCCCAGTTTGCCTTAGCACGGGAACAACATGTGCCACATAGACAGAAAACTGGGAACTGGTGAGCACTTTCTTCCAAGTTATCTGGAAGTAATATATTCTTTTAATATTCAGGAAGATTACACTCTAGAAAACTGAGAATATTCTGTTTAACTTCATGCTAGTGTGTCAGCTTATATGAATGTATCAAATGTATGAACTTCTTGCTGCTGTAAAGTGCTAATGCTCTTTTCACTTAAATTTAAATATTAATTATGCAGCTATTAGAGCACTAACTAGACAAAAACTGTGACAATTGGATGCAAGGTGAATATATCTAACCATTAGAGAGTAAGACTAAGAGGGAAGCATTGAACGTCAGAGCTTTTTTTAAAAAAAAACCCTATAAAAGTAATTTCATAAATTATTCCACTGATTTAATCCTCATAATTAGTGAAAGATTCTGCAGCAGTGAGTCCCAGATTTCTGCTGAAGTTATCTGATCTACAACTGCTTGATGCTACTGACTGCCACATCAGAAGCTGAGGATGTTCTTGGCATGTAACTGACTTTATTATTTCATATTTTAAAACTGCCTTTCACAAGGAGTAATATGTGCTGTAGGACTTGGGGTCACTGGAGCTGAAATGATACGCAACACGAGTAGCTGCAGTGAAAGAACTAGGAGGGGAAACATATCACCTTCCCTGGGGGTTTTGAATGTAATTTCTGACTCTTCTGTCTTGGAAAGAAAATCCTGCTGTGTGAAATCAGGAGGGCAGACTCTTTTTCTTTCAGGCCATCAATTACTAATGCCTAAATAATCTTTTAGGCAGTACAAAATGCCTTGTACTGCTGTTTATCTCATTGGGTTTATACTGTCTAGACATTGAAGCATGATATAGCTTTGATAATTTTCCTTAATTGACTTGTTAAATTGAGAGTGGATCCCAGGTCTGAGAAGTTAAGTTGGCACAGACATGTCTTGGGTATCTTCGTTGTTTAGTTAATTTGCTTACTTCAGATAAATCCAAAAAGGAGATGATCCAAGTTTCTTCAGAAGTCTGGATTTTGGAGCCTGCCAACCCCAGCTGCCGTCTTTTGATCTTTATTACTGCACAGACACATCTTGATGGACAGAACAGACTATCTGTATGTGTTTCACTACATGTTTTACATGTGCATTCAGTCATAGAGGGGTTGGAGCTAGATGAACTTTAAGGTCCCTTCCAACCCAAACCATTCTGTGATTCACTGCAGGAACCACTGGAACTGACCCTAGAAGAGGAAGTGAAATACAATATTTCTAAAAAGCTGGGAATAGCTTGTCTGCCTCAGACATACCCTCATTGAGAATACACATGCCTAGTCACACTTAAATAGATTTGGTCATTTTAAACAAGGAATTAATCTCAAGAATGTTTTTTTAATAGATATATAGGAAGAATTTTATGCCTTACATCTGTATATCCCAAAGAGATGTCTTCTGTCTACCTAATGACAATGCCTGCTGAGGAGACAAGAATGCCCTGGACAGCAGGTGCCTTTATCTGCTAGGGTTAGATACCCCAAAGCAAGATCCCAAACAACCACGTCCTGTAGGCCAGAGCTGCCTGTGGGAAATCATAGAATGGTGTGGGTTGGAAGGGACCTCTAAAGGTCATCTTGTCCAACCCCCTTGCAGTGAGCAGGGACATCCTCAACAAGATCAGGTTGCTCAGAGCTTTGTTGAGCCTGACCTTGAATATCCCCAGGGATGGGGCCTCAACTACCTTCCTGGGAAACTTGTTCCATTGTTCTACTACTCTCATGGTAAAGAACTTGTTCCTAACATCCAATCTAAATCTCCCCTGATCTCCTTGGTATGTCTGGGGCTGAACAGGGCAGGATGCTCCTGTGGCCTTCATCAGTCAGTTGCAACCTTCCAGGGCCAGGATGAGCAGCACTTCCATGTTGCTTATTAAGTTTTGTACACCAAGCATAAATAAGTTATGGGATTGTTTTCCTCCCTTTCTTTTGTGTTGGCCCTTCAGCAACTTAAGTTTTTGAACAGTTTAAGATCATTTTCTGCCCACATAAGTACCTCCTGTCTGTGTTCTCTTCAGCTGCACCATTATACTGAAAATGTGCACAGAGTAGTAGCACTGCTTGAAATTAGTGTGTATCTACTACCTGAACTAATTAATTTGCTTTCTGGATTAATTACTTCAACATTAGGAAGAATAAAAAATGCCTCCTATTAAAGGGTCAAAATTCACTGAGAAAGAATAGCGGCAGAAGCTATGCCAAGCCAGGCCGCAAGAGAAACTTAGGTAAAACAGTTCATTTCTTTGTCTGATTGTTTGTACCCTGCCAGGTTTCCATGACTCAGGACCAAATATATTGCAGGATTTAACAGGCGGTATCAAAGTTATTTCTTTGCTGAAATGCTGTAGGTTCATTCTCTGTCTGCAATGGCTTTTTCTTTCACATAGCCAAGCTGTAAAGTGTGGAAAGTAGCAGCTTCTAGTGGCCCATGATCCTCTCTCTGTGGTGCTCAGTGTGCTTGTTCTGCTGTAATGTGCTCCTGGACACGCTCTGTAATGCAGCCTTGGATGCATCGTTTCAGGCTGGTTTGTTTTTTTTTCCAGTACTACATTATTAGACCAGCAATGGAAGAGAAAATATCCCCACAAGAATGTTACTGTCCCAAAGTAAACTCAGAATGGAAGAATCAAGGATTCTAGCCAATTTATGGATAAGAATATGAAATAATTTTCTTTAATATTATAATATAATGTGGTAAAATCACCTTGCTTATTCTGGTACTAAAAAGGAAACATGGAGATAATTTATTTTATTGAAGTTATGCCGTGTTATACATTTCATACGTATATGCTTTGTAGGAGTCGACTGCTTTGCAAGTTGATTATATAAATTATCACATTTTTCTTCCACTGTGGTAAATTAATTCAAGACTTGGCTCTTCTGCAGCTCAATTGCTTCATGCTGTTTGAGGACCGGTCATTCTAAGCACTGTAGTTTTTTGGTAGTTAAATTGAAACCCAAGGTGTGCACAGCCACTAATTTGAGGACCCTTCAACTGCCTTCTGAACTGACACTAACTTTGTAGAAGTTGTTGGAGATGCTGTAGAAGTTATGGCAACTTACAGTGGTCATGTGCAGTGCCTTGATTTGCTTAGTTCTCAGTACTCTGCTTTGGGAAGTTCTCATGGCAAAAATGGCATTTAAAGAATACTGGTATAGCAAATGTCTGAAGAAAAAGGGGGGGAATGGTGTGGTTTGGAAAATTAACAACACAAAAACAAACTAAACAAGGAAGAGCAGAGACCTACAATGCAATTAATAGTGTGAGGAAGGTTTATCAGATGATCCTGTTTATGCTTTTAGATGGGAACATGTAGCTCAATGGGAAGGTAACACACTTTCAATAAACTGAAACAGTTATTGCAGGCAATGTGTAATTAACCTTTGGAGCTTTTTATTACTAGATAACTTTAAGACCAAGAGCTTAGAAGGATAAAAAAAGGGATTATGAGATATTCATGTGGATAATGAGAAGATCAAGATTTACCACAGAAAATCAGAATGCGTAAGAGATCCTCATGTTTTTAGGATTTAAACTGACAGTTTCAGTAAACATTAACTGACAGGAGTAGGTAAGAACTCCCCCAAGGGCAGGTTTTTCACCAACACGGGTTTTGCTCCCTCTTTAAAAATTATTACACTTAGTGCTACTAGCCCAGATAGGATTTAAGATTGCGTAGTCTGTGAGACCAAGATAAACACCATAATTTGTAAATCCTTAGTAGCTTTTAAGAGCAAAGAGTTGTTTTGGGCATAGATATGGAAGTATTTACAACACTATAAAGATTACTCTGAAGTATTTTAAACGTGCAGTAAAATTGAGGTTCAACCTTTTAAAGATGGAAAAGGCACATTTTGGGGGGGCATTGAATTTTTCTACAAAACTTATTGCTCTCATTCTCAGCACAGAAATGTGGGCATATATCTGAGTAGTTTGGCTCCTAAATGTCAGCAGTAATTGCCACATCTTCTTCAGGGTGCCTGCTTTTCACCTCCAGCACAGTGAGAAAAGCGTGCAGCTCAGAATTGCTTCAGATCTTGCCTCTTAAGCTTCCTACAGACATGTCTACACTTATTTCTGCATGTTATGACATCTGTTCTAGTGCCGACTGATTTCAGGAGTTCAGCAAATACCGCTCAACTTGAAGACTTCAGTTAGCCAGCAGGTACTGGTCAAACAAGTGGAGCTCTGAGAGGACAGAGGGCATCTTTTATAAGGGCATATGGAACAAGGGGCAATGGTTTTAAACTAGAGCAGGGCGGATTTAGATTAGACATTAGGAAGAAGTTCCTTGCTCTGAGGGTGGTGAGACACTGAAATGGGTTGCCCAGAGAAGTTGTGGACACCTCATCCCTGGACGTGTTTAAGACCAGGCTGGATGAGGCTCTGAGCAACCTGCTCTAGTGAGAAATGTCCCTGCCCATGGCAGGGGGGTTGGAACTGGATGATCTTCAAGATCCCTTCCAACTTGTGGTTCCATGGTTCGCATTTGGCCAGAGTAGAGCTGAGGTCCAGGCTGACACCATCAGTGATCGAGCCCTAAATGTCCAAGGACTTCTCCTTTACAGTCTCCCTTGTTTCTTTGAGGTTTCACGAAGGATAACCCCTCCTTAAGTATTTCACTAACTTAGCATTACAGGACTATGCTCACAATCTGCAGGAAACTTAAGCTGGAAGTCAAGTGTTTCTTGTGAAAATCAGAAGATCCCACTTGGAGCTGTGATGCCATTATGTTTGTAATAGAAAATACTTTTGAGTTTTAAAATCATGGATCATGATTATTCATCATAATGATGATTATTTTTTAAGATCAGTAATAAGTGAAGTGAGACTGTAATCTTAAAAATTGGGATCTCTATCTTGCAGATCGCTGTCATCTAGACTGGAAAAAGGAGAGGAATATCCCTGAAAACAAAGGATTTACTAGGACGTTGTATGTGTGCGGCCTTCTGAGTCCAATTACTCTTTTACAGTTCTAATTCTAAGATTCTGAGATAGAGTAATAACAATCTACCAAAAAAGATGCAGAGTTAATCAAGGTGACAAAGTAGGGAATATTTGCTTTTACTCATATTTTTTTTGACAAACCACACACCCATTTTTAAAGTAATGAATAAATAAACCAGAGCTAAATCATTGAGTAGATTACTTCCTTCAATATTATGTTGTCTGATGAGGCAATTTACAAACCTGGTGAGAAACTGTGCAGCATAGTGTGAAATGATATTAGTAACTGTGCCCAGGACTCGATCTAAACTGATAGATTTCTGCTGGGCACATCATAAATTCAGTGCTCCCTTTAATACAGACCTTTTATTATTACTTGCATATTGGTTGTTGCTATGCCACTGAAAAATAATTTGAGAGTACAGAAGAAAGGATGCTGCTAGAATGGTGAGAACAACATATGAAGCAATAAACACTGAATTATGATTATCAGTCATTTGTAAGCTTTTCTGGTCTGATTTAGTTTGCAGTAGATTCCAACAGAGTTAAGAAGGACAATCCTTAATGAAAAAGAAAATGATGACTTGTGAAAGGCTAAACTGCGAGCACTAGTTGAGTTCGATAAAACTCTTTAGGTATAAATAACAGCAAAGAGCCACTGATTCTTGCTGAGGGCTATTATTGACTTAAAGAGAAATCTCACATCTATCAATCAATAGGTAGGTTTAGCCATGAGATTTTTACTACTAAGAGAAATGAACCAGGGGAAAAAAAGGGACCTGATGTTAACTGTCTTAGTATGTTATGTTTCACAAAGCTGTGTTTCAATGGGAAAGTGGAGCTGTAATAAAAATGGAGATTTTCTTGAAACTGCAGATACTGAGAGGTAAAAAAAATATATAAAAAATTAGAAAGGCTATGTTTATCTATTACTTGAATATTGCAACTAAATAATGTAGATTGTGTTGCTGCTGTTCCTGGTCTGTGTAGACTGAGGTAATAGAATTCCCTGAAAGGAGGTTGGAGTCAGGTGAGGTTGGTCTCTTCTCCCAAGGAATAAGCAATAGGACAAGAGGAAATGGCCTCAGGTTGCTCCAGGAGAGGTTTAGGTTGGACATTAAGAAAAACTTCTTCCTTGAAAGGGTTGTTAAGTCCTGTAGCAGGGTGCCCAGGGAGGTGGTGGAGTCTCTGTCCCTGGAGGGACTTAAGACATGTAGATGAGATGCTGAGGGATGTGGTTTAATGGTAGGATTGGCAGTGTTAGGTTAATGGTTGGACTTGATCTTCAAGGTCTTTTCTAACTGAAAAGATTCTATGATCCCATCTGAAAATGTATGGACAAAAAATACTCAAGTTTCAAGAAATTTTGTGAGAATGAAATTACTTCAACTTAAAGCAGGTAATATTCAGGGTAACATTGACATGACACAGAAGGAAAGGGAAGAAGAAGAAATGCTAGATGATACAAAAGCCCTGACTGAGGAGGCAAGTGCTAATTTTTTTTCTTCATAACCCTTTATTATAGGGCATAAACATGGTCATATTTGGCCTTGCTGGAAGTGCTGATAGCTCCTGAATGCCATCTAACAATTCCCATACCTTCCTATTTTTCCTTAACTCCTTCACATGATTATATCTATAGGAAGAGCTGCTGAAATGAGATGGACTAAATCTCACCATGGACTGGTGATTTGGGGTTTTTTTGTCTCTTCCTACGAGAGGGGGATGGTCATGACTCTGCCAAGGTTGAGTTTATGCTCTTTTGGGGAGGAGAGCTCTTCATTCAATACCAAACAAATGTCCTCCTTTTTCCCTTTTATTAGTGAGAAACTGGCTACAATCCAGTCATTTCTACAAACTGCTTCTTCTAGAAAGAAAGGTTAATTCTGAACACTGAAGTTTCTAAAAGAAGTTCCCAGATCTGTTTATTTTTACTTTAGGAAAGCAAATTCTCATCTGTAAGAGAGCTCTAAAGGACTTCTTCAGAAAATACTCCTGATATTAAACACCTTTGAATACACAGAGCTGAAACAATTAGAAATGTCAGTTTAAAAGTATTGCTACTTAACAGCGTACACAGGAAATCAGTCTAGCAAATAAGATCCTGTTCCAGAAGAATACCAAAATCCAACTGCTTCTAGAGGGGCAGGGTAGCTGGTATCTTTTATAAAATATTAGAAACTAATTTTCTAACATGCTGACATTTTCTTATGATTGTGGGCAATTTAAGAAACTAACTTTTGAGAATTTTTTTTATTTTAAATTTAAGAAATTAATTTTTGCCATTAAGAAATGTTAGAGGAGGTTTTAGGCTGCATGTAACTATGTAAAAAAAAAAAAGTGCCTTTCATGTATTTTAAAGGACTGAAGAGTAATAGCAAATTGGTCCTACGCAGGGAGGTGTTAAATTCTGTTGACTTTGATGTCACAAGACCTTTCATATCGCTTAAGCTGATTCCCTAGTTCAATCCACATGTCAAAATACAGTCTGCTTTATTTATAGTAATATTCAATAGGAGGAAAAAAAATTGACTACTACTTTCCAAGTGGCCCTTCTGCAAGGGCAGAACAAAGCAAACATCCCAAACAGATTTTCCTATTGACTCCTGGTGTGTGTAGATTTGTGTTTTGGTTTTTTAATTTATTCCCTCCTGTTACTGAGGTATAAAAATCCATCTTTACACCAAATTAATTTCAAATCAATTTTCTCCCTTTGATCAGTCTCAAACGTTCCACTCAGTACTATTAGTTTATGCACAAATGTCTTCTGTAACAAAATAAAAACAATTTGCCAAAAGTTTGACAGAAACAGTAGAAAATAAAAAAGTACGCCATGATATTTGCCTGTTTCTAAATCACTGTTAACTAAATCGTATCAGTGAACTCTCATCACAGTAAATGTCACTTGTAGAGTCGGAGACTGCTGAGGAAGTGCCTATAAATCTGAGGTGGGGATCCTCAGGGAGTCAGCCCTGACTCCCCAGAGCAAGCGGTGCAGGACAACACCCCCTTCCCCTTGCTTGTGCTGGGTGGTGTTTGGCCCTAACCTTCCTTGGTTCCCAAGCTGTGGTGTTGAGTCTCTCAATTATTATCTGTGCCTTTTCTCTTCAGAATTCCTGCAAAAATGATGCTGTCACAAGACACTGAGAGGGGTTTTTTTTGCAGCATGATGCTGTGGTTGTGGGAACATCTGAAGGCACAGCGCTTGCTGGAGGTCTTGGCAGGCTGCGTAAAGCAATCTCAATGATATTTCTTATACAGACTGAGCTCTGGAAGGAAATATCCCCTTGGCTTGCTCCTGAAGAGTGCAATTGTAACATTATGTTTATTGTGGATGACCAGTGGCTAAACTGGAAGATAAGGCTTTTGACAGGGTTAGTATAGTATCTTCTGCAAGATAACTTTATTTAAGCTGCTAAGACACAACCTACAGCACTGTGACTACGCCAAGTAGGAAAAATAATAATAGTGATGAAATGGATAAGTAGCAATTTCAGATTCAAGTTGTCACACTCTCAGCCTGTCCCAAAGTCACATCATCAAGGAGTATGTGGACTTAAGTAGGGACTTGCCTTCAGTTGCCGGGGTAGTTCAAATATTCAGTGTTACGTTAAGATTTTAGAGTTCTTGTGTTGCTGGTTTTTTTTGAGGGTCTTTTTTTTTGTTGTTTGGTGGGTTTTTTTGGTTTTTTAGTTTTATTGAAATGGATTGATATTCCCCTGTCTGTACTGACAAAGATGTAGTGAACTGCTGCAGTATTTCACACAGTGTTTATTTAGTTATGGTGACCTATCAACAGTATAAAAAAGACGTGGAGCTGATGTTTCATAGCTCTGTAGTTTTATTGTGCTGTGATTCAGAGATATAACAACATATATGGAAGGTATCACTGCAAATGTGGATGCAGTGTACATGGTCTGAATAATACACAGATTAAATCTAAAAATATACTATTGTATAGAAATAATAGCATTGAAATTAAGTCATTATGGGTGACATGAGAACCTAGTGCAAACCAACCCTACATCCTTCTCAGGAAGAATATCTTGGAGAGATATTGCAGCTCTTTGTGAAGGCTGTCATGGGCTGGTTGGCCACTTGCAGAGGAGAGGAGCAATCCTGAGGGATCATAGAATCATAGAATGGCCTAGGTTGGAAGGGACCTCAGAGATCACCTAATCCAACCTCCCTGCCATGGGCAGAGACACCTCTCAATTAGATCGGGTTGCTCAAGGCCTCCTCCAAACTGGCCTTGAACATCTGCAGGGAGAGGACATCCACAACTTCTCTGGGTGATCTATTCCAGAGTCTCACCACCCTCATATTGAAGAACTTTTTCCTAAGATCCAGTCTAAATAATGAGCCTTTCCCCGCACCTTGGTTTGGTCAGAGTTTTATCACCTCGATCTTGCTTGCTGCGGCGGTTTGGTTTTGCAGGTAGCACAGCAGTGTCATTGGTTCTGTTTTTCCTTGGGTTAGAATTCAAAGCTTTGGTAAATAATTAAAAATTAAAGGGAAGGTTAAACTTCAGGAAATAGATAAGACTAAAATTACCAGCAGTTCCTGTTCCTACTGGTATCTCAATCAGGTTGTTGTTGTGTGTCTGCTCGGCTGTTCCCTCTTGTCACATGGTGTTGTCCAGCAGGGATCTCTTCCGGCTTTGGGAACTGGCTCAGAAGAACAGGGCTCAGCTGGAGCCCTGAGATTAGGTATAAATCAAGTATAACATTGTTGTCCACAGAACAGAGTAGGAGGAAGAAAATTGTAGTTGTGGACTGATGTTTGTCCTCTCTGAGGGTGCTGATAGACATGGAAACATATGCAAATGCCCTCTCCTGTCCATGCACGCAGAAGAGCCTGGGACCATTCAGGGAGGCTCTTCCCTTGCAATCGATCCCACAGCTGATAGTTAGTAGAAAAATAAGAAACACCTCATCTCTCACTCTTCTGTGCCCTGCTACGGGTCAAACCATGCTCCAGTTCAAAATACACAACCAGAATAATTATGGACAGGGAAAGAATAGATAATTATTTCTTGTGTATATGGTAGTATTTGTAATGTCTTCGCCAGGAAATGTAGCAAAAAAAAAGTAGAAAAAAGTCATTGCAAAGCAATTGTGAAATCCCATTTTCACTTGTACCTGTGCTGAATTTTATCCTTGATAATTCTGTTTCAAGAGTAGCCTTTTCCGTACAGTGAAGCATGACCTTTCTCTTCAACATGAACTTTACAGTATGCTCATTTCCCTGGTAAGCTAATAAGGAAATAGATGTTAAAAAAAAAAACAACCCAGGAGCCTCACTTGTCAGTTCCTACCATGTTCTTGTTTTATCCCCTGTCCTCAAAAACGACCTTTCATCATCCATGTTAGGGAAAATCTCTTAATGTTGTAACACATTTGTGGAGGAATTTATGGTTTTGGCTGGACACGTTCTATAGATATGTAAGAAAAAATAGAAAATGCTAATTTCTGTCTTGCCCACTAAGTAGGGTTTTTCCATCTAATAGACACTGAAGCACATCATTGACCTCTGCAGTCTGCTGCTGAGTCACTGAAGTGGTAATGAGCTGTCTATAGACAACAGGACAAACTGCCTCAAGTTGCTCCAGGGGAGGTTTAGGTTGGATATCATGAAAAATGTCTTCACCAAAACGGTTGTCCAGATCTGGCCGAGGCTGCCCCGTGCAGAGGCGGAGTCACCATCCTTGGAGGGATTTAAAAGCTGTGCAGCTGTGGTGCTGAGGAACATGGTTTAGTGGTGCCCTGGCAGTGTTGGGTTAATGGTTGGACTCCAATGATCTTGAAAGTCTCTTCCAACCAAAATGATTTTATGATGGGTGACAGTTTCCCACCCAAGTTTTGAACATCTTAAATGTGTTGTAACTTTGGGGGAGTAGTGTTTGAGCCTGTCCCAACCTACACAGAGAACAAGGAATTTGAAAGTAGCTTTCATTACCTTCAGATTCTAGACTCTGCTGGAATGACAGACTCTTAGAAATCCTTTCAAAACAATTTCATTAGTATTACTGCAACAACCAGACAAGTGAGAGATCCAGTGCAGGATGCCTCTTTTTGCTATGGGATGTTATGGTGGCAGTTCCGCTCACAAATTGATAGTATCAGTCACAATTTAGTCATTACAGGTTTGCAGTAAGATTGCTGGCCTGTACATTTTTGCTGCTTTCTCTACAAAAGACTGAAAATCTGCAGCAGTGCAGAGTTTGAAAACATTGAGGTTTGTCTGGTTTTTCTTTTCCTTTTAGGAATTGCAGGAATGTTTGGATTATTTGTTTCTACAGGGAGTTTTTTTAAAAAAGTGTTTCCTTGCTGGGTCTGTATAAGGAAACATGAAAATGCACTTTATTTTGTAGAGCCTTTTAGAGTTAGAGGACTCTGTGCAGCTGAGGCAGGAGGTGAATTTCAAGGGAAATCTGAAAAGTTTTACTACTCAGCACTATTTTTATCACAAATTACTGGCTGTTCCCACTGAAAACAGAAACACAGTCGTCTGTTCACTTGTTAGCAGACATGTTGATACGGCCCGGCGTGAGATGCAGGATGACAGCTCCATAAACAAGTTGTAAAATTCCTGCTTTATTTCCGAGCTGAGTTGGGAATTGCATCTTGGTACATTCGGAAAGGCAAGAGAATTATCCAGCTCAGACAAACCTTCAGCACCAAATCCTCCTTTATCCTCTACCTCTGCACCAGCCCAAGTGTCACACAGGCAGCACAGCAGGAGGTGGAAGAAAGCACAGAAAGTCTTTACAAGACTGGAGAGAGTGAAGGATCTCATGGGACCTGCCAGCACTAGTCTATATCAGAATTTTCCAGCAGAATGGTAGAGGATTTTCTTCATATTTGGCTTTCCTGAGCCCTCTGAGTCCACATTTGTTTGTATATGTGTGACTAATAGGAGAGCAAAATTTTCCTGCTTTGCAAATCCCACCTTTAGGCATGAATTTCCAATTATACATGACTGGGGACATGAGAAGGTTACAATAAAATTTGAATAATGGTCCAGAGATACTGTCACAGCCTGCCTTGCAAAACTTGGAGAGGGGGGAAAACGTATGCACAAATGAATGCAGAAACCGTTCTGATTGGGTTTTGTCCTGTTTTTCGTACTGCTGATTGCTCTAATTTTTGTTTTAAAACTAGAACAAAAGAGCCATTATCAGTTATCATGTAGCAAAGAGCTCCTCTTGCCACGGAAAGATGCTTTGTGATTATGTATGGCACATCCCTCACATTTATTTAGCTCAATAAACAATGTGGAGACAGCTTGTAGGAAATGAATCCTCTCTGCATTATCTTGTTATCTGAAGCTGTGTGCATTTCCTCTGGAAGAAAGAGTGCTGGAATTACTGTGTTTATACTTGGAATCATAATATAAATCAACTCACAAGAGGAAAATAATTGGTGTCCCCACACTGAATTCCCCGATTTCCAGGTTCTGTATTTAGATTGCAGCAGAACTATCGAATTTCCTTGCACACAGTGTTAAGAGCTGACTTTATGGCCAGGTGTGATGGGTGGTATCTCTCAGATAGTGGGGAATTTATCAGCTCTTTCAATAAAGAAAATCAGATCCCAAAGGAGAGCAGTAAAAATGTTCAGGTGATGTTTCCCCTGCTGAAGCAAGACACTACTATTATTTCTTTTCCAAATGTCACATTTCCAAGCATGACACCAATGTCTTAGCATAAAAGTACTTGTGAGCTATCACACAGGATAGAATTGGCGTACAGAAAGCTTCACATCACGGCAGATGACACTGTCCTTTTAGGATTGCCCTGATTTCCTTAACCTTGAAACTCTTTGGAGAAGAGCGTGATGGGGAAATACTAAAATCATCCCATCCCTGGCTTGTGTCAGTGATACTTGTTGAGAGTGTGAAGAATAAATACAAAACTGATACCTAGTTGGTGGTAGGCAGCACGGGTAGATGGGTGGCTTTGCTGACTTTTCAGGGAGGTACACTAAGTAACAAGGATAGGGAAACTTTATTTTCTTTAGGAAAATACTCTGGGAAGTCGTTTCAGATTTTATTGTGAGAACAGAAGCCCTGATTGGGAAATGACTGAAAGCTCCAGTGTAACTGCAACTCTCTTCTCTTTATTATTGAACCTGAGGGCACGAAGGATTTGAGGATCCAGCTCTTTAATCCTTTGCTTCATTGGAGAAGTTGAAAGCCCATCATGCTTTACCAGTTCATGGTGTGCTCTGGGGGCAGGCAGAAGCTGGCAAGTGGGACTCTGTGCACCCAGCACTGCTGACAGTGACTTCAAACCACAAAATCACCTCTTTACACGGCAACAGTAATGTCCATCATTGATGTACAGATTTGTTCTGTCACCTTTGCCCGGCCTGAGGTGATGCGTTACTGCGGAAGAAGCTGGGTTAGAACTGCTGTGAGTTATCCTTGGTGAAAGGACAGCGGATACCGCACAGAGGGCTTTTAATCTAACTGCTGGTTTATTTGTTGTGGAGAGAGGGTTCTAGTGCTTAAATGCTACCCTGTGCTCTTTCTGATTAGAAAAATCAGAAGAGTGTGTACTTCCAAAGAAAGTTTTGCCTGGATGAGAAATAAAAATGGACTGACTATAAATTGAGAGAGTTTCTCAAGAGTCTGCACTTATTAATTAGAAGAGGAGGTAAACAATTACTACGCCATGAAGATTCACATGCAGATGAACATATAAAGGTGACAAGAATAAAGTCATCAAAGCAAAATTACATGAAATATCAAATGGGTCAATGTTTGTTTTATGTACCCTGGTGGGGGACTGTTTAATATCTGAGCAACTGCTTACATGGAAACACTGGGACTAATAAGGAGTCTGATCCTCCAAGTGCCTTAGCGCTTCTAAATGTCATTAAAAGTCACTCCACCAGATAAGTACTAAATATATATATTCTAGCTATCAAATCCAGATTGCTGTGGGATGTGTATGAAACTGTGCATATGTAACATCCTACACCTAACCTTAGAGGGTAAGACTTTTATCACTAGAGGATGCTTCTGTGGCTGTTCGATTCTATCGCTTCCACTTCTTGTGAAAACATGAGTTTATTTTAGCTGTTTTCAGAAGCCATTCGCAGCCCTTTGAAGGTGCAGGGTAGGTGGTTTTGCCCAGCACAGCCAGCATAACCACTGCAGAATAATAGGACTGTCTGCATAAGCTGGGGAGCACCTCAGGGTTTTCCTCTCCTGGCTGGATAAACTACTGCTAGGCTAATCACAAAACTCAACATTTGGTGCTTACCTGAAAATCAGATTTAGCCTTTGCAATACTTTGATTGGAAAGCGAGGCACTGGAAGACTGAGAAACTCCAGATGTCAAAATGTTTGGGGAAAAAGACTGAATATCTCCTATTTAAGTTACTGTTGATTTGTAGATGAGCTTGATGGATTACTCATAGAATCATAGAATGCTTTGTGTTGGAAGGGACCTTAAAGATCATCTAGTTCTAACACCCCTGCCATGGGCAGGGACACCTTCCACTGGAAGATCCCTTAATGCTCCACATGCACAATCTGCCTTAGCTGAAAATAGAGAGGTGTAGTCAGTGGGTAAATTGGGAGGAGAAATGTGTGGTGGGGCTCTCCCAGCATCGTCTCACCTAATGGCAGGGTGCATGTGAAACATCCTCATTGGTCTCTGCTTTGACAGTGAGGGGACAGGCTGCCTTTGGGGTTCCTCTGCCTGCTCTCCTCATGCTCCTAGCTACCAAAGCTGGGTCAAACCCAGGGAAGTGAAAGGGAGAATGCTCCATCCTTTCTTTTTTTTTTTTTTTTCCTTTGGATCTTCCTATTAAGAACAGGGCAGATCTAACTTCATGAATAACAGGCCTGATTGAACTTCATGGCTTATTTGCTAAGTGGCCAATCTGGATCTTATTTTGAGGAGAAAAATAATGATTCTAAAATAGCCCTTTATTCAGATAAGTGAAACCATTTCAAGATAGAAAAATACAATTAACTTCAATACCAAAAAAAAGAAATTAAAGGAGCAAGGAACTTTCTGTCAACAAAATATGATGATTGACCAGGTTACAGCGACAACAGCTCACACACTGGCATGATCAGAGTGATGATTAATGCACATATTAACTCGGAGGAAGTTTTCACATGAAATATTTGCTATCTAATCCATTACTTCTCTAGTCAATTCTCTAGGTCTGTCTCAAAGTTAATGCATATTGAGTGCAATTATTGCCTCCTCAAGATCATTTATGTGAGAGCACAAATAACTAATTAGCCATACTTCACTCTATGAAGGCCATCTAAGCGATTTAATTCACTTAGTCGTATTGAGAGTACTAAGAAAATACTCCCATTAGCAGCAATGGGAAGAGAAACGGACACAGCGCATCATTGGTTTGCAGTTGTGATGGTTTGCACAGATTTCACCATGAAACTGCTCGGACCGTAAAACCAAAGAACTACTTTTGTTATATGAAATTGCATTAAACTCTGATTAAAAATTAATGCAACTTCTAATTGGAAATATCCTGAAATTAATGGTTAAATACTTATAGCAATATATTAGGTTAGCAATGTCAGTTTTTAATGAATTAATTTTAATTATCAGATAAAGGCATAGAATCAACTGGTTTTAAAGATGTAAATTTCCATCTTCTGGAGTCTGGCCATAACTTTTCCCACTTTGTTTATTGCTTGATCTTTAATATTGATTGGTCAACCTATATTTGCCTTTGTAAAAGTCTTTGAAGATGCTTTATTATCCAATCCCTTTTATTGGTTGCGTTTCGTGACCTTTTTTCCTCTTTCTATTCTTTACTCCCTAACTTTTCTGGTTCTCAGACACAGCTTTTTAAATACTTTTTCTGCATTTGCCAAGCCTCTGCGAGCAGAGCTCACTTAGAAAGTTTATCGAAGCAAAATCTTTTGCTTTTATATATTGTCTCATCTCATCTGACCAAACAGATACTAAACTATTCCAGTGTAACCTCTTGTTTCAGTACAATACACTGTTGAAGTCATTGAGAGCTCTTACAATTTGATGTATAACATAGCTTTAAAGATATGCATATTTGTTTTATAATAGATTAAATATAATAAGGTGTGTGTATAGATATTAAAAATCTAAGGCATAAAACAGGAGCAAGTAACCTACTGCATATTTTTATTGCACTGTTCCCTCAATCTCTGGTTATTAATAACAATCCTTGTTGCACTAGTTTATAGAAATTCAGCCTCCTGTCTGCTGAATCCAATTTCCTTCCTAAGAAATCTATAAATAATAGTCTTTCTCCTATGCTTATGAAAATAGCAAATATCACAAACAAGAGACTTGAGCCTAGCACATACTTTGCTAGAAATACTCTGCTGAAGTCCTTGATGACGTATGTGAGGCTTCTCCCCAAGCTTCCGCTGCTTTGTCAGGAGCGAGGGATGCTGAGGAGGTAGCGTGAAGGCAGAGCCGAAGCTGGCAGATGTGCTTTGCGGTCAGGAGGGTTTGTTAATATTTTAATTTCTTCAAATTTGTTGTGTGTGTATAAGGGAGGATGAGAGAATGTGTTCTCAATCTTAGTTATTCCCAAGCTGAGACTAAATACATAAAATGCCGAGCTATGCTGTTGCATGTGACACGTTGGGTTTTGTAGAAGAGTTTTATTGGGCTAACCTCAAACAGTATTTTAGGTTTATGTACTTCAGCTGTCTTCTGGATTAATTAATTGGCATGCAGGAATATAAAAAGCCATTTTAAGAATCTTATTGTCTTCAAGCATGTCTCCAACTTCTCCACTTACTAGAAGAAACAAGTTGAAATTCCCAACAGCCAAGTAGCACAAGCTCTAACTTATCTGTCTTAACAATACCAGAGTTAACCACTGTCAATATTGTTGTCTGTGCTCCAATTATATTTTGAATAATAGTATAGTTATGTGTGAAGTAACTGTTTCCCCTTCTCTGAATGAAAATTATCCATGATATATAACTCTCCAATGTATATTGAAAAAGATCCATTTTTAAAGCAATCGTTCCCAGGCTTGCAATATAGTTGTGGGAGGAGGAACTCTTTAGATGCTGTGCTCATGCAGAAATGGAGAAATTTTTATCTTTTCTTTCAGAATTCGTGTGTATTTTTGAAGTTTTCTTCATATGGTATTTAAGAAACATAAGGAGTAGCACTTGAAATAAAAAGCTGAACATATCCAAAGCATTTTTGGATGAGTAATGAGCTATACAAGATGCACAGGTTTGCTGTGCTATGGATCTTGAAAAGTGCTTATAATAATATGATATATTTGTCTCCAAATTTCTCCTGAATCAGCTTTTTATGGTAATTAACACCAAGTAATGGTGACTTGCTGAGTTATCTTTCAAACTTTTCTGATTTCAAATCACATAGAACTCAATTTTAGTTATCCACATCGTTGTGTTGTTTTTTTTCTGAACTATTTACACACCCTATGTCACAAAGTTATCCTAAATCCCTGATGACCCTTCGAAAACCACACAGACAAACTGCCAGAGTCAGGGAGTTCTTGCCGTGGGATCAAAGCAAGGGATTTATGAAGAAGCTTAAGAGTTCTCTGTAAAAGAGAAATCTGGCTGTTGTTACAGAAATACCAATAATTAAAATAGAGGTTCTTTTTAATTGCTTGTAGAAGCCCTGGGAACCTAAGTTACACATTCAAGTTTTAATGACGCTTTATGCACTCGTGTAATGTCATTTTCCATGTCTTGCAGGACATAGAATATACTAAAAATCTGCATAGGTTCGAAAAACAGAAGGAAAACACTGAAGAAAATCGTTGGAAGGGAAATATTTGTCACATGCAAAGATTCTGCCTCAATTTCAAGAAATCCTTGAACCACAAGTAGCTACAGGCTGGGAAGGTATGGTGGGAAATATTGTTGTGTTCTTGTCTGTTACTGCTTCTTCTCTAAACACTGGCTGTGGGCAATGTTTGAGGACACTGGACTCAACATGCATGTTCAGTTGGAGCTGATCCAGCTGTTCTAACGCTTCTGTGGTATTTTCTTTTGTGTTTTTTTGGAAAAATCCCTAAAAGAGTCTAACCTGTAGTTTTTATTCCAACTCTGTCACTTTTCTGCATCAAGCTCCACATAAAAGGTCATAATAAGGAGACAACACATCATGACCAATAACATTAAATAAATTTGAGGCTGTAATGGAAGCTACCAAAGGCTAGAAAGGTCAATGTGACAAATAATAATGGTGACCTGGATATACTATGATTAGCACTGAAGTGGCTCTTGGCTTCTCACACAGTCTGAGCTTTGTATTTTTCTTCTCATGGTGGGGCTATCTCTGAAGCATTCTCACTACTTTGGGAATGAAAGTCAGGGGAATGAGCTGTATTTCCCTCAGTAGATCAATTCTTATATTTTAAAATACTGAAAGAAGCAGTAACATATTCTAAATTTAAATTATCCTGCATGGTTTTAACTGTACAGATGCAAAGGTCACTAAATAATGTCATTTTTAGCCACACGCCACAGGGAGCTATCATATATTATCTAGCGTTCTGATGGAAGTAAAAATGATTAATTTTTACTTTGTCTTGTGTGATTTACTATTAATGTTCCTTCTGGGATAATCTAGACTTGATTGTTTGGCTGAAACTGAGCTCTTTATTTTTCATTAAAGATAAACAGGTTCCAGCTAATTCACAGTATTAAAATATTTTAGATGTAAAAACTTGTTTTCAGCTAACTGCTTAGAGGAGTTGTAGTCTTCTGTGAAGTGTGTGTATTCAGTACACTGAGTAATAAAATATCTACTGAAGAGCATTCTGTAGGAAAGCATTTTATAGGAAAGAAAGAAAAACTAGATGCTGAAACCAACAGAGGATGGTGATGAGCTGCTGTGGGCTGAGCCACACTTGTGACTTTCTCAAAATCATAGACTTGTTTTGGTTGGAAGAGACCTCTAAGATCATCAAGTCCAATTGTTAGCCCAGCACTGCCAGGTCACCACTCAACCCTGTCCCTCAGCACCACATCTCTACTGCTCTGAAATCCCTCCAGGGATGGGGACTCCAGCTCTGCCTTGGGCAGCCTGGGCCAGGCCTTGACAACCCTTGTGGGGAAGAAATTGTTCCTCAGGTCCAGCCTAAATATCCCCAAGCAACTTGAGGCTGGTTTCCCTTGTCCTGTTGCTTTGGGAGAAGAGACCAACCCCACCTGGCTCTAACCTTCTTTCAGGCAGTTGATGAGAGCAAGAAGGTCTCCCTTGAACCTCCTGCAGGCTAAAGAAACCCAGGTCCCTCAGTTGCTCCTCACCAGACTTGTACTCTAGAGCCTTCCTCAGCTTTGTTGCACTTCTCTGGACATGCTTCAGCCCCTCAATGTTCTTCTCGCAATGAGGGCCCCAAAACTGAACCCAGTGTTCGAGGTGTGGCCTCAGCAGCGCTGAGTACAGGAGGACAATCCTTGCCCTAGTCCTGCAGCCCAGTCAAGTTACTGTAGGACTGGTTCTGCACCTCTTACAGTAGAGAGATTTTTCTCTTAGTCCGGTACCAGACCATTTGACTGAAGATCCCCTTCAGGGACAGCCATCAGGTTTTTCTTGTATTTTTAGCCCCTAGAAGTATTCCTGCGAAGAAGTTTATGCATCTGGATTACATATAGCTCAATCCTGTAATGGACAGGGTAAATGGAATCACATACTTTCCGTACAAATCACGCCAATGGTTCCACAAAAGCCCATTCCTACGCATCCATTAAGTTTATGGCTCCAGATTTAGAAGTAGGAGTGGCAGGGGCCAGCTCGTCGAAGCAGCGCAGGGGACCTCGATGAAGCACTTTTAGCAAGGTGGATGGCAGAGGCAAATCAATTCTGCTGCAGACCTAATGGGCAGGAAGGAAATTGGGAATTTGCAGATTCAATTATTTCTTCGTCTCTCACCAGAAAACGGCTTCTATGTTCCCTAACTGATTCAGCCATAATCAGGCTGCGGTTTATTTTGCTTATTTCTAACCCGTGCCCATACCTAAATACCGATACATTTCAGTCTAAAATGTTTTAATAAAAGCAAATGGGCAATAAAATGTTTCTAATAGGTAATTTCAAGCAGGCAGGTGAAACCCTAGCAAAGCAGAAAGCAAAGTAAGCAGCTTTGGATATTATGGCAGAAATGTTTGTGTAAACCACTGTGTGCATTCACTTTAGGCCTAAAGTCACCTTTTGGCACTGAATGTTCACATTCTGTTATCATACTTGGTATTTTCCTAGCAGATAGGAGTGAATTGATAGTATTAATTTTTATTTTTATCCTGAGCTTGAATGCTCTAAAGTAGGAGATGCAGCAGCCTGGAAATATGTTGCAATTAGGTGACCTGTATGGCAAAAAAAACCATTTAGAGAAACAATGTTTTCTGCACTTCATTAATGTTCAGGTAGTTTGTGGGAAAATGATCTTAATTAAAATTCTTTTTAACAATTACCCTGTGACATGAAAAAGCACATGAGAACTTTATTTGATGCCAGTGCTATAAGAAATTAATTGAAGATAGAAACAAGTGTTCTGTTGGAGTTTTTTGGATATTGCTGATGCTTTGAATTGGAAAACCTGACTTTTTTTTCCTGCTCTAAAGGTTTGGGAATATCCATTTTCTTTGAAATTTCATCTTGTTACTCCCTACCCTCCTCAGAAAACCTAAGTTGAGTTTTCTGTGCAATAGTAAACAATTTATTTAGGTTATATTCAAAACTCTATTGGAAAAATGACAGGTTGCCATAACAGGAAGGCATGGGAAGTTCATCATGACTGACAAAATAGAAAATAAAATTTATATTAAATCTGAAACTGACTGGGGGGAAAAAAAGCATCACATACTAAACATAGAATGTGGGATCACATTCGTACTAACCCATAAATGACATCTTTAAATACTCACATTAACCTGTCTCAAAGCAACATGGAAACTTCTCCAGCTCATCCAAAACGCTGCCCAGTATCTTTGATTGTAAGATCTGGTGCTTGCAGAAGATGCTACTTTGAGATGAGTCGACCTCTCACAGTACAAACCATTGCTGTATCTGAGGAATCTTGCTAATTTTGTGAGCAAATATTGGTAATACTAAATACAAGGCGATAATAAATATTTAGCAATTGGCAAGCTATTGCTGGGTAAGGGAGGAGCTAAAAACCCCACTCTGATCTAACAATTTATTTTTTTTTTTCCTGATAATACAAGAAATGCAACCAGAAATCATTTAAAAATGAGACATTTTTTATGTAATCTGCTTCTCTTTATTCCAGAGCTATAATTTACAATTATGGTCTTCAGCCAGATAGTTATGCCCCTGAATATTTCCAATGATTTTGACCAATGGTACATTCCTATGCTCTGGAAGCATTGTTTCTCTCCTTTCTTGAATAAACATGAGTTACAGGAGCCTAAGTTAAATTTTATTTAGTATCTTTCCCTTGAAAACAAAAGAAACTAATATTTTCAATGAAAAATCAAAATTGGGTAGGTTTGTTTACTGTAGCACTTGCTAATCAACATGCTAATGAGGCTGAGCCTCTTGATCAGAAGTGAAAGACCCACTGTATTGTAAAACTGTAAAGAAGAATCCATGTGTTTGTTTTATTTTGTAGGTATCATTTGAATTAGTGCTGAGGATGGATTTGTTCAGAGCAGAATTTGAGCTCCTTGTCAGTACCTCCAATACAGATATATCCCTTTTCATCAGTTTTCCACAGGTTTCTGCCTTTCCTTTATGTATTCTCTTTTCAAGGTGAAAAATGCTTCATTTTATGCTTCATTCTTAGGCATGATTTTGTCAGATTACATGAATTTTGCATCAAAATGAGCCCATAGTCCTTTTCATCTTCAAGCCTGAAATGCAGCCTGGTTGATGAAAGGATTATATGGTTTGATATGAGGTATCTTCTCAGTTTTGGGCTTTCTTCAAGGTGCAATTTTGTACTGACTTAAATGCTGCTCTTTGAGATACTCATTTTAGTGAGTACTGTGAGTTCCATATTGTTTCAGTCAGAGTCTATTTATAAAAAAACCTAGGAAACATCTTAAATTTAGTATTGCTTATTAAACTACAGCTAAAATAATCATAATGCAGCTTTTGGGGTCACTTTAAAGGATGTTTCTGAGCTGATTTTCTAACCCATAAACTATAAAATATTTTATTTTTATTATGTTTCCACTGTAATAAAATTTACTGAAAAATTAGAAGCGGCACATCTGTAAATGAGTAAATAGGTGATCTCGTATCGATACCACTGGTGTACCATTTGTCTCACTCTGTTTCATATTCTCATCTTTCAGTTTTGCAATTATAGGGCCCTTCTGTCAAGCCTGGCAGATGCTGCTGCCTGTCCATGAGATTTAACTTTGATTTGCACTCAGAGTTACCAAGTTCTTTTTAGTTCTTTAGCACTTTGCCCTAATCATGATCTTACTACTAGAAAAGCCATGAATAAGATGCGCCCTTTGTTTTAATTACCACTTTTCAGTCTGTAACTCTCAAAGTGGAAAACCCAATAAAATTCTGCTGGATTACTTTTCTAATAAACAAATCTAATTCCGTGTCAGTAAAAACATTTTCACAGCTATTCTGGATAATCACTAATGCCAGCTTATTTGGAGGAGAATCAAAATGATGTTCCTCCAAATAATACAAATCGGCAGTGCTTCAAAACCAGAACGTGTTGAATTTCTACCAACAAGTTGCTTTATGTGTCTTTTGAAATACTTCCCACTCCTTAAAACAAATTTTAGCACAAGTCCAAGTTATGTCAGTCCCAGCAACTCCCTAAGATGAAATAAAAAGCACGGTTATTTGCAGAACCTTCAAAACAAACAAAACAAATGTTGTGGCTGAGAGTGTTCAAAGGAGGCTGAAGAAAAGAAGCACTGAGGTGGAAGCAGCTGGGTATGTTGTGCTCTGAAGAGCTTCACCTACAGATTGTAGTAATTTTAGTAATAGTATTGGTCCTTCTTCAGTAACTGACCAGTCATGTGTAGTATCTTCTGTAATTATTCCTTACTGCAACTTGGAAAAAAATTGAGTCACTGGATACCTGCTGGTCATCGGATTTATATCAATGCGCAAAGAATAGTTTGTACAACGAGCAGTTCTTATCTCAAAAAATGAAGTGCATGAAAACACATTTGTAAAAGGAAATCTTGAATTCCTCAGTGTTGTTATGAATTTTTTCAAGTAAAATTATGCTTATCCTCAATTCTTAGCGATAACTGTAATGAACTGTGTATACAGAACAGGTTAGAGGACAGAATTCTGAAAATTTTTGTAGGTGTGAAAACTTTTCTTTTGGTGGCCCAACATTTTAGTCTTTAGTTCATTTAGCTGAGTACTAACCTCCTTTCTCTGCCACAGAATTCTTATTCCTGCTATTGTAACTAAGGAATATTCCATCAGTCATTGCTCACTGCTCCAGCATATCTACATTTACGCGTTCTTCCTTCCCATTAATGTTTTATTTCGATTATGTTTTTCCAAAGACATGTTATTTTGAAGCATTTGGAGTTCAATCTCATTCAGCTTCGTACTGTCTCTAGTTTGCTCCTTGCTCTATTTGATTTCCTAATCTCATCTGGGTGACATTCACCATTTGTTCCTTTTTTTCTATATCATTATTGGAGATACTGGAATTGGAAATAATTTATCTCTCGAGTACTATATTGCAGTAGCTGTGTTTGTGATATGTATATACATGGTGTGGTGTTCTCCCTTTTGGGGCCCAGGGAAGGCAAGGCTCTCCGAACAAAGAGCCTAGAGAATAATCTGTAACTCATGGGTTGATTTATTTTTATTTTATTTTTT
>VWZK01007629.1:103412-133602 GCA_013396935.1 Baryphthengus martii | reverse complement strand
GGGGGGGTGTGTGTGCTGAGTAATGAGGATTTTAGTCCCAGCTGACCACACATATTTGCAGTTAACAGCATGAATACTGTCTAAAGTATCCAGGGCGTTACAGTTCCATTAAAAAAAATCCATTCCTTGTCATAGCTCTGTGTAATTGCATTCCTCCCTTTAGTATATATAATTACGTTTTGGGTACATCCCGTTGGTGTAGGATATCTTTATTACCAATATAGAGAAGCATCAGCAACCAGTAGCAGCAAAATGGGCTACGAAAGCCTGGTACCCCAGCCCTTAGTAGAAGGAGTCTTAATTATAGGCTGTTATAATAACATCAGGTGAACCTGCTTTAGCAGGAGGGTTGGACTAGATAATCTCCAGAGGTCCCTTCCAACACCTACCATGCTATGATTAAAACCCACTATTTTCACTAACGGACCACAAACATTAATTCAAGTTCCAAATAAATACTTAATACATGCTCAGGAAGAAAGTCCGTCATCCTAAAAAAATGACATTGCACTTGCCAAGTCTCAGCTTTTGTAAGACAGTTTCTGCTGAGGCTTAGCTGGAGCCTACAGGGACATTGAGCAGAGCACCGTCATATCGTCCACATTAACAGCGAACCTGTACGAACGTGATTTTAGATTCCGTGTTGATAAAAGCATTAGTGTATGGAGCTGTATGTATCCCACATGTCCTATGGAGCCAGAGAACATCTGCTGAGCATGTGTATGGCAATCCAGTATGGTGCCTCCTGAAAGAAGACGTCATCACAGATGTGTTTTATTCAAAGAGCAGATACTAGATGTCTAAATTTTTTGCAGTTGGTCAAAGTGCTGGAATTTGGGACCTAAGGATGAGAAGTGGAAATGGGTGACAGGAGAAAAGTTTGTCTATAAGGAGCAGCAACTAGGAAGAGTTTGCAGTTTTGGAAAGCATTAAAGCCATGGTTTAACCTTTCATGCAAAAATTTGTGATCGCAGTGATAAATCTGAATGTTTGTTTTATAACTCTGTGTTTTGCTTTGAGCTCCCCCATCAGTGTGTGTGCTCCAGGGCTTTTTGATATCTTTGTGCCAGGTATGCTTATTTTGGGTTTGGAACCAGTTTTGTCTTGGTCTTTGGTCTTTATAACATGTGTGGTGGGAACCAGTTATGTCAGCACTGAGTCTGCAGTGTCTCTCAGACATCCAGGTACACACCTGACGAACTCATGATGGCTCCGAACTGCAGGCGCTTAAGGTTATGATTCTCGTCTGCTGTGGTTTAAAGGTATCTATATTTTATTTTTGCTAATTATTTTCAAATTTTTTTTTCCATCTCCTTCTGTCTTTTCTTCCACTCCCCTGTGCACCCCCTGCAACAGAACTGCTGTTTTATTAGTATTCTCTTCTCCCAGAATGTCATTATAAATCAGCCCTCTAACTGTCTTCATTCTTTTTTCCTCTAACTTCTCCTACAAAATACTTTACTTATTGAATATAATAGCCAAAATAATAACAATTTGTTTTTTTCAATTTCTCTGTTTAAAGCAGAAATGTTTGTTTTGGGCAGGCTTTCCAGCAAGCCCTGCAACCTCTTCACTGTTGCTCTCCAAAATGCCACTGCCGCTGTCGCCTTTCTCGTCCATCTTTCCACCAAACATTTCACCTACATCACAACCCTGCTTCAGCCTCCTCCTCCTCCTCCTGCTTGTTTTGCTTCTCGATATTCAGCCTTTTAGTGATTTAATCCCTAGGAGTTCAGGCTCCATTTCATCTACAGTAAAACTTCTCCTAAAATTCAGATCTTTTACTATGGCTTAAAATTTTGTTCTCCTCTTGACAATATTCTGGTGACTTCAACGAGAATTGTTTGTACATATGTAGTTGCAGTCCAAAATATGAAAAAGTTGCTGTATCCTGTTTGTTGTAAGTTCTACAGAACGACTGATTAAATTTTAAGAAAGATAAATCCAGATCAGATACATAATTTTCTTTATCTCAACAAAGCAAAAACTTAAAGAAAAGGCAGTGACACAGGCTAATGAAAAAAAGCAACAACATTAATTAGAATAATTCATTAGAATAAGAAATCCAATGCACATTTTGTATGAAAAAGAAAACAAAGTCAAAGGCGATTCTATTTTCATTCTGGAATGCAGTAAAGGCAAAGAAAAAGTAGCATATAAAATTTAAATCACAATGTTCTTACGAAACTCCATAAAAACAACCTCCTGCAGTGCTCTGTGTGTGTCACAAAGGATGGCTCATTACATCTCCCGGTTTGATTCAGGTATTTGATGGACTACTTTTGACTGCTGATGTTTAGGCTTTAATTTTAATCCAGACTGCTGTTCTGGAAGCACATTCCTATTCTCTCTGTGGTTTCTTCAAAAGGAACTGTGGCTCCAGCATCACTAATTGTTGGCTTACGTCTGACCAAGAAAATCATCTGCATTTTTACTTCTTTTATCAGTCTTATTTTTACATTGACCTCTGGGCTGAAAAAAAACTTCAACTAACACCACTCCCTCAGTTCCTTCTCTATCTGCCTCTGTCTTTGAGGTATGGACACAGCCCTTCCCTCTGATCAGCGTGTGTGAGTGGGTGATGGATAGAAGAGGCACACTGAAGTGACAACCTGTAACTCTGTGTCCTACATATGCTTCCTTTATTCTCATTTAACCAGGTTCAGTGTGAAGCTCCCATCACAAAGATGAGACCTGTGGATAAATCTGCTTCATCATATGTATAGGAGGTTGTCCATTTTCTTTTGGAGCCCAGCTGATACCTGGAGTTTGAATTTCCTGGCAAGGTTTGTAAATGTCTATGTGTCTTTTCCACTTGTTTCGGGCACTGCCTGGCTTAATTTAATCAGTCAATGGCTGAGAGACTGGAGTTTGTCTTTGGTCTTTACACATCTCTGATATTGGGACCAAGATCACTGGACTTGGGCCCCTCACTTCAAGCAAGACACTGAGGGCCTGGAGCATGTCGACAGAAAGGCAACAAAGCCGGTGAAGGATCTAGAGCACAAGTCTGGTGAGGAGTGGCTGAGGGACTGGAGGGTGTTTAGCCTGGAGAAAAGGATGCTCAGGGGAGACTTTCTCACTCTCAGCACCTCCCTGACAGGAGGTTGAAGTGAGTTGGGAGTCGGCCTCTTCTCCCAAGAACAAGTGATAGGACAAGAGGACGTGGCCTCCAGTTGCAACAGGGGAGGTTTAGGTTGGGTATGACGAACAATTGTCAAGGCCTGGCCCAGGCTGCCCAGGGCAGGGGCGGAGTCTCCATCCCTGGAGGGGTTTCAAAGCCATGGAGATGAGGTGCTGAGGGGCAGGGTTTAGTGGTGACCTGGTAGTGCTGGGTTAATGGTTGGTCTCAATGATCTGAAAGATCTCTTCCAATCAAAACAGTTACATGATTCTGTTCATTCAAGGTTTTTTTTTTTATTTTTAGTTATTGGTTTTAATAACCCAGATTGTGTTTTCCGTGGGTGCCAATGGATCTTCCTTGGCACTGGAAATGTGAAAAGTGGGCATCTGTGTGTAGTTGGAGAAGCAACTGGAGCCATGGCATGGCCAACTTGACCACGTAGTCATGTGTGGAGGGAAACGACTATCATTTTGGCAAACACAGAGCGGAAGCCCAAGACAGGCAATTGTAAGTACATTATAAAACTGTTTTTTTAGCTTCAAATTGCACTTCAGGTGTGTTTACGTGGCAGAGCAGAGGTAGATAGTCAAGGGTAGTGGGAGAAGTCATAGTCACCCTGGAGAAAGTCAATCTATCTTAGTTTTCTTCAGGAGGGTCAGTTAGCCCAATGAGCACTCCGTAGTCTCGTCACTATTTTTTATGAAAACAAAGATGTGGTGGTGATGGTGTGGGTTGTTTTTTTTAGGTAGGGTTGACATAATGGAAAGCAAGTTGTATATTCTCTTGGGGCTTTACTTAAATATTTTAAAAACCATATTAGGTTAAAAATTACACCTCCAATATATCATGCAGTTAAGGTTCAAAACTCAACCTTTATTGTCCAGATAAAATGAAGACCAGGCAGAGAAGAAAAGATTAATCTTGACACATTGAAAGAAAAAAAAAAAAAAAAAGGATTGAGCATTTCTGTTGCTTGATCTTCCAATGATCTCCTCTGACCTGGACAAGCCTAAAATGATTTAGAACCAACATTTAATGTTGTCATTTTTTATTTTTTTTTTTGCTCAGACTTTGATTTGGCAAAGTTGTGCCACAGTGTTTTCAGAGACATTTATCACTTCTTTCAACAAGAGGAGAGAAAGACCACATATACTTCTTTCCATTTGCAGTGCAGGAACAAGTGTGTCACCTGCCTTTGCTTTAGCCTGGCATTTTAAAGTATGACTTTTATATTTGTCGCTCACTGTGTTATTTTCTGGGACCTTGCAAAATGGGGCTACTACCCCACCTAAACTTTTATTACTGAAATATAGTATAATTAGTGTATGTTTGCAATTAAAAATAATTTTGACTGAAATTAAAAAATCTAAATGCTACTTGAGCCTTACTATATGGCTTCCAATAATACATGCAAATAAAGATTATGAAAACCAGCTATGTGTTTAGTCATAAATGTAGTTTTTTAATGTATTCTTTCACCAGGTTACAGTGTAAAGCATTGAAATGGTAACAAGTAGTCTTCTATATTAATGCAATTCTACATGTGGTTTTTAGAAAGTTTATTAATTCTAGTGAGCAGTTTATGCAAGCATAAGCTAACAGGCAGTGCTTCTTCCTCTGACATTTGGAAAAAAAGCAGAAATCGAATCCCAATAACAGCTGTCTCCTCGAAAATAAACAGCTGTTTGGCATAAACTTAGTCCACATATCCATATATTATGTGTAATAAATACCCACAGTTGGGCACAGAAGTCCAACTCTTGCAATTAGCCGCTCAGGTGGATAATCGTCTTGCCCTCGTTGGGATTGGAATGGAGCTACCAGATGAATATCTAGCTGCTTCCAAGCCTCTTAAGGAATGAAACACAAACCTTCAGCCTTAGCTGCAACTTCTGTGGCTGTGGTCAGGTTTCCAGAAGGGTTTTAGCATCCAGTGTGGTAAATACTATTTATTTACCCATTTAACCTGGTGCACCAAGGGATACTAAACAGCTTTTTTTGAGAATGGACCCTCATATACAGTCCCTGGAAAACCCTTTAAGACCTCTCAAGATGCTGCTGGAGGAATCTGACTTTCTCACTGAGGAGCTGAACTGTGTTTGAGCTGAAGTTTGGGTGCTGAAAACTTGTGACAAATTAGTCATTGCTTTGTATCTGCATATGTGACAGGGCTGTATTATGTTCGGATGCTTGAGTGGCAGCTGGGATGTGGTGAAGAAAGGACCTGATGGTGCCATCTTCTCTCCCAGGGAGCCAGAGGAGATAAAAGGGCAAGAGCTCTGTCCTTTCTTCTCTCCTTCTTGTCCAGATAATGAGCATATCAGCCCTGGCGCTGAGCTAATACAATTCTCAGAATGAATTCAAATAAAAGAAACAGCGAAGGCATCGAAGTGAAGGAGGGTGAATTCTGAGTTATGAGGACACAGTGTTTATACCTTCCTGCCATTTCTGTGTAAAGCAGCATCAGGAGACAGATTCTGCTTCTTACTAAATTAAGCAAAAGTCAAGAGCCTCACTTAGTTCTTGTTAACTGTTAATTCAAGAAAGAAACTAACTTCACAAAAAGCTTCCTGATTTTTTTATTATTTTTTTTTCCAACTTTACTTTCAAGATTTATCACATGGGAGAGAATCCTGTCACTTTAAGATAGCCTTTCCTTTTAAAAAGGAGATGACCCCATAAGCAGGACTATAACAAATGTGCTCCAACCCACCGGGTGAGGAGTGGTGATCTAAGGCGTTATTACCCCAGCTATCAGCTCGGCCGTCTGCCGGAGAGATGGCACAAATCATCCTAACGGCCGTTGCCGGACATAAATCACTATCCTTCCCAAATGAGGCATTTTAACAAGGAATCAGCCCCATTAATGTTTTAAATAAACACGTTGGCTGCTCAGCTGGATAATGGGTATACAAGTGTGTCCAGTCTTCTAGTGTTTGCTAGTACGGAGGTAGATGTGAAATGGGTTGCAGGAAGACCACAAGGTTCAAAGCAAAGTCTTGATGGTCACGGCAAAATCCTCTTCAGAGCTCCAGTACCACCTTGGCACAGGTGATCTAAGGCATGGGCTGAGAATTTTAGGCATCTTATCTCTTTCCTTTATTTAAAAGGTAATAAAGAAAACATATATATGTATTTGTTTCAGGCCAAACGTATTTCACATTTATAATGGTGTGATATCTGTTTTTGTTTTTTTTTATTTTTTTAAAAAGGTTTAATTCAGGCTTCTTTTTGCAGAACAATGAATATTAGGCTTGTTTTTCATTCTCATCCACAGTTCACAATACCTCTGAAAAAAGCATTTCCCTTCTTTGTGTATGCAAGCTTCACTACTTTCCAGCATTTCAAAAACTGCTCCTTCGCTATCTCATTCCCAGCTGCAAATTAAGCTCACGTAATACTAAGAAAACCAGGACAATATTGTTTGGAGGCCATGTCATCTCATTGCATAGTGATTTCAGAGGAAGTAGCCCATTTTTTTCTGGATTTTTTTTTTTCCACACTAAAAGAATGTGGGGTTTCCCACTGGAATTAAGCTGATTTCATAAGCAAAGTAGTACCAGTTTTCTTATGGGCATATGTAACGAATTGGAGTGATATGCCTGTAATTGATTGCTTGTTCTGCCTTCCCGGTAGGTGTAGCAGCAGATTGGCAAGGTGACATAACAACTATTTGCAAGCGTACGCGCTGTCTGATGTTACTACGGTAACTAAATTGCACAGCAATCTGCCTCAAGTCCCTGTGAAGATAAAGCGGTCAGCGCTGCTGTGCTTCCAAAATGTCAGGTACTGACCCTTTTCCATATTACTCGGGATCTAATGAGCAGCAGAAATCATTTGGTCGCAATATTACAGACAGCTTGCAGAAAAACTAGACTATTCAATATTTCTTCCCCTCCTCCCAGCCCTGCTTTTTACAGAATATTCCTGACTGGCTGAAATGTTATACAAGGAAAATTCAGTCTTCACTTGTACTTCTTCATTTGAAGTTGCTCAGAGGAGCAAGGCAGAGGAAGGTGTCTCAAAACAGGGGCTCTTCTCTAAGGAAGAAGCAATAGGACAAAAAGAAATGGCCTCTAGTGGTGTCAGGGGAGGTTTAGGTTGGACCTGAGGAACAATTTCTTCCCTGCAAGGGTTGTCAAGGCCTGGCCTTCTACTGGCACGTTGTATGGATAATGGTATAAAATGGCCCAATGATATTATTTACACAGGCAGATACCCAGTAACAAATTCCAAAGGGGACTGGGAAAATCAGCAAGTGTATGCGTGCATTTGCTAATTTGGGAAAAATGAAAATTTCTAAGGAAGCAGATGATATTTTGCTAGAAGAACAGCTGTGATGCAAAAAAAAAATAAATAAAAATCTTGAAGGGATCTGGGAGAAATATTATTTCTCCCCAAAAAGATTCTTCTACTTTTGTTCAGCCTGGAGAAGAGAAGGCCCTGGGGAGACCTTATTGTGGCCTTTAAGTGCTTAAAGGGGCCTATAAGAAAGACGAGGACAATCTTTGGAGCAGGGCCTGTTAGGACAGGACAAGGGGTGATGGTTTTAAACTAAAAGAGGGAGATTTTGACTAGAGAGAAGGAAGAGATTTTTCTGTGCTGAAGGTGGTGAGATCTTGGCCCAGGTAGCCCAGAGAGGTGGTTGATGTCCCATCCCTGGAACCATTCCAGAGGAGGTTGGCTGGGGCTCTGAGCAACCTGCTCTAGTTGCAGATGTCCCTGCAGGGCGGTTGGACTTCATGACCTTGAAAGGTCCCTTCCAACCCAAACCAGTCTATGATTCTATGATTCACCTCTGAACACACCTCCTGCCCTCTTGGGTTTCCTTTGCTATCTTTTGCTAGCATATAAACCCCAGCACATGTGCAAGGGGGGCAATTCTTGCCTCTGCCACCACCACAATAGCAAAGGGGTTGTTAAAGTTGGTTGATAATTGACTTAAATATAATATTGTCAGGAAAAAGCAAAATGGAGCTGCTGTTTGGTTCTTGGAGAGTTTTATATCAGAGGGGTAGAATCATAGAATTGTTTTGCTTGGAATAGAGCTTTAAGATCATCAAGTCCAACTATTAAACCAGCACTGTCAGCTCACCACTAAACCACGTACCTCCGCATCATGTCTCCGTGGCTTTGAAAACCCTCCAGGGATGGGGACACCACCACTGCCCTGGGCAGCCTGGGCCAGACCTTGACAACTCTTTTAGGGAAGAAATGTTTCCTCATGTCCAGCCTAAACCTCCCTTGGTGTAACTGGAGGCCACTCCTTCTTGTCCTATTGCTTGTTCGTTGGGAGAAGAGTCCAACAACGTGGGGAGTAAGAAGCTGGGCTAGAAAAGGGGAGCTGGGAGAGGTGGGGGTGTAGCACCTGGCAGTGAGGGCTGCAAAGAAGAGGGGGTGTGGGTCTCAGTGCGAGAGGGAGGAAGAGAAAAGGGACAGTCCCGCTCCACAGCCCGCGGCGAGGTCCGGTCCGGTCCGGTGCCCACCTGGCCCCGCTCAGCCCTTAATGAGCTCGTTAGCGGCTCTCGCCGCCTTTAGGCAGCCGCCGCCCTGAGGCTGCTCTTTTCAGAGGGAAAGGAACAGCTCGGCCGGGAGAAGCTGCGGTTTCTGCGGGAAGACACAGCGAGGAGCCGAGCTCAGGTAGGCCTGTAGGGGCTGCCGGCCGGCGGGGCTCACCCGGCCGCGGGGACGCGGCGGCTGCTCGGGGTGGAGGGCTGAGGGTGTCTGCTGCTGAGTCATGAGGCTCAGAGGGTCTTTATCTCCTCATGTCTTGGGGGTTTGCTGAGAAATCAGGTAGTTTTCGGCTTTTGAACCCCAATAGGGTTAGTACAACAAGGCGAAAAAACAGTAAATAAATGGTGAGATGAGGGATAAGTCCACTCCACGGGCGCGTTTCAGGCCCTGCGTCGGTCCCCGTGTCTTGTTCTTCACATGGGGGAAAATGAAAAGAACAACCCGCTCCTCTGAAAAGGACAAACGGAGGGAAATTGTCTCATAGGATGCTTTGAGTAGGAAGATGTTACGAGGTGTTATCTGGCGTGTCTGAACCTCCCTCCTACGCGCAGGAGTTTGTGTGTTTGGGAAGTGGTGCAAAACAAGTCGATAAAAACAGAGGTGTTTTTTTTAAAAAAACCAACAGGAGGTTCCCTACTCCAGCATATACTGGTAGTGAGCAGGGTAATTTACATAGCGCCTCTTTTAGAAAGCCTAAAGTACTGTGGAAGCCAAAATAAGTCACAGTTACTGTATGAAAATAAGCGAGGATCGTTCTTCACGTGGATTACTCCTAAAGGATGCACTTGTTTAAATTAGCTGTGGCTTACTAAATGAGCTAGGAAGAACAACCTCGTGTTAATATTTTGCTGCCCAGGAGAGGTAATCAACAGGAGGATAAAGTTGTTACTAGGATTCTGGTTAATAAATGTTATAAGCTGTGTCATATATGGAGATGGGGATGCTCCTTGCTGTGGTACTGCTCCTCTGGCTGGACTCAGGGTGGTTTGAGCTGAATCCTTGTCCTGAACTCGGGAACTCAGAACTGTCGTCTTGGTGTGTTTTTATTTCAGTAGTTTGGTTTTTCAGATTTTGGTTTTTTATTGTCATTTCTGTGTGTTTGCATGAAAATAAGGCTTTGCGTAGCCTTGCAGGTGTGCTGAGAAAGTGGCTTCCTCAGGATGGAGGCCTGGATTTCCTTTCCTTTTCCTGGGTTTTTGGAGAAGTCTCAACCACTTCAGTGCTCTGTCCCATCTGGCAAAGCAGCAGATGGAGCTACAGAGGACAGTTTGGGTGTTCTGCTTGCATCTCCTTCCTCTCAGCTTCTGAATGTTTTCTGTAGCCTTATGGGAGAGGTGGAGACGACTCCTTTCTCCCCTTGACACCTTCAGAGTTACTCCTGTCCTTTGAACAACCATTTCAGCTCCTCATTTCTTTCATACTGGATTGTCGTCTTTGAGTCTCTTAAAAAACAAATTTCCAGAGCCCTCAGGCTTGCACCCCTAAGCCTACTTGCTTAGGCTCTCAGCAGGTGGTCTTCTGCTTGGATTTTGGTTTTTAGCAAGTATCTTCCCTGAAGATTTCCATCTTTATAAAGCTGTTGGGATCTTTGCTGTTGGAAATGGGTGAATTCCAAGCTTATCAGCTCCTTTATTGGTGGTTAGGTGCTAAGTGCACCAAGCCCATTACCTCAATTTCACGTTGGTATGGAGCAGAAAAGCAGGGAAGAAATCGTCTGTAGTTGGAGTGGGTTTAGCAGCCTGATATGGATGGGCAGAGTTGTTTCTGAAGTCCCCTTAGATCTTTATAGATGGCTTCCCTTGTGCAGATGTACCACCTTCTGCAGTGCTGATTTGAACAATAGTAAAGCATGAGAAATAGGATCATAGGACACCTGAAAAATAAATGTATGCATTTTAGAGGCTAAGAGGATTTGGAGGTTAGCTTTACCCTTAACCACTGCTGTTAGGACCTTATGGTAGTTGGGATTTTTTCTTTTTTTTTTTTTTCTCTTTTTTTTTTTTTTTTTTTTTTTTCTTTTTTTTTTTTTTTTTTTTTGCTCCTATATGGAGGCAGACTAATGAGTAAGCAACTTTTCCACTGACAGCTGGCTCCTTGGTCTATAAATTTGCTTGGCTTCTCTAGGGCCTTTCTTGGGCTTAGAAATATTTGCGTACTCTTCTACGAGAGACAGCCTATGAACTACTGCTTGAGTGCAGGCTTGGAAGAGCAGCTCAGAGGCAATCTCCCTGATTTATGATTGTCCATGCATATGCAGGTCAAAGTATTTCTCTCTGTTGCTTCCCAGCTGAAGGGAGCTGCTGAGCTTTGTCCTTTATGGTGTCTGAGCCACAGCTATCCATTTATTCATGAAACTTTTTGTAAGCACCTCAGTAGGTCTGCATGACGAGCAGCTGATTGGTTTTTATAGTAAAGGTTTAGTGCGTCTTGAAGGGTCACTGTCTCCTGAAATCACTTGGAGCTATTTAACTGACAGGGGTTTTCAGGAAGGCTGTTGCTGGGAGGTGATGATAAAGCATATCCTTCCGGTCTGATCTGCTGACAGGCTGAATTATTTACACTATTTAAACAATGCTGAATAGTAGTGATGATGTGATTCTAAGTCATAGGTGTCTTTAGGATGCTGGGATTTTTCTTACTGTGTCTCTCCTTCAGCTGTAGTTCTACACTACCTCTCTTGTGTGGTTTTAAAAGTGGGGAACATATCACAGAGTGCTCTTCAGAAAGTCTTGGAGCGCTTTACAGTGAGACATGGAGTGTTCACTAGTTAAGATTTCCTGTTCTTTTCAATGGTTGTTGTTTATTTTGAATGGAAAAACAGTTTTGGACTTTCCATATGTCATCTGTGCAACTTGCTTCCTACTGAGGAGTATAATTATGAAATGCTTTGAGCTCCTGTTGTCTCAAGGTTATGTCTAGGACACATTAAACAGCCATCAGTGTCTGGTAACAAATGATAAACTATACGAAGTGGTCACTGAAAAATGCGCTGGCTTATAACTGCAAAATGACGTAAGCACAAGTGCACTTTACTTCAAAATGATTGTAAAAATCAACTGGGAATTAAAGGTCGTTTTTTCCTCAGTGCTGGGAGAGATCCAAATGTAACAGAGCAGTTGCGGGCAGGCGGAGAGCTGGATCAGCGCACATCAGCACATGTGGTGGAGGTTTGAGCTTGAGTGCCGTTGTAAAATCATAGAATCATAATCATAGAATTGTTTGGAAAAGACCTCCAAGATAAGGCCAACTGTTCCCCCAGCACTGCCAGGGCATTACCAAACCCTGTCCCTCAGCACGACGTCTCCGTGGCCCTAAACCTCTCCAGGGAGACTTCTTGTGACCTCTTGTACCCCAGATATACTGAAGGTGTAATGATTCAAAAAAACCCAAAACAAACCCAACCACCAAACCCCCCAAAACCAACCATTAATCTGTTTTAGGTTTAAAAACTTTGCCAAACACTGCATAAGAAAATCCAGACTTGTTATTTGCTTGTGTACTGTTAGATCTGGTGAAGTTTTCCCTTACAAAGCTATAAATGTGAATGATGTAATCAAAACCTTACCAAACAGAACTCTTAGCAGGAAAACTGCCTTTTTCTCCGAGAATAAAGTCCTAGTCAATTCTGTGTATTAATTTTGCTGATGGATTGCTAATTTGAATTACCCTTAGCAAAGGCTGCGGTCTCCTCTATAGAGCGCTTGCTTTTTCAGCATTGCAGTACCCAGAAAACTCTTTCCTACTGTCACCTCCTGTGCCAGCGCCAATAATAAAGCTTGTGTTAGGAGTTAGGACTGAACATTTCAGCTTGTGACCAACTATTAAGTGTATAAGTAGTTATTTGGCATATTTATGCAAATAGGCAATTTACTTCACGCTGCTCACTTAAGCGTGAGCGTCTTTATCCAAGAGCAGCAGCGTTTAGGGAGTACAAGTTTTCAGCCAGCAATTATGCCATTGACTCTTTTTGACACAAGTGAAATTTTAAATTTTTTTTTTCCCCTGCTCTTGAGAACCTGTTCTGAAAAGTAGTTTAAAATCAGTTTTGAGGAGAAAGAAATGTACTTTCTACAAACACTTCTCTTGTGGATGCTGAGGAGAACGTTTGGAAACCACGGAAGAGTAAAAAGATAGGATTGCTGGGGCTTCTTCGCACTTCTATGATACCTGTTCTATTAGTACTTCAGGGTAAAATCACCCCAGAAATGCTTCTGAAAGTTGTATTGCAGATCTTTTTTCTGATTATCCAACACTCTGCAAAGTGGAGGAGAAAAATAGAAGCCGCCTGTGCTTGTAGTGGGTTCAGCAGGCGAATGCTGCCAGGCAGAGTGTTTCTGATGCCGGAAAAGATCTCCAAAGTTGTGTCCTGTAATACTGATTTGAAATGGAGTTAAGTCTGGGAAACGAGATGAAAGAGCACTTTAAAAATCAAGAGTATCTAGATGGCTTTGTGCACTTTTTTTACTGCTTCAAAAATCACTTAGAATGCAGTTAACATTTTTTTTTCCCATCCATGCTCCAGTGTCTAGTTCTTGACTGTTTGTACTCCTTGAATTAAAATGAAACCACTGAGTGGTCAGGGGGCAGCTGTGGTTCATAGCTTAGATATATCTATGTTTTTGTAGATTCTGATAGCATTGCAGCAACGTAAACCGCTGTAGAAGTGAGTGGTGAAGGCTGAGAGGCTGGCAGCTGGCTTAAGTGTGCCTATTTCATCCCTGGTACCACATGGAAGTTAGAAGTTTTCATGTCCACATGTTGACTTCTATCTGAATTTTCCTTTTTTTTTTTTTTTGTGTTAGTACATGTTTAGACCAGCAGAAGACTTTCCTGAGGAATGTGTTTGGTTGGCTTTCTCCTCACTGTAAATTGTTATTTTTACTCAAAGGGGAAGGGAAAGTTTTAATCTGTTTTTGAAAGAGTAATTAGTAACAAAAGTAAAAGTAGAGGTTAGATTAATGAGAAGACACAGTACTAAAGGATTACCAGCCTTTATTCCACTTATGAATTTCTTCAGCTAGGATGAGCTGACATGACGCTGTGTCCTAAAGCAGAGAAATGCTGCAATATTAAATAAGTTAAGCTTCCTTTCAATATAAAGAAGCATTGGAAATAGTATTTTCTTTTATATATATATGTCTTTTTTTTGACTTCTTGCTATCCAGTGGTCAGTTTGCTCTATTTGTGAGCTGTTACAGCTCAGTCATAGCCATAAAGAAAGGACATTTATTTCAAAATGCTGCTTGAAGACACATGATGTGGGTGCTACAGCTGCATTCCTATAGTAGCTCCTCTTGCAACCTGGAGACATTTTTGCCCAGTGCATCATCACAGCAAACAAATCCCCTTGTTTGAAGAGACCTGGCAAAGCAAAAATCTAGTTCAGGCATTCAGGGGAGTGTGGCAGCTGCATAGGCAGCATTGCTGCATTAGAAAGGAGCTCATTTCTGTTGGTGAAAATATCTTTACAAATCCCTTGTTGTGGCTGATATTTAGAGACTGAGTGGGGTTCATCCTTGTTAAATGTCTCAGATCTCCTCGATGCTGTGTGAACTGGTGAAGAGTTCACACTGAAGGTCCACCAAAGTCACCCGAGAAAACTAAATTAAGAGTTCCTACACATCACGCTGGAGTAAGAAAAACTGAAATACCTGTCAGTGTGAGCAGAACATAGATCTTTGTGCCAGGCAGTTCCTGCTCTGCCCAGTAACAGAGGGGAACAGGGAAAAACAGACATCCAGAAGAAACATCATGCATGTGGGCTTTGCCTTTTTTATTATTGTTTGTTTATTTTGTTCTGAACTACTGGTAAAAGTTTTGTAAGGGGAAAAATATGGCAAAGTTAGAACTCCCTCTAGAGTCTGTAGATGTTTTATCCAACTCTGCTCAGAAGTTTCACCTTTGTGTAACTGCATTTTAGTGAGAGCTTCCAGAGTTCTGTCACCAGTTCACACTGGTAGCTCTGATGTGTGCAAGAGACCACAACCCGTAGCTCAACCTTACAATTAGGCAAATAAGATCTTTAGTACTAATTTAAAATTCCTTTCTAATTTCCCTGAAAACAGTTAAATATAGAAGTTTAAGTTGTTGAAGCATAATACAGCTTTCTGAAATTGGCTGAAGGTGTTGAGTATCCCATCTAGTGAAGAGAGGATTATGTTTCTATATTTTTTTCTATTTAAATGCTCTTTTTTTTTTTTTCTTGACTTCATGGGTAAAAATGTGTAATGTTTGAGAAGTGTGACTGAAAGCAGCAGGGACGCTGCTTTCCAAGTGGTGATGGACTATTCTCTGTGTGGTGTAGTGGCAATTATTTAAAAGATTTTGAATCAGTTGAAGTTGGGAAAAATAGTCCTATTAACCTCTAAAATCTTCAGTTCTGAAATGATTTTTTTTTAAACTTTCTGTTTAAAAAAACCAGAAAGTTTAAAAAAACTCTGTTATTGCACACAGAGCAATTAAGCTCTNAAAATCTTCAGTTCTGAAATGATTTTTTTTAAACTTTCTGCTTTTAGTATCTCCTTTCTTCTCCTTTGTAAATGTCTTTATTAAAAGGGCAAGGTTCTTTATGTCAGCCTATACTGACTTGGGAGAGAAAGGTCAGGAAATTAAACCAGCATTATTGTAGGAAAAATGGCATATTGGTGGTGGGAAACCATAAATGGATTTCTTCAAGTCCAGTCTTACTCTTGTAAGAAAGGTTCATTGCTTTCTGGAAAAGTACCAGGTAGACAAAAGAAAATCATGATGCCTAAGCTTTGTCAGCGGAGTTTAAGTTTTGGTTAGATTTACATCCAGCAGAATTTGAAACACTGGAAAGAATTTGGGACTAAAACTCTCCTGTTCACTTTGTTCCCTCACGCTTTCCTTTGTTTGCAGAACTTTTACATTTGCATGAGTTTGCTTCTAAGCAGTTCCTTTTTCCTATGTTGTTTTTTTGTATTTTCTTAAAATGTGATTGGACAGTAGCAAATAATTTTTTCTTCTGATCTTTGGCACTTTTGTGACCAAATAGGTGTATAGAGAAGCACAAAAATGTGTAGTTAGGTCAAGATGCAGCATCCAAAACACCGATGACAAGAAATTGAGTCACAAGTGGATTCTAAAACACCTAAAATCACAGTAAAAAATCACCAGGGCACTGAGGTGTTTTTGGGGGTGGATGTTTGTGTGGAGTCTGTGAGGTTTTATTTATCCCCTAATAATCTCTCCTGGTAGGGTATTATGTACTGAGATCTGGACTGAAAACAAAGCAAGGTATGGAAAATGTCGTGTGTTTAAGGTGTAATTTTAACTAAGCAAATTTGAACTGTGAGAAGTATATTTTCTTGTATTTATCAGAGAACAGATCCTCTTAGTACAGACTGGGGAATACAGAGATTAAAAATACTTCTTTTTGTTAATGCATAGTACCTGTAGATAAAAATACTCCTTTACTGGCTTCATCTCAGTAGCACACAGAGCAATTAAGCTCCTTTCCTCCTCCTGTGGCACCATTTTCTTTGCATACTCCTTACTACAATGTGTATCCCAAATGCCTTCCGAGGGGGATGCAATTTGAATTAAATAACTGGTAGGAAAGTTGGAGGTTGTTAAGGAGCCAGAAAATATTTCAGGAGAGATGCTGCAGGTATATTAAATCAGCATGAGCTGAGGAGAGATGACTGTCAACCTAAGCCTGCAACAAGGGTGTAAAGGAGGGGAGAGATTTGTAGTAGGCAAGTAGAAGTAGTAGAGGGAACTGAATTATGAGTATTTATCTTGCTGCTCTGCTGCCAGAATTCATACGTGTACATAAAATAGCATCTGAAGTATGGAGTGGATGTGCAACTTTAAAGATAAAACATTTCTGCCCTAATTTTACATGTGTGGAACTTTGCTAAAAATGATCTGGGTGGTGATTGTGGAAAATAAAATCTAAAATAGCTTCTGAATTAAGAGAAGTGATTCATGAAGGTATGTAGGTTTTGTTTTATGGTTTTGTTTTTTTTTTAACAATGTGCTTCTGTCTAGAAACCATCTTCTGCTTGTCTTGTTTTCTTGGCACTTCATAGGGTGAATTGAAGGGTATTGATGGTTGACATGAATGGCTCAGTAATGGCCACTGTGGAGTCAGAAAATAATAATCTTCGATGCAATCACCTTGTAAAGCTTTCTCTTTGGTCAGGTTTTAGATCAGTCCTTGTGGTACACGCTGGGAAGAATCGCAAGGGGTTTGTCATCGTCTCTCCTTCTGACTCATTGTTTGTATTCCTGGTTGTTTTCTCTCAGCTGGGTGATGTGCTCTGCTGTGCATGTTTTCATGTCTTCCAGCTGAATCATAGTTAAATTAAAAGGACTGGGTTTTTTTTCTGAAGGTTTTCTTTGTGTGGTTTTTTTTTTTTGCCTTAATCTTAGTTTTTCTAGTTATTAAAGTTGAGTGTTCAAAAGCAGAACTGTGGAGACTGAGAACTGTAAGTCTCATTAATATTTGCTGCAACAATTTACTATAGTTATGTTAATTTCTGTTCTGTATGTTCTCAGTTTCCCAAGCATTCTTTTCCTTGTATTTTTTTCACTAAAAATACATGTGAGTTATGCACATTTTCTCAGCAACTTTTTTTTTTCTGGGTCTGTTCATCATTTCAGACTTTCCTTAGAAATACATTTTTGTGTTGTCTTTTGGGTTTAATGAAAACTTTTTCTGAGAGCAATGTAAAAACCCCTTAGATATTTAATATCTGAATTAGAACTGCAACTCCATAGGAGTAGATCCTAATACTTCAGTGTCAGTAAAGTTCCCTTATAAAGATTGATGTGGGTGAACTTGGTGTGAAGCTGGTGCTTTGTGAACATTTTGATCCAAGTATACTCCAAAGAGTGCTTTGGAAGTGGTGTTATGAAGACCTGTGTGATCACAGCATTTTATCATCATGCTTTACAGCTGACAAATCACCTCAACTGTGAAGTCCCAAAGAAACCAGGTACCTTTTTTTTTTTCCAGAAAAGTTTGACTGTTGTGCTGAGATTTCTAAACACTAGAGGTTTAATTTAGTCACTCATCTGGGAAAATGCTGCAAAACTCTCCGATGTTCATTTGAAGCTATAACCAGATGCTTCCTGCTAATATGATAAATGTCTGTTCATAAAAATCTTGATAGAGAAAGAGCCTGTGGATATTCCCAGTGGTGGGACCCCAGTCCAGAATTGACTGTGCTGTTCTATTCCAGAACTCATTGCAACATGCCTCGAACTTTACCTTGTAGTTTCTCACCTGGTGTTTGTTGGTGTTGTAGGGACATGGCAAAAATGATTCTGTTAATGTTTGTTTGGCTGTCCTTTCCATCTATGTTCAGATAATATGCAGAGAGGAGGAGGAGGAGGGATTTATCATCACCTGTTATCTGTTTGCTCAGCTGCAGTCCTGAGGATTGCCCCTTCCCAGTTGCCGAGAAGGTTATAATGGATTTCCTCCTGCTTGTTTGGTTAAGATCCTTAAAACACTGAAAATCTTGGAGGAATTGATTTACTTTTGATTATCTCGGAGAAGATTTAAAATACATTTGAGTACTAGAGCTTTTTCACTAATTGTAGAAATAGAAGCCCAAGATCTGTGTTCCCTGTAAGTATCAAGAATGCATCTGTTTATACTGAATAAGAGGTAGAAAGGATATTTTAGGTGCAAGGACTGTAGAATAGCTGTGCAGGGAGACAAAATAAGACGAGGACATCCTTAAAATTATTATGATCTGATCTCATGCCAGATGTTAAGAGTGTCTGGTTGTGTTGTATAGTTATTTGAATTTTTTGCTGTCCCCAAATCTGTTCCAAATCAACCTCCCCGTTACAAAATACCTTACACCTTGGTTGTTGCCTTCAGTATTGAAAGGCAGAATCCGAACCCTGACTGAACTCTCAAACTGACTGAAGTTGTGCCCTCTTTGGGACCTCCGGAGCAGGTGATTGGTGAGAAAATGCTGTTGTGGCTGCAAGGCTCTGAAGTTGGTCATGATGGACCTGAGGCACGCGACCTGTGAGGCTGAGGGAGCTGGGCAGATTTTCTCTGGAGAAGCTTTAAACCTTAGCTGAACAAGGCCCCTCATGAACATCTCCTGCCTTGGTGATGGCCTTGGTTCTGCCAGGAGGCTGCTGGGTGGTTTCCAGAAGCGTTTCCAGCTAACACCACTATGATGTTGTCAATTGGGAAAAATCTTGTTAGGGTGAGTAGCTGGATGCGCAGGGCCACTTATCAGTATTTATCATCTTCTTCCTCTGATGCCCAACTATAGACGTTTAAGATGATGTTCTAAAATGTTCTCCAAACTTGGCAGCAAATGTTACGCTTTTTTTAACATCTCTTAACATTTCTTGTGCGTTTGTAGTTTCCTAGCAGCCTATGAATCTTGAGCTGAGAATCAGTCTCTTGAAAGAAACGCTTTGAAGGGAGAAAGTAGCATTAAGGCAAAGCAATAAAAGCGGGGCTTTCCCCAGTTCTATTCATAATGAATTTTAAACCAATTATTTTTCCCACTCTGTGTATGACTATTAAACAATCTTAACTTCAGAAGGTGGTTGATCCTGTCTAAAGAGAAATAAAGGTGTTTGCACTTCTTTTGCAGTGCCCGTGAATAAACAGTTACATTCTCCCCCCATTCCTATGCAATTCCAAAATGGAACAAGGAAACTCTTTTAAATGTGAATAAATAATCAAGAAAAGATTAATGCACTAATTGGAATGTAAAATGCATAAAGATATTTTACTGCCAAGGTGGCTCAGTGGGGGATACAGCTTTAAAAAAATCAAAAGCATCGCGTACCTTGCTTGTTTTGATCTTGCCTTAATTTTGAAAAGCTCAATTAGGTTTTGTTTTTTAATATTTTCTTTCTATTTAAAGTCAGCCTCACTACTTTTTCTTCGCTTTTCAAACCTGCCAATGGGGTGTTATTTTGATGCTAACAGGAAGGTACCTCTGTAGTTTTCTTTCTTGCAATAATTCTTTACAAGAAACAGGTTAGGGAAGTGTTTTTATTTTGTGCTCTCAGCCTATCTACTTGTGCCCTAGGCAGACAGTGTCAAATATACTAAAAAAAAATAAAATCTATTAACAGCACTTGGAACCTCTACAGCTGTTAGGAGGAGAGATTTATGCTGACTTTGCCTTTTTTCCGTCTGTGGTTGAGGATCTTGGATACAAATAAGTGTTGATAAAGCTTCTTGCTTCTGCTTTCAGCAGAGTTTTGAGTCTGACATGAGTCTGGGATTCTGTTAATTAGGCTGGAATGTAATTTTTTTTTTTCTTCCTGTGGTATGGGAGTAGGATGTTCTGGAGGCTCCATGCCATTAAGGTAGCTGATGTGCAGGGCTTTATTTGGGCACTTGTGTCTTAGGTTGTCCATGAAGCCTTCTGGTTAGTTAACAAGCCGCTTTCGGCTTTATGTTCCCTCACTCTTGTATCATATTAGAGGAAAATACATCAGCTCCTTTCTTCTTTCTCTCTCCCCATTCCAGCTCCCCAATCCTTCTGGAGGAAAATTTTCTTTGCAACTTTTACTCTTAAAGAATTTGTGGCATCTGAATGTGAAGAGGCATCCTGGTGTTGTTTGATCAGCTGAGATAAAGAACTGGATGATTACAAAAAGTGCCTCCCCATCCCACATCAAAAGCATTTAAGGGAATATGGAGGGAGCTTAATTTAGGCAAAGCTAAGGGAGATTAGTCAAAATTATTTTCTCTTTTTTCCTTGTTCTTGCTTATTGAATCGAGATAAACTTGTTTGTTATCTTCAAATTCTTTGTACTGTACTGCTATATAACTTTTTTTTTTGTAAGTATGTTTCAGAGTTTCTCCTTAGCCTCTATGATTGAGAGCTGGGGGAAGAGGTAATAAGCTTGTTAGCAGAACTTCCCAATGGCAAGCAGTTCTCTGAATTCTGGGAGTTTAACTTCTGCTGCAGGGTTGTCATCTGACTCAGGATTAGTAATACCAAAGAAGCTTTATTAATGTAGTCGCTAATTAAGTGTTCTGCATCTTTATTTGCAACTGGAAAGGTGTGTTGCATTAGCTGCCACGTAACTTTATTAACTCAGGAATTCAGGGTCTTCAGCCAACCAATCCACCCACATTTCTGGTGAATTGCTTAAGAGTGGTAACATTTGTCTTCATGCCTTGTTAGGCTGGTTCAGTCATATAACCAACCATTTTTCAGTTGTACACAATCGGTAGGTAAGTGATCATTTTCCAGCCTTTTCAAGATAAATGTAAGATAAATGGACACGATATTAGTTTTTATATTCTGTTACTGCCATGAATATTGAATGTGAAAACCATAGTTAATTTGCTGTATTGAGACCAAAGGCTTTGCAGTGAATTAAAGTAGAAAGAAGAATTACTTTGAAAAAAAGGTGAGCACCAGAAATCCAGTTGTTCTCTTTTGGTTCTTAAATCAGGTCAGGTTCGCCCAGATTGATTCAGGCAAATATAGTTGTTCTTTCTGGGTTTCCTGGGACTTGCCTAATTACAGAAAAAGGAGCTAATAGTACGTCAGAGTTGACTCTGAACTCTTCAGCTCTTGTATTATTTTGGATTTAATTCTCTTTTCTTCACTTAGTCTGCCCTTCTACTGTGCTGTTGCCACAGCTATTGAAAGGACTATCAAATATTGAGACGTTGGGATTCCTGCCTTTCGTATTCTCCTTTATGATACAATAAAAATCCCGAAGAATTTACAACAGTTCAGTTCTAGGTGCTGTGCCTTTCTGAATCCTGCAATCTTTGTGTTGGCTTTCTAATGGTTGATTATACTGTGACTCCTCAGAGGTGAGCAAAAATTAAAACCTAATTGTTCCTCCCATAGCTGTCACAGTAATGTTTTGATATCTACCAGGAAAACAATGTCTGGAGGAGCAGCTGACTTCAGGTGAAAGTGAGTAGTTATGGTACAGTTCATTAAGTTGTATTTTCCTGCGGTGATGCCTCGTGAAGCACCCTGGTGGAGTGTGGGGCTTAAGGGACTCTCTGTATATGAAGCTCACTCCAAAATTTTTGAGTTTTTAACGTCTTTAGGCTTTTTCCTCCTATAACTCCAAGCTGTTTGTTATAGGAACGGTTATGTGGAAAACAATGCTGTACAGATAATGTAAGTAATAATATCTAAATATAAATGTAACATAGGAATGATAATTGAAAATAATTCCAAACTCAACCTATTTTAATTTCGTTTTAGACCAGAGTAAGGATTGAAGGGTGTTTTCAATAGATGTCAAATAACCATTACTTTTGTAAATTCGTTAATCTTTGTTAAGATAACAGTTAACATGTATATAATGGGACTGAAACGAGTTCACCACTCACAAGAACAAAGCTAATTAGAATTGTGTTAAAAGTCCTTGAGCTTGTTTGAAATTGCCTCAAGCAGCAGGGAGTGATTGAGAATTCAAACTGATATTACCAAAAGAAAAAAAAGGCAAGAAATGTGTGAAGCAGCCAAGGCTAGCTCCTATTTCCGAGGAGAAAGGAAGAAAAACTATTAATTTGAAAGAAGAAAATTTGGTTTGTAATATTCAATCTCTCTTGTTTATTAAACAAGAGGTATTTAAATAGACTACTCAAAGCGATAGTCAAGCTCATGAGTGTCTGAGGAAAAACTTGAATATCATGGGCAAGGTATGTGTCATGTTTTCTTTCCCCAAACATCATATTGTAACGTAAACTTAATAATATGCAGTTAAAAATGTATTAGTGGAGTAAGGCAAATATCCTTCCAAAAATTTGTGTCTTTGTGACATCATGGTCAGCTTTTCCTGACTACTTCTTAATTTCTGCAGAGTTAACCCTGAACCCGGATACCCTGTGCTCTTGGATATTTGTGGCTGCTTTCTGGATGTTGTTTGTCCACTAATATTGGTGGGTGGTCATTCATGGACTTATTTCCCTGATATATTTTTTTTTATTTTTCCTACCATAATCATAATAAGTTCAAATCAAAATTGCAATCTGTGCTCAAATGTTGAACACCCATCAGACCTGTCTTAAATTCCTTCATAAAGCGACTTTCCATAGATAAAGAAGGAGGATTCCTTCTTCCTCACGTCTCTGCTTCCTTCCTAAGTTCTAAGAACTTTGATTATAGTGCCTGTGCATTCAGAAAAAATCACTATTTTTTCCTCTGTACCACTTCATTTATTACAGGAGCAGTGAATGAATAAAATTGCACATGGAGGAGGAGTTGTTCCGTTCTGAGCTACGTATAAATACAATTAGGTCTAAAGAAACAAAGTGTGTTCTGTCATGTCACGCTGCAAACCCAGCGCTCCTGCTGTAGGAACACTTTGAGAGACAGTATTTGGTGTCTTTCAGAGAATCATAAGAGCACTGTTAAAACAGACCTGAGGATAAAGTATGCAGAAATGGCATCAAATAATAAAAATGTTCAAGAAATTTAAATAAAGCATTCTTATTTCCTGGGAGGTAGTTTGATGGTACCATGACAAATGGTGAATAAGGACTGTTCATGAGGAAGTTTTTTGATTAATTCTGTTAATATGGTGTGGGGCAGAGTAAATTTTCCTCATAGTATTTTGGATTTGTGCTGGAAACGGTGTTGATGACACTGGGATGTGTTAGTTGTTGCTGAGCAGGGCTTACACAGAGTCAAGGCTTTTTCTGCTCCTCACCCCACTCCACCAGTGTGTAGGCTAGGGGTGCACAAGAAGCTGGTAGAGGACACAGGCGGGCCAGCTGACCCCAGTTGACTGAAGGAATATTCCAGATCATATGATGCCATGTTCAGCGTATAAAGCTGGAGGTAGGGAGAGGAAGAGGAAGAGGGAGGATGTTAGGAGCGATGACGTTTGTCTTCCCAAGTCACCATTCCATGTAATGGAGCCCAGTCTCTTGGAGATGGCTGAACACCTGCTGCCCATGGGAAGCGGTGAATGAATTCCCTAGTTTGCTTTGCTTGTGTGTGCAGCTTTTGCTTTACCTGTTAAACTGTCTCTCTATCTCAACCCAGGAGTTTTCTCACTTTTACCCGGCTGACTCTCCTCCATTCCACTGAGAGGGGAGTTCAGAACAGTGGGTGGGCATTAGTTGCTGCATGGAGTTAGGTCACTTGGATTTTCTTGTCTTTGAGAATTCCAAGAGTTCAAGCAATGATATAAATGGTAATAGGTGGATAAGATGATAGTGTTTTAAAATATTTTTTTGTTTTTTTTACTTCCTTTGGTATGGATGAGGGAATCTTCAAAGTAGTATTTGACTTTCCATATTTGCCTTTTGGTTGCTGTTAACGTTTTTGAACTGGGGGTAACACTGGCTGGGATGGGTGGAGGCAGGAGGCTCTTAAAAATGGTAGGAACACTGATTAAAGCTTAGAATAAACTTCTCATGTTAGAATCTTTATGAAATTGCCAGGCAGCATTATGGATATTGCAGAGCTTTCTGGGTTGAAAATTCTTTGAACACTCATTCTTGGTCACAATTACAAGGATACGTTACTTGTGTTTCTTTTAAATTCTGTGGAAAGGGGCTCTGTAGGGGCTGGTCCCAACACAGTGCTCTTGCTGGTGAGTCTGCAGTGCTGCTCTCACCCAGCAACTCTATAAATGAAATTTTTCTTAAGAGATGTATGATTCAGATCCAATGAGTGTTTTCTCTCTTTTTTTTTTTTGTATTCAGAGTGAATGCTTTGATTGAAATAAAGTAAATGAATTTGAATGTAGTAGTAATCCATTTAAATTGGTAGACCACATATAGCCTACATCTAATTTTTTTTTTTAAAAAATAGATGTACATTTCACTCAAGCATTGCAATTTGCTGACAGATTTTCTTTCTGCATATTGACTTCAATTATTTTTCTGCCAAATCGCCCCTTAAACTTCACAATAAAACATTTCTTCATCTGGACCTACATCTGTTTCTTATCTTTTGTGTCAAGCCCACAAACTGCATATATTGAAATACAGATTGTTTTCTGTATTACAGCATTGACCCTGCTTTTAAAAGACAAGTATCTGAATCTCTACAGAATGGAAGACACAAAATGAACCAATGAATGTTGGAAGAAAAAAAGCCTGGAAACACAACCGAAAAAAAAACAACCCACAACACAATATATAAAACCCGTTCTCTTGTCTATGATGCTTATGTGTAGAATCAAACTGGCTTGGGTGGGAAGGAATCTTTCAAGGTCATCTTGTCCAACAACCCTTTGCAGGGAGCAGGGACATCTGCAAGTAAAGCAGGTTGCTCAGAGCCCTGGCATGGTTCCAGGAATGGGGCATCGACCACCTCTCTGGGCAGCCTGGGCCAGGGTCTCACCAGCCTCTGCAGTAAAGAATTTCTTCTTTATACGTAATTTAAATCTCCCCTCTCTTAGTTTAAAACCATCACCCCTTGTCCTGTCACAGCAGACCCTACTCGCAAGTCTGTCTCCATCTTTCTGACCGGCCCCATGAAGTCCTGAAAGACCACAAGAAGGTCTCCGTGGAGCCTACTCTTCTCCGGGCTGCACGAGCCCAGCTCTCCCAGCAGAGGGTTCCAGCCCTTGGATCGTTTTTTGGCCTCCTCTGGCTCTGCTCCAACAGATCCATCTCCTTATGGTGGTGGCCCCAGAACTGAATGCAGTGCATCAAATGCAATACTTAATAGTAACTCCATACCCCCACCCTCCTAAACACCGTAGGGGAACTTAAATACTTTATTAGTGTAAAAAAAAAACCAAAAAAAAAACCAAACCAAAAATTCTTCAGTGAAACAGTTCTCTAAAGAAAGTTTATTACAATAAACCCAGGATCAAATCTCGATTTGGTTAGTTTACCACAGCTTTCCCTATGTTCCCAACTTTTGTTACTGAGGTATTAATGCTCAATTCCCTTGATACATTATAATACAAAACCCATCTTCTGAGCGTATTTGAGCTGAACAAAGAAATTATTTGCTCTAGTTCACTTTATGGAGACCTCTTAGCAGCGTCTTGTTTTACACAAATTACAGTCGCTGAAGAGTCTGATCTCAAAGTTAAAATGCTTAAATTGATTTTTCAAGTCTTTAATAGGTTCTCCCTCGTCTATGTCTTAGTAATAAATGAAACTGTTGTTAAGAAATGTGGTTTTGTGCTGGAAATGGAAGCAGTGTTGGATACACCAAGCGATGGCTGGTTGCTGTTTTTTTCAGAAAGACATTAACTGGTCTTCAGTGGCACAGTACAGTTAGACTGGTATTTTATAGCTATGCTTCTAACGCAAACTGGGTGGGGAGATGCTATCTGGACCTCATGGAAACTCGTGGAGAATGCTACGGCTGGAAACCCCTTCAGCTCTGTGGGCATTTAGAGAAGGTCTGAGAAGCATGGACTGTGGAATAGAGGCAAGTTACTTCATATGAGATTTGAATATTTCTGGACCTATTCATGCTTAACAAGTCATCACCCATATTTAAAGTGTCTCGGGAATAAATTTAGCTATTTTGATTCAACAAGGCACTTAATCCCGCAGAAGGTGTGAGTGAAAAAGCTCATACTACAGATTTGTCCAAAGTTCAGTGTATAAATCCTTGAATCTTTAAGAGCAGACCCACAAAAGGCAAAGGTCCTACTGAGCCCTTCCAGTGGGCACCTGACTCTCCAGAGGTTTCCATAGTCATCTCTGTCCTGTGCAATCTTGTAGCCAGTTGCTGTGTGATCCAGATTGGGCCAATGTTATTAAACATACTGGTAAAATTGTTAAACTCCTGCCTCTTGGTCTTTGAAGAGGTTCCTACAGTGAATGGCTTCTTCCAAATCCAAGTGCTTGCAGCATTCACCTGCACTCGAGTGTGGTCCTCAGCAATCAGAAGATTTGTGGAGAAGTTTTCACCGTTTTACCTTACGAAGATTTTTACTCTCAGTGTGGAAAACCTGAATCTTCATTGTCTCAGCACAACCAACCTTGTATTTTCACAGGCTTGTCTGAAAAGGAGAAGGATTTAGGTGCTTACTGGAACTTGGATTTCAACACTTGGCATTCTCTGGAGTTAGAACCAAAATGCAGAGTGATCTTTTACCTATTTTTTTCCTCTTTTTTTTTTTTTTTTCCTTTCCACTGTCTTTCCCATCCCTCCCTGAAGATTTGGGATGTGATGAAAAATTGAAGGAGGAGGTGTCTGACAATGCTGAAAGCTGTACCTAAGCTTCTGTGAGCAGCTCCTTTGTAGCTGTGCCTCCCTGTGGGTATAACTAAGGTTGAGCTCAGAGGTCCCTCTGGGCAGGGAGGTGTCCAAAACCCTGGCAGCAGCACTGATCCCAACCTCACTTCTGTAATTGGGAGTGCAGGATGGACTTGTTTCCAACCTTGGGGTTTCCAGAGTGGAGACGTTTGAAAGAGGCAACTCTTCTGAGAAGCTGTAGTTAAGAATAGTGAAGTAATAATCTTCAGTGTACAGTCTTTAGATCATTTAGGCAACTTAATTACAAGCAGAACAACTTGGAGCTAATATTGGTCAGTGTCTCAGTTGTAATCCGTCATTTCATACCCTGAACTCACTGATATTTTACATCTGTATTCTGATTTGAAGAATCCAGGTCTCATTTTCCACAGGAGTTAATGAAAACTTCGTGAAAGAAGAAAGCTAATGTAATACAAAGGAAAAAAATGGCTATGAAAAATTTGTCTAAATTAAGTCTGTAATTGATCTCCTCAGATGTCAAGTCTTGAGAAGCTGGCCAAATTTTATTGTGCATTTATTGCCAAATGACTGATTACCAGATAGATGGAACATAGCAAGCACCATATGTTTTGTTTACCTAAAGGCTCATAAATTCAATGTCTGTTGGGTGTCTCAAACATGATATGTTAGCAGATTCCTTCCAGGAAAACAAAGCCCAACTACAAAGTCGTCAGGTTGAAGTATTATCCTTTCAGATGCTTTTTCAACCCAATTCATTCTTTGGCTGTAAATAGGAGCCAGATGCAGCACTGAGTTCTGATTAATTGTTTGTCAAAATCTGTGTAGCGCTGAGCATGGAGGGATCGTGGGCATCTTGGTTTGCTAATGAACTAGACCCAACCGTCTACACAAAGTCTGCATGCAGATAAACTCAAGAAGAGCATCTCCTTTGATAAACTGTGTCCTGTTATAATTAGCAACATGAACATTGCTGGGATGTCAGGTCAGGCGTTCTCTAGGAGAAATGTAGAGATATTAAATTGAATATTTTAAGGAAGCTTGTCAAAGGTTAGGAGAGGAGAGCGGGGTTGTGCTGCTTCTGCTTAGAGCAGAGCCTGGAAAATGAGACTGACTGAACTCTTGTTGCGGCAGTGTCGCTGGAGCCTTCTGAGGCACACAAATAACTCTTCAGGTAGATAACGTGAAGCATATATAATACCTTGAGGCTGTTTGTCAGATCACTAATAGAGCACAATGAATCACTGGCTCAGGCAGCTCCCTGCGTTTGGACCAACCATCCGCTCTGCTTCACGTTCTTATTCTGGATGTAACACGTGTGTAACTCTTCTGTCTGGAGCAGTTACCTCTTCTAGCTCACCTGATTTGACGAGATCTGTTGCAAATCAAAGGTGAGCCTGTGTTGTACTTCTGGGGACCTGGCCACCTATTTCCACTTCCCCTGCTCTACTGGAGAGTCTTCCTGCAGAGCTCTACGAGAGCTTTACATCCTGGTGAAATAAGCAGGGATCCGAGGCAGCAGACGATGATTTATATAAATCTTTGAAGTGCAAAGGGTTGACACCATTCAGATAAGACAATATGAGGAGTTTTTCTTCTGCTAGCTGGAAATCAACTGAAATCTAAACTACTGTGGTGTAAGAGTACACGGTGCTACAACAGAAATACACTTCAAGGAAAATTTGCGTATCTGTGCCACTTGTCACAATCCTGTTTTATTGACATTAAAGTTGGGTGTGTGGGGCAAATGTTGCTGCTTTTTTTTTTTCGATATAGGTATAATTACTTGGAAGGGAGCAGAGAGAAATACTTTTTTCCATGTGTTCCCACATCTCTCAGCCAAGGCTTAGTGCACATTCCACGCTTCATTATAAACCTGGTTTGCTGTTCAAAACTGGAATTTAGCAAGGATTTCTCTGCGTGATGAGGCTGCCACAGTTATGTAGATCCAACGAAGTTCCCTCTAACACCTGTCACCTTAGAGACTCCTGTAGTCGTTTTTCTGACTGGAGAATATGGAAGAGGGAAGGAAATCCCAAATACTCGACCTGCTGCCCTTGTGGTCAAGTGCGATTTCTGAAAGGCTGTGCTGTTGAAAATTCCCTGCAGAGGAGGATGCTTTTCTCCATGGAGTACTGAAACTTCAGCACATATCACTCCCATTTGCTCCTGCTGCTCTTTGAGAGGTGAATGAAGTGAAATACCTCTTTCTTCTCCCCTCTTTGAAGCTTTTTTTAGAGACAATATTGTATTCCTTCTGAGTGACTGACTTACCGCCAGGTCAAGCGGTGCGTGGGGTGGTTTTTATGTAGTGCGGGGATAAATGGTAGGATTGGATCCCTGCTTTCAAACCAACCCCAGTGATGTTAAACCTTTCATGAGCCTGATTCAGTTCTTGCTAAGCTCAGTGGGAGTTTTGCCTGGGGGGAAAAACTGAGAACCTTCAGATTAACTTTGATTTCATTCAAGCTCATTTTTTGGAGAAAACTAGCTGATTCCCCAGAATACTGTGAATACTACATTCGGGAATGGCTCTTTCTTCTGGGAAAATCTTAGCAGAAAGTACAAAGCCCTTCGTTCCTCTCCCTGGAATTAGTTGAGTTTTTGTGAGCACACATAGAACAAAAGACCCTTAATTGCTGCTCTTGCTGATGTCATGAGCATTCAATCCTGTCTCTGGCCTGGTGTGAAGGAGAAATATTTGGACTGCAACAATTAGGAATCAGGAGTTCAGCCTGACTCCAGACAACTTGCTGTGTCATTAGGGTGAGAGAGAGAAATAAATGGAATAAAGAGAATAAAATTTTCTAGGAAACTCAACGATGTCATAATTGGTCAGCAGATTAATTTGGACATGGCAAAGTTAACTTGAATACGTCTGGAGTCTCCTTCCCTGGAGACTTTCAGAACCCATCTGGACACCATCCTGGACAACCTGCTCTAGGTGACCCTGCTGGTGCCGGCGGGGCTGGACAAGATGATCTCCAGAGGTCCTCTCTTAACACTCACCATGCTGGGATTCTGTAGAACAACCTTTCCGACCAGCGTGGAGCAGGGAAGACATCTCAGTGCTGCTGCTGAGTCACGATCTCCAGGCTGGTGTGAATATTCAGAAAGTAGCTGAATGTGATTGTCCAAGTCTTGTTCATAGAAATAAATGACTCTGCAATCATCATCATCAGCATTTTTAGTCATTCTGGTCCTTTGATATATTGGGCTGTGTCTCCTGCAAGAGACAGAAGGCAGCCGGGCTCAGAGGTGAGTCTCTGCAGGCTCTAGACAGCAGTGGAGAAAGGAGGGTGAGAGTGCACTGCAGATCAGGCATCTAATTCAGATGTTCTAAAAAATCCTCTGAAGAGAACTTTCTATTCCACACCGCCCCCCCCCCCCCCCCCCCCCTCCTTATGAGCAG
>VWZK01007629.1:0-103395 GCA_013396935.1 Baryphthengus martii | reverse complement strand
AAGAAGTGCGAGTTAGGTGATGCGAGTCCTCCCCGGGGTATTAGTCATAACTTAGACTGTCTTGAAACATCTGCAGTTGATACGTCTGTACTTTCAACTTTAAAAAGGAATCATTTGGCTGTGGTGGGACTTGGAGGAGTGTAGATCCTCTCTGGCTTTTCAGAATTTTTCTTATGGGTAACATTTTGCAGTCCCATGTTACATATTTCTCCTAATTGCTCAGTATTGGAAAACCTGGTCAGCGGGGATTTTTTTTATCTCTCTTACAAATACAAACTTAATTGAAAGGGAAATAGATTTATAGATTTCTAAGACTAAGAGTCTGCATGAGTAACTTTAATTAAATTTATTTTCCTGCAGAGCTGCTCATTGTTTCAGTTACTCAAATCTCTACACGTGTTGCTCCTCCTGCTCCTCGTTCACTTTTCAATTTGCTTGCAAGGTGTTACTTAAATGCTTTTCAGCTGCCTGAGAAGGATCTAGAGGAGCAGGTATCATTTCAAATCTTGCATGGGGGGTGGGGGTGGGGGGAAATATAAGTTGTGGTCCTTCCTTTTTTTTTTTTTTTTTTTTCTCTCTCTCCATGTGGACAAATCTAAGTCAACACCCATGAGCTGAGTGATATATGAAAACAAATAAGGGTCCTGTAATTGTTCAGTTATCTTGCCTTTAGTTGTGTAACCAGGAGCCCACCTGGTGATAAGAATACTTTGAGTAGTGTTTAATAGGTAATTAAGAGAGCCTTGAGAGCGTTATTGAGATGTATATGGTTAAGGTGAGGGCTTAATATATGGGGAGTAGCAAGGCCAAAAACATGGAGAGGAAATGTCCTGTGGCTGCTGAGAAATAGCTCAGCTGGAGAGAGAAAGGTGAGTGACAGGGATAGCATCGTGTTTTCTCCCAGGACTATGGAATACTTGCATAAAGTGGAGAAAAAGATGGCTTGGAAATTGTGTGGACTGACAGTGTTTTATGGGCAGGAGACGTGACAGGAGTTGTCCGACTCTGACGTTGGCGCAATAGAAACCAGTCAAACACAAAGAATTGTTTTATCAAAGAAGCAACTCGATCCCTATGGAGATTAAAGAAGGAATTACGGTCCCTGAGCTACTGGAGATGCAGAGGCAGGTGCATGAAACTGGTGTGAAGAAAAAAGCAGTTTTTTTCTGGCACAAAGGGTGTGCCTGGTGCTTTCATGTCGATCAGCAGTGACTCCTTTTTGATCTGGGAAAAAATGCAAGAATGAGGGGAAATTAAAGTTCTTAATGTGTTTTCTTGTTTGCTTGTTTAGCCATTCTTAGAAAACTTGAGATGAAACTCTTGTAAGTGTGTTTAGGAAGCAAGAAGGAGAATGGTTTCCCAAAGCTGAGCTGCTGAGAGGGAGCAGCAGGGTTGTTGTTGGTGCATTGATGAAAACAGCCCGAAAAGGTGCTGATGTTGCTGTGTTTAAATAGGGAGGAGATTTGGTCCAGTTCTGGTGCAAGTGCGTTATGTGGGAGCACACACAGATTGCCAGAGGAAAGCCCTCTTGCTTAGTGCAGGTCAAAGCTGTGAGTTGAAGTGCACAGGAGTCATGGCAAGGATTACTTGCTTCTATTTTTCATTCCACTGTTTTACTTTGTTTGAAATGAGGGAAAGGTTTTTTTTTAGTACTTATTTTCTGATTAAATGCCTCTAAAACTTTTGCTCCATCTGGTATGAAAATCTGAGAGGAGACCAACAATAAAACTCTGTCTGGAGGTGATTTTTAGTTAAATAAAATTAAAAAAAAATCTTAAATTAATGAAAATTGCCCCAGGAGTAGTTTAGATTAGATATTAGGAACAATTTCTTCCCCACAAGGGTTGTCCAGGCCTGGCCCAGACTGCCCAGGGCAGGGGTGGAGTCCCCATCCCTGGAGGGGTTTCCAAGCTGTGGAGATGTGGTGCTGAGGGACAGGATTTAGTGGTGCCCTGAAAGTGCTGGGTGAATGGTTGAACTTGATGATCTCAAAGGTCTTTTTCAACCAAAACAATTCTACAATTGTACGATTTTATGACTAAGTCAAAGGACAGTTATCACTGCTGTGTTAATATGCAGAATGTTTATCTAAGGAAGGACAAAGACATCAAACTGTGAAGATAAGCTCTGAATTATCATAAACTCCATTTCGTATGAGAAACTGGTATTTTAATTTAAAAGGAAATATTCATAAGCCTTCCTAGTTTATAATTTGAATATAATATGATGAAACCTGCTACTGAGAAGCTGGTGGGATGTCTCTTTGCCATCCCAATGGGTGGCTGTGCAACACAGGCTTAGCAGAGTAGCCCTTCAGAAATAATCACCTCATGAAATTTAAGAGGAAATTCAAATTCACGTCAAGGTTCAAGAAACAGACTTGTACCTTGCATGGTGGAGAAGTAAAGAGTTAATTTTAAAGGCCATGGAGGTTTGTGAGGAGCTTGGCGTTGACTTTGGTCAGTCTGTTAGTTTGGTATTGAGCAGAGCTACAAAATACTTGCAGATTTAGTCTGTGGGCGTTTGCATCTTGAGCAGTAAAAAAGAATGATTGTATTGTGAGAAGATGATTTGAGCTCTTGTAGTATGGAGCTGATAGGAAAATCCAGCATTTATTGGTGGGGCTGTGGAAAGTCCAATACTAAGTAATGTCCTGAAACTGTTTTAATGGCAAGAATTCACCATATGCTTTTATCTGCGGTTTCTCCTACAAAGTCAAAAGAGTAAACGACTCACTGCATAATGAGCATGAACTTTGTTTGGGTGAGAAATAGGTATTCAAATTCAACTGTGCATAAATATTTACAAACACCCTTGCCTGAGTCAGGCCTTTTTGACTGCGTTTTATTTCAGAGAAGGTATTTCAAAATCTGTGGCTGGTGAAAGAAACTCTGTCCCTTGATCTTCCATTTCTGGGGCATCTTGCTTCGGTTAATGAGGTGATTCATTCACAGGGTAATGCCACAGTTGTCCTTGTTGAGATGCCCATTAAACACATGGCACAGCCGCTCTTTTTTTCTGCTTTGGAAAATAATGCTGCATTCCAAGGTGGTGCATCAGATGGTCAAGGTTTAGGTCATGTCTTTTTAAGTGAGATACCCAGGTTGGAGCAATCCAGGGGAAAGAATACTCTTCAAAACATTTTTTTTTTTCCCCAGCCGTTTTTGCCAGATCTCTGATGGAAAATTTGTGTCTAAAACTGGGATTTGTGTTCACTTTTGTCTTTCAAAGAAGTTTCGAGCCTCTCTGTGACATCTAGGTTTCTGCTGTGTTGGTAAATATACTGATGAAGCAATTCCATTGCGTCTGATCCACAATCAATTAAACTTGGGGTGGAAGGTAATAAACTTTTTTTGCTAGAGAGGATTAGTGAGTAATGAGCAATGGTGAGAAAAAATTCTTTGCTTTTGACTGTTGGGGAAGGAATCTTGAGTTTTGAAGAGGCTTAATGGCTTTAGTTGTGATTTAGGCATGGTCAGTATGTTGGACCTAAGCACTGAGGAGGAAAGGTCGGCAAGGCCCCAGAGCAAATTGCAGTTTGGGTGGGAGGAAACATCTGTTGCCTCTGTCTCCATGAGGCTGCAGGTTGAAGCCAAGCCCTGTAGCCTTCATTCCTGTGTGGGCTTACCTAGCACCCATCAAAAGCAGTTGGGAAGTTTTGCAAGCTACTTTGAATCATGTTCAAGGTGGTCTTACATAGCTGACCTGTGGCTTAGCTGCGACTTCTGACCAGCCAAGTTGAGTTGTATGTCGCTCGCTAAAACTGTAACGGTATATTACAAGGCTTTGGGAGTTGCCAGTTATTCTGAAATGATGTAAACAATCACTGCGAGGAAGATTTTTCTAGGTCTTGTTTTTAATTTCAGTGTCGATCTGGTGATTTTTCCAGTGTTGTTCAGTATAATTCCAATTTTTCTAATATATTAGTATGCCTCAGTAACAAGCTGCTTAATGTATCTTGAAACAGTGTGGGTTTTTTGGCATTACAGAGGACGTGGAATTATATACATTATTCAGTAAGTCCCCTGTTAGTCCCAAAAGAGTATAAAAATAGAAGTGACTAAAACGTGGTTTAAGTGGACCTGTGGTTATGAATGAGATTAAGGCTGTGTGTACACACATTTTTTTTTTTTGGTCTTTTTCCCACTGTGACTTTGCTCTCTCTGACGCAAATGAATGAGGTGACCTTCCCCTTGCAGAATAAAGACAAAGTGGGTTAAGATATGTGTATAATTTATAAAGTATTCTCTATAGATAAGCATGAGTATCCTGTATAAATCACATCATTGCAGAAGTCAGGAAAATTTTTCAATGCTGTGAGATGATGCAAAGCATGGGCTGTCAGTTCTGTATCTCCTCCGATGATGTGTGTTGCATGAAAAATAGATCTGCCACAAAATGAAGATATCACAACATATTTTATTGGGTTTTGAGCCAGACAAACAGTGTGTGGAGAAATGATTCAGTTCAACAAGAAACGCAGAAATCCTTATCTTGGATTGTTGCTAAAGCCTCTTTGTTTCTCTTATTATGGAACTTGACATTTAAATGCTGACTTCATAATTCACTGCAGGTCACTAAAATATATAATATTTTATTTGTAATGCTCGCAGTCGCCATCAAACCCGATGGATTTTCAGCTGACGGTACCCTGTGTCTCTGGAAGTTGTGGGGAAGACAGGCTTGTAAACGTGACCAATGGGAAGTGTGCCATCTCATGCGGTTTACAGGGTGCAAACCGTTTTTTTCAGATTAGCAGAGGGCCCCTTGGCTGTAATTACAGAGTGTAGAATATTATTCCGAGATTCCACAACACTTGCTGGTTTGCTCTAACTCCCTGGCACACTCTTCTTCCCTGTTCCAAGGAAATATGCACGCGGCTCTTTCTTGCTCCTTAGAATTAAGCAAAAGGAATGAGTTGAATTAAATCCTGAGTCTGAGTAGGTAGGAGTGAGGCAGCCCGAAATTTAAACTGCATTTGAGTGCGTGAGAAAGTCTTGGAGAGAGGTTTAAGAGGTGGAGGCCACTAAAAACTAGAGCAAAACTCAGGGTAGTGCACGGAGTTTGCAAATGGGCTCATCACTATAATTTACAAGAAAAAATAATCCTGTAGTTCTCAGTTGTGCACGAGGAATCGTGTTGCAGTAAAAATCTTGAAAGCCGGAAATAATTCCCATATTCATATTTTGCTGTTTGATGGTTTCTTTTGCTCAAAAGTCTTTGTGGAGCAAGTCACTGTGCAAAATCAAGTGTGAAAATCTTTTGTTTGTAATAATAATTTAATAGTCTGTTTTTTGAGAATTGCAGCTTCAAACGTAACTTAGAGCAACTTTACCTGTTTGCCAGAGCACATAACATTGATTATTACTAGAGAAGCTTCACTCTCATGAGCTTTAATTAGAAAGACCCTCTTGTAGGTTGTCACAAGCGGCTGTAATGAAAGTCGCTGCTGTTCGTCGCTGTTCTGCCTTCTCTGAATAATGAGCACTGGCGGAGCACAACAAAGCAGCTCCATGTAGAAAGACCTTGGGGTCCTAGTGGATCGCAAGTTCTCCGTGGGACAGCAATGGGCCCTTACGGCCAGGAGGGCAAATGATACCCTGGGATGCATTAAGAAAACTGTATCCAGCAGGTTGAGGGAGGTTCTCCTCCCTGGGGAGACCACACCTGGAATACTGTATCCAGTTTTGAGCTTCCCAGTTCAGAAGAGACAGGGACCTACTGGAAAGCGTTCAACAGAGGCTACGAGGGTGATTAAGGGACTGGAACATCTCTCCTATGAGGAGAGACTGAGAGACCTGGGGCTGTTTAGTCCGGAGAAGAGAAGGATGAGAGGGGATCTTATTAATGTCTATAAATACCTGAGGGGTGGGTGTCAAGAGGAAGGGGCCAGTCTCTTTTCTGTGGTGCTCAGTAACAGGACAAGAAATAACAGGTATAAGCTAGAACACAGGAGATCCCACCTCAGCATGAGGAGGAGCTTCTTCCGTGTGAGGGTGTCGGAGCCTGAAACAGGCTACCCTGAGAGGTTGTGGAGTCTCCTTCTCTAGTGACTTTCCAAACCCACTCAGATGTGTGCCAGTGTGGCCTGCCCTGGGAGATCCTGCTCTGGCAGGGGGTTGGACTCGATGATCTCTAGAGGTCCCTTTCAACCCCTACCATTCTGTGATTCTATTATACCCTAACCAAGCAGTGAGCAATGGCAGAATGATTCACAAGGACCATCCTCGTGCTTGGAGACTGAGTGAAAGATACTCTCTGTGCAGCTTGAGTTAATAAATATAACTAATCATCCCGGGCAAACGCATAATGTGAGCGTCTTGATTGTTTCCAGGGGTGAAGAAAATCTCAGGCAGCTTTTGTTATATGTCAGCGGGTTACCTGCTGCTAACTAGGTGTCTGTGTGCTTGCAGGCGAGGTAGGTTACACAGACTTTTAAGGAGTTGCTTTTTATATTTATGAATGATATCGTAGATTTATAGAGTTATGATCTTAGAGGTCTTTTGCAACCTTAATATCATCAAGTCCAACTGTCAACTCAACGCTACCATGGCCACTAAACCGTGTCCCACGTTACTCATTACTGGAATAACCCAGTGCACAATCTGACATCTGATTGTTATTCTGCCAAGTGATTTCTAGATCAAAGGGGTAAATTTGTGAGTGATGTGATTTTTCTCGCCCACACTGATTGAACTGAATAAAAACTAAAATTCATGTGAATGTTCTCCTTTTCATAATGTGGACTTGACAGACTCGAGTTTCTTCTGCTGCTTTCCCATTTTATTGTGTCTAAAAGTTTCATTAGAACAGCTGTTCTCTTAGCGCCTCATTGTTAATCCTTTTTTTATTATGATTTTATTTTTAATAAGGCAATACGGAAGAGTGCAGATGAAGTGTTAGGTAAGCTTCAACAAAGCAGCAAACGGGCTTAGTTGGCTTCAAACACAGGTTGAGTGGTCAGATAAGATTCTGTTGTATCCAAACAGCTTAGTTTGTCTTTCTAAGAGTGTTTTAAATTGTTAAATAAAGATTAAACTCTATCCAGTGTTTTAAATCTTTCCTCTGAGCTCCAAGGCAGGGAATATTGTCTCTGCAGATTTTTTTTTTTTAATTATTTTTATTAAATGAGAAGAAGTTTTCAGTCTCTGTCAGACCTGAGGGCTCCTGGGTGAAGAGCACTCCTGGTTTGAATGGAGAAATGGCAAAAGCCTCATTCTTTGGTTTGATATATTGGACCATGTTACTCCATCTGCTCAGATCATTTGGCTTTTTTTTGATTGTTGTTGTTGAATAGTGTGTTGAGAGGAAAGGTGTATTCAATTCGAAATACCAAGGTGTTCCAGGCTCCTGTAATTACTTCAGAAAACAATGAAGTAATAAACTGAGAGGAGATAATCCAGGTGTCTTTGATCAGTTGGCTGTTGAAGAGCTGTGAAGATATTGCTGCTAGAAAATGAGTTATCGATAGTTCTGATGGTTCCTGGTGGGAAAGCGGCCCAGCAGCAAGCAATGTGGGGCAGGGAAAAGGAAGGAAAATAATTTAAGAGAGAAGCTGTAAAATTGTATGTCAGTAGATAGACTTGCCTGTTTTAAATGTAGAATCACGGAATCGTTTTGGTCCGAAGAGATCTTTTAAGATGATCAAGTCCAACCATTGACCCAGCACTGCCAGGTCACCACTAAACCATGTCCCTCAGCACCTCAACTCTTACATAATAATGTAGATGGGCTTTTAATCATCTTTTAAATAATGAGGTAGATGTGCTGCTTCCTGCCAGCGCCTTCTTGCTTGACAGGGAGTGATTTGTGTTGTGGCATTTGGCTTTTGTCTTCTCCGGGTGTGTAGATGTGGCACAGAGAGGTGGGGCCGCTGCGATCAGGTAGGTTTGGCCTTCTGTGAGTGCAATGGGCAGGACTACCCCCATTTACTCATTTTACATCCTACAATATCATGTGTTTTGGGGGGTGAGGGATTTGATATCTTGATTTTAGGCTGTTCTATAGTTGGAGCATCCATCGCTATCTTTGGTAACTATTAAAAATGTGTTTGATGTTTAAAAAAACCCCAAATCCAGGAAACTTCAGTGATGTTTGTTGGCACACAGGCTTTTCATGGCAGTGTCAAGGTGTGCACTACTTCAACCTTTTGAAGTTAAGGATTACATTTGGTGACAAACTGGAGTCTTCTTAGGACTTCTTTTTCCAGAGCTCTGCTTTTTCTTCTCCTGTGTGTCTCAAAGGCTGTCATTTCCCTCAGATAAGCGTGGTAGGCTTCTCTTAGTACTCGTGGTAAAAGAGCTTTCTTCAAAGGATCGTATGAAAAAGCCATTTTCACAGTGCTAGGAGGGGGAAAGTGAAAAGAAGCTACGAAAAAACCCAAAAAGCAACAACCCAACAAACCAGATACCTTTTTAATATGTTGGTTCGGTGCCACAGATGAAGTTTACACTAATTAGAAATCATCTGGAGGCACCGCAGCAGATTGAGTCTTCGGCTGGAAGTGCTTCCTGACAGGTGGTTTCCCACAAAGCAACATTACAATTACCTAACATACTGTTTGATTTGTGTAAACCCTCATTACTACTCACATTATTTAATGAACTATGTGCATTCCCTCGCCTCCCCGCAGAACTGCAGTGCTCCCTTCCAAACCTGCAGCGCTCGCGCTCCGGGTTTAACCCTTCTCTGCTGAGGAAAAGAGGTTTCGCCGGTAAGGAGGAGGTGAAAATTGAAATGCTAAAACATATTATATTAAAAAGAGGTGGGGTACTTTGAAATTTTACCTGTATAATCCAGGAGTTCATTTTAGTGAACCATGGAGATTGATGGAATTTTATTTAGCTTTTACTTATATTTTATTGCAAACTTCTTTGTGAATGGTGAAAAGGAGCTGTTCACTTGAACGTCTCATGCAAAATATCAAGGTGATAGCTTTGAGATTTTAAAATATTTTTTAAGAAGTCCAACATAGATTTCATGAATACTCTAACCATCCACAATCAAGAAAAGAAAGAGGAGGGTTCTGCTGGTGATGAAGGAATTCCTCAGCTTACCAGAATTTTATGTATCTTTGCAGGTTCTGTATCAAACACCCTCAGGGTTATGGACTCTGTGTGTTTTCAGTCCTCGTCCAAGCCTTGCTGTTTTAGCCCCATGGGAGGTATTTCATAAACTGAATTTATGTGAAGTAACACAGCTGCAGAATGGTCTGTGACCCATAGAAATATTCTCTTTCATGTAGTTCAGGCTCTGATGTGATTACACTCTTCAGCAAACACATATATTGAAATTCCTCCTCCAAGTGAACTTGGCCATTTGCTGTTCATTACGGGAAACCTCTTAGTGAAGCAAATGAAGTAAAAATCTGAATCTACAGTCACAGGGAGATTTGTATTTTGTGCTGTTTACTTACTTCACAGGCTTATATTAGTCACTACTTCTATTTGGTTCCTTTTGTAAATATCTTGAACCTTAAATATTTCAGAAAAAAAAGAATAATTTCAGCAATTCCAGAATTATGATCCCCATCATGACTATACAAAATAATACAGAAAAGTGTTTCTTTAAAAACTGTTGTTATCACTGGGTGGGGTTAACTAAATGTGCATATGTTTTACCTGCACGATGATATAAAAAACTCCTGGGTTAAAGGGTTTTTTACAGACCACATTTGTTGCATCTGCTCCCTGTGGAAAAAAAAATATTTTAAGAGATGAAATAAGAAGGAAATAAAACCCCATCACCTCACAATGTCATAGATGATAGTTAGCAGGTGCCCAGGGCACGCTTAGGACTGACTGCTGGTGTTGGACTACCTTGGAAATGTTTATCATAAGGGGAGAATCAAGTGCATCAATTGCACAGGGAAGGAAATAAGTCTGTGAAAATAAGAGGCAGCCCCGTGGTCAGTCGGGTGGCAAGTCAGTGCCGAGGATAGGAAATCATAGAAGCATAGAATTGTTTTTGGCTAGAAGAGACCTTTAAGATCGAGTCCAGCAGTTTCCCCAGCACTGCCAGGGCACCACTAAACCTTGTCCCTCAGCACCACATCTCCACGACTTTGAAACCCCACTGGGGATGGAGACTCCACCCCTGCCCTGGGCAGCCTGGGCCAGGCCTGAACAAACCCTGGAGGGGGTGACATGTTTCCTAGCATCGAACCTAAACCTCCCCTGGCGCACCTTGAGGCCGGTTCCTCTTGTCCTATCCCAGCAGTGCCAAAGCACAGCTCTGCTTCTCCCAATCAAAAATCCAGTCTCTGAGCCAATGTGGCTCCACTGGGAAGCTGCACAGGCAGGCACAGGAGAAAAAAGACCAGACCCCAGTGTCACGGAAATGGCATTTTAGTAAACATCATCCATAACGTGTCTCAAGCAGCAGTGGCCTTGTGGAAAGTAAATGGCTTCCCCTTGTAACCCTCTCGACAGGAATGTTCTTGTCGCAAACGTTTTGGTTACCGCTGGGTAATTGTCCTGTCTTCAGTGAAAGGTTTCAGGGGCTCTGACCCAAGGAAGAGTTTATGAGACTGGGGAGACCTGATCAAGACTCTGCTCTTGAAACAAACCACTGGAGGAACATTGAGCTGATCTCTTCAAGTTAACAAAACCTGTGAGGAGAGAGAATATTGTTTATCTGTGGTGATTTTTGTCAAGTCCTGGTGATCTTAAGGGAGGATTGTGTCCGAGCCGCTCTTGCAGCAGCAAAGGAACACGATGGGCTGACTCTCCTCAGACTGTTTTTATTCCAGGTCTGTGCCCTTACACTCCTTGCCCAGCTGGGGCTCAGGATCCCATTTTCCTCCTGCATCTCCCTGCTGTGAGCAAAGTTGCCACTGCAGTTTTAAAGGCCAGATGGGAACACTCTGGCTTTGAAACACGAATGGACTCAGGCTGTCTCTGAGCTATCAGAGGGACGCGTGTATTTTGAGGCCTCGAATCTGTGCATCTGTTTAACAGTATTGTTTCAGCCACCCCTGTGAGTCAGTGGAATTACTTAGAGAGCACAGGAGTAATTTTAGAGACCTCTGCCAGATTGGAGCCTGTTGGGGCGGTGGGTTGAACAGCTTCTCAGAGTCTGCCTGTAACATGCATGGTTAAAAAAGACTGTGGCATCTTAAATTCTGATTGAAGTCAACTGCATTCCTCAAGTAAGAAGGCACTTTATAGCCTTCAATTGCCTTGTTAGGTATAGTCCTTCCCATCAGAGATGCATATATCTGTGTTTCCTATGAAAGAGTCTATTTTAGGATCAGAAATGTTCCAAGGTGCGTTGATACAGAGTTTATATTCTCAGTCTTTCCTGTGTGTGCTGTGGTGGAGAGTGAATGAATTCATGGAAAGCTCATCTCTTCCAGTATATATATATATTTTATTTTTTTTTTGATGGATTGTATCATGGAAGAAATTGCTCTTTGATTTTTTATTTTTTTTTTTAATTTGGCCTCTTTCAGCAGCTGCTCTCCTCACTGCAGAACTACTGCCTCTGAAGTGCCAACACCAGCACAAGATCAGGTTCAAGTGCAGTGCTGCTATTAATCAGGCTCAGTTAATTTGTCTCTCACATAGAGCCTAATCCACCACCTATTGAAGTCGTTGGAAAGAGTCTCTTTGACCTCAGCAGGCTCTGTAAAAACTCAAGGCTGGGTTTCGTAACTAAAGCAACTTACAAAACTCACAGTAGATGTGAAAACTGGATGGAATTACGCAGCTGGCAAATCTGCTTGCGTTGACTTCCACCAAACAAATGGATAATTTTCAAGAATAGTGGATTTTAAGTGCCGGCAGTGTTTGCTGTCAGTTGGAAATGTAGGCTGTCAGCTGGTGAGAGCGGTTTTGATTTTAGAAATCATAAAAAGGTGAGGCTTCTTATGCCAGCAGGAGTGGGATACAACTTGGCTGCTCAGGGAAAAGCAAGAGGAATTTACATACTGGGTGAAATGCATCAACATAAGGCTGGGGAATTTTTATTTTTTTTTTTTAGTACTTATGCTGATGTGAGCTTTTTATTTGGAGGTGAAGGTGGAGATGAAAAGGCACCTGTGGGCTGGAAATGTGGACAAGTGGACATTTTCTGACCACGTGATGGGCTGTGACAGTTACCTGCAGAAGGCTCAGTAGAGGCAGGTCTTTGATTAGAAACTACGCTCTGTGATGGCTGAGCCTCCAAAGATGGTTTCTTTCTGAATCCAGAGAAGATCTGAAAGAAGTGCCAGAGCAAAATTTTAGCTGTGCTCTACAGGTTTCACATAGCTCATGGTACTAAGATTAACTGTTCATACCATAATGAAAAAAAAAATAATCACAGCCTAGGAAGGCAGGCGTAAACCGTCTTAGAAATTACAGAATCACAGAATGGTCAGAGTTGGAAGGTACCTCTGGAGGTCATCATGTCCAACCCTCCTGCTTCAGCAGGGTCACCCAGAGCAGGTTATCCTCCTGATGCTGGTTTGAAATCTCCAGATTTGGAATCTCACAAAAGAAGGAGACTCCACAACCTCTTGTGGAACCCACATGCTTCATTGTGTTTCTGCAGTAATTTTGGGGTTTGTGTCTTCTTTGAGGCTTGCTTGGAAAAGTGTTTTGCTGCAAATGTGATTCTATACCAAGTTTTATGATTCTGTATTATAAAATCATGCAACGTGTGGACAATTTAGGAAAATCCTGGTTTAGTTTCCCTGTCAGTATAGAATGCTATTTCAGAAGAAGATCTTAAAGAGTAAGAAAAAAAGCCCCTACAGTGGTATATTACTAAGTTCTTCCCAAACCAACTTCCATAGAGTTTTCATGCAGATGCCAAAAGCGTGAAGTCGGTGACTGCAGAATAGCATCTTTTATTCAGTTTGTCTTCATCCACCATCTGAGACACTGAGGAAGGAAGTCGAGGATAGTATTTTGAGTGTCAGTTAAGAGATTGCCCTTATCAGAAGCTCACACCTTTAGCCCAGAAGTGAACAGAATCTGAATGCGAAGGTGGTTCTGCTGCAGCACCGGTGACAGGCACCATGGCTGACCCTGGCCAGGCACCAGTCTCAGGGAAATGTGTGATAGGCAAAAGTGTGTAGTGGGAAAAACCCTTGGTCCATGCTGGGGGTAAAAGAAAATAAATCAATTTCAAAATAAGAACGATTATTGGACTTTTAAAATATAGTAATCAAAGACAAAAGTAGTAACGAATGCTTCTGTGTTAATTAAGGTGCAGGCAAATTGTCTCAAATTGGTTTCAGAGAATCCCAGAATGGTTTGGGTTGGAAGGGGCCTTTCAAGACCATTGAGTCCAAACCCCCCTGCAGGCAGCAGGAATATCTGCAACTAGAGCAGGCTGCTCAGAGCCCTGGCCAGTCTGCCCTGGAATGGTTCCAGGGATGGGGCAGTGCCTGCCACTCTGGCAACCTGGACCCGCCCTGCGCATAAAAAATTTCTTCCATCTCTATATTATAAATCTCCCTCTTTTAAATTAAGCTCATCACCCCTTGTCCTGTTCCAACAGGCCCTGCCTAAAAGTCTGTCCCCATCTTTCTCACAGGCCCCTTGAAGTCCTGAAAGGCCCCAAGTTGGTCTCCCCAGAACCTTCTCTCTCAGCCTGGCCTCCCAGCAGAGGGTTCCAGCCCTCCCACCATTGTGGGGGTTCCTCTGGACCGTCTCCATGAGATTCACGGGCAAACAGCTTGCTGGTGATGTGCAAAAGAAAGGGACAGAACCAGCAGCTGTGGAAAGAGCCGTTTGCAGAGCAAAGGTCCCTACAGAGAGCCCAGCACATGGCACCTTCCTGCACAAGGCTTCGACTCGGAGCACGGCAGCCCTGCGCTGCTTCCCTGCCTGCAGACGGGTACCTGAGTGATGGAGGGTCAATGATTCAGTGACCCTGTAATGTCAGGAAAGCTGAGAAACCAGCTGTGGATCCAGCTCTGGAAAAATTGCCTTGAACTGTTCAATTGCTGCATGTAAAAAAAATTTAGGACGTGCTCCCATGCTGGGTAATGTCAGTCCTGCTTAGTATTTAATAATCTTGTGCTATTTTCATACTGATTGACAAAATACTGCAATTCATGAAGCATTTTTTTTTTTTTTGGCAGAAGCAGAATAAGAGGACATGAAGCACTGTAACTATAGGCTGTAGACTTAGTGGTTGTTTTGGGTTTTTTTTGGGGTGGATTTTTTTTTGTTTATTTTCCTTTTTTTGTTATGTCTTTGTGATTTTACTTCAAAAGAGCTTTGGAGGGCCTGCTTTCATCATCTGGCCCCATGTAAGAGCTGGTGTTTGAATCTCTAGCTCCTGGATAGGGATATTGTACTGAATCAGCACATAGTCTAGCAGAAGCATCCAGTGGTGCAATGGGAATCCTCCTTTACAAGCTGTCAATGGACTTCAGCTAAAAAGCAGCCGGCCAGTTTAGTCTGCCACACATTCCTGCATTCGGGAATAACAGAAAATACATCTTAAAGACTGTACCTTTGTGACAGTCAAAAGGGGTGTCTTTGATTTCCACCCTCCTGAGCTGAACTTGGCTGGTTTTGCAGGTAGATTCTAGAATTAGCTTATCCATGTTTATTCCATCCCAGGGCTGAGTTTCTGCAAGGGTTAATACACTTGGTTGGAAACAAACAGATCTGGTTGTGGTGTTTTGTTTGTTTTTTTTTAATTTTTTTTTTTTCCAGTGATAACACTGTAGGATCTCAGATATCAGCACGATTTTCGGGTTCAGTAGCTGTGCTGGTAGAAGGCGGTTGTCAGGGACAACTCACACTTTGCTGTAGTAGTAGTAAAGACAACATAGTTAAGTTGCTTTTAACTGTGAAAGTTTCATGCCCACAGAACTGTTTCTGACACTGTTTAGACTGCTGGGAATCGACGAGAATCCCCCAGAGAGATGAAAAATCCATGGCAAAATTGTGACTTGCACTAGGAATTCTCTGGAGGAAATAATAGAATTGTTTTGATTGGAAAAGACCCTTAAGATCATCATGTCCAACCACTAATATGAGTGTTAACAGAATTTTGGGATATGGTAGATAGCTCTAATAGCCTTAAGAGATTATTTCTAAGAGTTTATGCTTTTGATATTTCAGATTCTGTGTGCTTCAATTCTTCAGTCACATTCTGGTTCTGAGAGAACTAAATGTTCATGTTTATGTATTTGCATTTGATTTCTTTTTTTCTTTAATATTCTCGAAAATTCTATACGGCCTTTAACATTTTCACAACTTGCATCTCAAGTTTGACCATGAGCTTGATAATGACTCATCAATTTAGAACTATTATTTGGCATACCAGGTGAGAAAATCAATGTCTTGCGTGGCCGACACGCAAAAAAATTAATGTTTAACAAGATTTTTTAACTCTAAATGTCACCATTTGCTGGCTCTCGTCATAGAGCTGTAATCACGCATATGCTTCTCCAATAAAGAATTAGCTTTATTCAGTCTTGCTTGCATTAGAATTTAATACAAAGCCAATAGAATGTGGTAACAATCCCCCCATCAAATATCTTGGAAAAAAAAAGAGAAGGGGACTATATAGAATGTAGTGCCGATGCTGAACCAGGTTTGCTCTTGCAGTCTGGGTATAAAGGGTAAGATTTCCTCAATTTTAAGATGAGATACCATTTGCTTTTAGGACTCTGCGTCTTGGAGTGCAGCAAAATAGAGCTGAGCTTGGCCAGAGGTTTTTGATAGAGGTACCTGTGGGACTGATAAATGGATTTACTCTTAGTGGGATGAAAACAATGTTAAAGCAACTGGACATATAATGGCTTCTGGGCTAGAATATTTATTTCTGTGTGACTTGCTGATAAAAAAACAAGATATTCTCATTTTGGAAAATAAAAGGGGATGGGGGGAGGAAGAGATTATTTTTAATCCAGGGGCTTTTCCCTACAGGAAAAGACTGTCGTGCATCAGATCTTGCTTTGGACCGTGTGGTGCTCAAAAGTTGGCCGAGCTTGTGAGGAGTTTCTTGACTTTTGCTCATGGTTCTTTCTTTACCATGCTTCATTTAAAATAAATAGAAATGCTTAATTGTAGGAGCAGATTGTGACCCACATCTGAGTGGCTGGGGAGGGTAGTGTGGGCAGCAGCGTGAACGGAAGAAGACACTCTTAAATAGATTCAACTGGCCGTGCAAGTAGGACTTAAAAAACACCTTTGGAAAGACGACCTGAAGTGGAGTCTGTACCATCTCTAGCTTGCTCCCAAGTGAGGTACTTTTTCAGAAGCAAAATTTTAATGCAATATTTCACATGACAGGTGACCGTTCTTCTAATTCCTTGCTCGGTTGCTCAGTAGAAAACTTGCTGCCATTCATGGGCTTGGAGGGGTTTTCATCGTGCTATTTAAAAGTGACTGGTTTTGCTCCTGTTAAGTACGATCCAAAGGAAGTGGTGATGTGGTGTCATGAGGCTACTCTTGCTGTTATTCTGGTGGATTTGAGGCAAATTGGGTTTGTTTTACCATGTAGTAGGAATTGATGCTGGTTAGTTGCAGTTGTCCACGTCACCCAGGACTTTCTTGCAGTTGGTGGGACTGAAGGAGAAGTTGCTGCCGCAGGTTTGTGGGTTTTAGTCTACTTAGAAATTTTCCTTCTCCAGAAGACACATTCTCTTTCAGGATCAGTGTGGTCTGAGAATTATGACTCGAAACTGAATCAGTGTTGGCATGATGCAGTTTACTTATATTCACTGAAACGCCGTTTAATGTGTGAGCTTGTTTTCCTTCCCAAGATCATGTTTTTAAATTGCTTAATATTTGAAGCAAAAACAAGTGCAGAGGTCTGCAACTGAGTATCTGCTTGACGAGTATCGTGGTAGAAGGTCTATGTTACTGCAGTATCACCTGCTAAACTTCTAATTTTGATTTCTTTTTCAATTAACAGAGTATAGATGGATTGATAGGTTTGTTTCTGTCTGGGAAGATGCAAAGAAGGGCAGTTACTATTTTGTTGTTTATTTAAGGAATCTTTGAGAGGATTTAGCATATATCATAGAAACACACAATCATTCAGGTTGAAAGAGGCTTTCAAGATGATCGAATCCAACGATTAACCCAGCACTGCCAGGTCACCACTAAACCATGTCCTTAACATCAATGAAAGATGAATGTAGAGTTCATAGTCTTCGTCCGTTGCACAGGTCCAGGTGAGGAGAGTTTTACCTGGTTGACTCATTCTGAAATTGTTTGAAATCTGTAAATTCAGTCTCTAATCTTACTGTAGGGAAATATTACTTTTAATATCCAAAGACTATTAAAAAGGGATTTCACATCTCTGGAATTTATTATCAAATCTCCAAGATGTGAACCGCCTTTTTAATGGGTTTTGGAATTTATAGTCACTCTGTCAGGAAATAATATTGCTGATGTGGTTTAAAGATTACGAAATAAATTTTTCTTCGCTTCCACGACAATGGTTTTAAATTAGTGTTTTACCAGTTGCTTGAGGAGGTTTGTTGTGTTCTTTCTTCCTTCTTTTTCTTTTTTTCTTCAGTGAACAGATTTTTATGTAACAAAAATTTCATAACCGCTTGGAACCCTGGAAATCACCTAACGCATTGGCGAGATCTGCTGTTTCCATAAGAATAACTTATTTTGTCCCCCCTCTGCCTGTCCCGTGAGGATTCCATGGCACTGGGCATCCTGTTTTCTGTATTGTCTTCATCATAAATTCTGTAATACCAGGAATGTACTTAGAAACACACTAAATATACTTATTGTAGCAACTGCAACTACGATTCATACAGTTTCAGTAATTAGCCCTGCTAATTACGGTTGGGACGTACGATGGGAGATGACGTGCTACATTAAAACCAGAGAAATTAAAACAGAGCCATTTTCGGGAACTGTTATGTTCTTTTGGGGACTGCAGATCTTAGTGAAGCATTAGCTAATTAAAACCACCAGGATAGTTCCTGAATAAACCATTAAAGCTAAAGGTTACTTTCACACTTGAGTGGTATATGTCAAAACATTTTTTTTTTCTCCCCTATTTGTAGCCCTTGTGGAATATAGATTTAAAAATATTGTGCAGACAAATTCTTGAGTATTCTAATGGCACAAATCTAAGCTGGTTAAGGGGTCTTGGAAATTTTTGTTTCCTGTGATGTCAGGTTTTCAGCTCGTTCCTGAAAGGTCTAGATACCTTTAAGGTGTTGGTGCTGCAGTTCTGTCCTCCTCTTGCTTGCTCCACAGAGGTCCAGCCAGGCTGAAGGGCTAGATCTCCAGCCTAGAAATAAAGCTGCCATCCTTAAAAGTGGTCCTGAGAAACCCCTCTCAGATACTTTAGAATCATGGAATGTTTGTGTGTTGGAAGGGACCTTTACAGGTCAAGTCCAATGCCCCTGCAGGGAGCAGGGACATCTGCAACTAGAGCAGGTTGCTCAGAGCCCCATCCAACCTCCCCTGGAATGGTTCCAGGGATGGGGCATCAACCACCTCTCTGGCAACCTGGGTCAGGGTCTGGTCACCACCTTCACTGTCAAAAAAGCCTTTCTTCTGTCCACTCTAAGGGTTCTGTGGTTGTGCTGCTCTACAGCTCTCTTTCTTTAGTCTTCCTGAATCCTGGATTCAGAGTCACTCATCCTCTATTACTGTATTAATCCTTTCCTCAGGAACAGGAGACAAGTAAAGAAATTCAGGTCTTTGTAGAAGATTTTTAAGCTACAATGTCATTGCCTCTTAGGAGAGGACACCTGGTGGGAGAGCCATAGCATTTAACAGCTCATTGCAGAACAAAATTCTTTTGTCTTTACAAGGCAATACTTCAGCCCTGGGATTGTGTTTCTAATATCTGTGGTTAAAGGAAGGATCAGATTTAGGAGATGAAATGTGTATGTAACAGATTTTTTTTTTTTCTTTTTTTTTTTTTTTTTTTTTTACTGACATTGTGAAGTTGAAAAGAAAAGAAAACAAAAGCTACCAAGACAAAGTCTGTATCTTCCTGCTTATGGCCTGATGGATGATGTCTTTCCTTATGTAGTTAGTAGGCAATAATTAAATCCCACCTTGAAAGATGTAAGTTTGCTTCTATTTGAGCAGTACAAGTGATCGTCTGCTCAAAGGTTTGAGGAAAACTTACTGATATATGACTCAGGCGTCTTCTAGACGTGTAAAATGAACATCATTCAATTGTTGATTTATCTGCAGACGTTCCATGACTTTATTGTTCACACTGTGGGAAAATCTGTTCCTACAATCTGGATACTAAAATACTTCTGCCTGTTTTCGATGTTAATTCTACTCTTCTTGCTTTAAATTTTCCTGGGGAATAAATTTCCCGATGAGCACAATGCGGCTGAGCGCGTAGGAGGGGCAGAGTGAACGCTGTGCAGGTGGGGGAGTTATTTAGTTGCCAAACTGTCTTTCACGTCGTGAAGATTTCTCCACCTTTTTCCAAAGGACAAGTATATCTTTAAGGAAACTAGAAGGGACCTTGCGTTTGGAAGGGAAAGGTAACAATTAAAAGTATTAAGAAGCCTAGTGCAGCGGAAGAGCTGAGAACAGAACTATCTGGAGATTTGTGGTATTGAAGAGAGGACTCGATGTTACTGAAAAGACTTCTCGGAAATGTCCTCTCACCATTCCAGTGAATATTGTCTTTAGAAAATACACGTTATGGATTATTTACATTTAAAAACTGGTGTAATTGACAGTCAGAGAGATGCTATTTCCACATTAACAAAAAGCCTTTTGGCTTCTTAATGGTCTTTCCAGCAATGTTGATGATGGTGGAGGTTGTATTGTGAACTTCGCTCTAAGAACAAGTCACCTCAAGTAGAGAAGTTTTAGCTCACAATTAATCAGCTTTGCAACTTTTCAGGTTTTCAACGTGGAAGGTTTTAGTTTTCTCTGACAATGATGATTTTCTTTGGAACTGGAAGGCTGGCAGCAAGAGGTCAGGCTAGTTCTTCTCATGTTTTATAAGGAAACTGGAAAGTTAATAGAGATGACAAAAGCAGCTTTGGCTGCTCACAAGGTACTTGCTTTGCCCAACAAATCAGCAGAACAGGGCACAATTTTCCATCCTTCCAAAACTGCCTAGAAAAAATTTTTGTGAGTCCTTTATGCTACCGATAGTTACAGATATTCAGACAGTTGACAACTTATGCCTGGATAAAAGAGATTTGTGTTCTGAAACAGCGTACAAAGAGCGTGAATTTCCATTGTCTGAATTTTGATTTAGTGTCATTAGATGTTAGGAATATTTCAAATTATGTTTACAGAAGAAACAGCCCAAGGAAGAATATTAATGATTGATCAGATTAATCATAGAATTGTTTTGGTTGGAGGAGACCTTTTAAGATCAAGTCTAACCGTTCCCCCAGCACTGCCAGGGCACCACTAAACCCTGTCTTTCAGCACCACATCTCTGTGGCTTTGAAAACCCCTCCAGGGATGGGGACTCCACCCCTGCCCTGGGCAGCCTGGACCAGACCTGGACAACCCTGGAGGGGAAGACATTTTTCCCCATGTCCAACCTAAACTTTCCCTGGCGCGACTTGAGGCCGGTTTCTCTCGTCCTATCACTTGTTCCTTGAGAGAAGAGACTGACCCCTCCTGGCTCCATCCTCCTTTCAGGGAGTTGTCTAGAGCGAGAAGGTCTCCCTGAAGAGGGGTGATTAGATTTGGGATGAAATACACAGATTTTCAAGTGCAGACAGATCATGAGGGGAGAAAATAAGTAGGTAGCCAAATGCAGTTCCAGAAGTAATTGCCTTTTGTATAAATAGCGGCTGAAATTTGGGAAGGAAGTTGATTGCTTCTAAGATGTCAGGACACTCAGTGTCGGGCTGAGGACGAAAGGAGGAGGAAGTGGACAGGAGACTGAGTTGCAAATGTCGGGGAACCATGGAAACAAGGGAAGGAAATGAGCAGTAATTTCACTGCTTACATGCTAGGAAATGTTCAAGAGAGACTTCTAGAGCTCTGGGGACTTGAGCAAAAATGAGATCTTTGGAATAATACTCAAGTGGGGAGCAGGAGAGTGGGAAAGAAGCAGAGTGCTTTTTCTTAGCATGGTGGGTATGGACTGAAGTTGACACAGGGGTTTTGAGCACTGTGCAAAGGTCTGTTAATTTCGGTACGCACTGTAGATTTGCAGAATTTGATCTGTCTCAACTTGTTGTGGCAAAATAAGGTAGATCTCTGGTCCTAAGGGTCTTTGGAGGGAAGTCAACCCTTTACAGACAGTCTGGAGTTGACTGCTTCTAAAAAGCAAAGATTTTCTTGCAATGAGGTGGCGTTGTCCTTATAAAGAGGCATTTCAAGGTGCTTAATCCCATTCTGAGCTCAAACATGTTGACAGGGGAAATGCATCTTTTAGGAGGATGTGGTAGAAATGAGCCTTTGGATTGAGCTTTTGGTTTTATTTATTGACTGAAGAGGACGAGCTGGAGAAAGCTGAGAGAGGCAGGAAAGAATCAGCAGGACAGCAGGTTTTGATTTCATTAATGTAAACAGAGGCACTGCAGGAGGTGACCTTACTCCTCCTCTTGTTCTTGATTCTCCTCATGTATTCTTTGGAGGGCAAGAGAAAGAGGAAGATGCAGAGAGAGTTCCCTGGGGTTTTGTTCTCCTAATGCAAATGTCTGTGCTGAGGGATTTATGAGAGGCTTTCTATCGGGAGGTGTAAAGCTCTCCTGTAATCCCACCGCTGAAAGCCTAGGGATTTTTTCAGGTGTGGGAATTGGTCATGAGAGGAAAGCTGAGGAAACATGAAGCTAAGAACAAGCCAGAGAACAAGGGAAAACGATGCTGTTTTAAAAGCAAACCCCAAAACACCAGGTACAATTTGTTCCTCAGATTTTGCAACCAAGTGGAATGTGGTGGCTCTGTCAGGAAAGGGGTCAGAAGAAAAGCAACCCAACCTACTGATAGGATAAAAAAAAGGTCTAATAAACCATTACATTGCCATTTGAAAAATGATGGAGATGTGTTAGAGATTGGTTAAAATGAGACTGTTCCTGCAAGGGGATGCTGACGTTAAATATAAGGGCTGGACTGATCATTAAATGCAGACTATAAAACTGATTTTGAAACTATAACACAAAATTTATCCACTTTTACTAATTAGAATTGTGACTTGACAGCTTAAAATCAAGATTGCTCTTTTTTTTTTTCTTCCCAAGGCAACATCTCTGCTTTCTATAAAAAACTGGAAACTATTTGACAAAAGTAATTCCTGATATAAAACGTGGGGTTGATAGCGGAGCATGGAGAAGGTGCATGATTTAATATTGAAAATGTCTGAGTTAAATCTCAGGATTTAAAAATAATAGAAGGATTAGGTCATCTGGAAACATCAAATGAAACTTCTTTGGGAGTGATCAGAACCCATGGGGGTAAACTCTGACGGAGCTTAAGTGATGGGAGGAAGTGTTGATCTGCTGGAAGGTAGAGAGGCTCTTCAGAGAGATTTGGACGGGCTGGATCGCTGGGCCAAGGCCAATCACATGAGTTTCAATAAGGCCAAATTCAGGGTCCTGCACCTTGACCGCCACAACTCCCAGCAGCGTTACAGTCTTGGGGAGGAGTGACTGGAGAGCTGCTCAGCTGAGAGAGACCTGGGGATGTTGATAGACAGCCGGCTGAAAATGAGCCAGCAGTGTGCCCAGGTGGCCAAGAAGGCCAATGGCATCCTGGCTTGTATTAGGAATAGTGTGGCCAGTAGGACCAGGGAAGTGATTGTGCCCCTGTACTGGGCACTGGTGAGGCCACACCTCGAGTACTGTGTGCAGTTCTGGGCCCCACAGTACAGGAAGGACAGCGAGGTGCTGGAGAAGGTACAGAGAAGGGCAACCAGAATGATTAGGGAACTAGAGGGTAAGTCTTACGAGGAGAGACTTAGGGAGCTGGGGCTGTTCAGCCTGGAGAAGAGGAGGCTGAGGGGAGACCTTACTGCTCTCTACAGCTACCTGAAGGGCAGCTGTAGTGAGATGAGTGTTGGCCTCTTCTTCCTAGTGAACAGCAATAGGACAAGAGGGAACGGGTTCAAGCTGCACCAGGGGAAGTTTAGATTGGGTATTAGGACAAACCTTCACTGAAAGGGTGGTGAAGCATTGGAATGGGTTGCCGAGGGAGGTGGTGGAGTCGCCATCCTTGGACGTCTTTAAAAAATGTCTGGATGTGGCCCTTCAGGAGATGCTTCAGTGTTAGGCAGTGTAGGGCTTTAGGTTGGACTTGATGATCTTAAGGTCTTTTCCAACCTTTATGATTCTATGATGAAGAAAAAGGAGCCTAAGAAGTATTCGTAAGAGGTACTGCAACTGTAAACCATCAAAGTATTTAGCTTGGAGTTGAAATCAGTGTCTTAGTGGAATGAGGAAAGTTGCATGTGGATGTGAAGTGGCTTGCTGAAGTCCTGGAAATTCTAATTTTTTTGGAGGCAGTAGACCATAGAATTGGAAACTTAATATCGCAACTTCGTTTGAGGAATGCAAACTTATGTGAGGAAATTTGGTGTTTCTATAGAGGTTGGTTTGCAATGAGAACTAACGGCCTAAAATTATTTTATTGGGAGAGAGCATGCCAAGCATCTTGGGGCAAATCAGTGGAAGAGATGGCCTTTCATTTCTCAATGAGAAAAATGATGTAATTATGAGACCCTCCAGGTATTCCAGGGTAAGTGCTTTAACTATTGAGTTAACAACATGAAAAACCTGCCACATATTTGAAAGAAAAGTGGTTTATTTCAAGATTTAACTCGAGTGCGTAACTGGATTTCTGCTGCTCTTTTGTGATATCTTCTTTAGATGGGTGTACCTGGGCCACTCTGCAAGTGCTTGCCTTCTCTACAGAAACATTAAAATGATTTGACTCATTAAAAATATTAACCTTTAAAGAAAATCTGTGGAATTTTGTTGACTAGGACTGGACATTTAGGAATTACTGGACTCCTTATTTGAGTTGGTGATAGATCCATAAGAGGGGGAAAAAAAAAGTAAAAAAACAAAACAAAACAATCCCAAGGTTGAGTTGTGTTTTGTTAGATATTTTCTTAGCGATGCATTCTAAGAAATCAATTTGTTTAAAATGCTGCTATTAAGTGTGACTATTCCACAAAAAATAGCTTGATCACTCTGCCTTAAAGCAGCTTGAAAAAAATGTATTAATCTTGTCACTTTCTCCTCCTCCTCGCACTGTAATGTTTTAATGTGTCTACTATGAATATTTTCATAATGTGTAATTAAAATAATTGTCTGTGATGTAGCAGACAGCTACCACATTTTCAAACTTCCTTTTAACTTCTGAGGTGTGTTACTGGTTTTACTTGCTCTTCAATTTAACAGTCTACTGGTCATTGTAGAATGGTCATGCTTCTTGTAACATGTAGGGAGGTAACTTCATCATGTGAAAAATGTGTTTCTCTTCTCACAATAAAACAGTGGAGGCTTCTAGGGCCTAATCCTGGAGAAGGGGTGCAGCACAACCTGCTTTTCTCTTCAGCAAGGTCTCCAAGGGGTCTATTTACAGTGATTGCATTTGACAATTCTTGGGCATTGCCCTGAAAAAGGAGGAAAATGTCAAAATTTTAGTGCAGACTCCCCCACAGTTAAATAGTGTCTGGTAACACCTTGTTGTCCTTAATACAGCCCTGAAATTTCACTGTGTTTTCTGACATGATAAATGAAAAGAATTCATCAAAACAGGCAGGTAGATACGCTTTATTTTGGCAGGTTTTTCTCACTGAAAAGTAAAAACACAGCAGATGACAGACAGGTGGAAAATATCAGTGAATCACGTGAGGCCTGTACAGTAGCAGGTTTATAAAGCTCTGCTTTGTATTTGGACGTTTCCATGAGTGGTTTGTTCACCTAATTGTCAGGCTGTACCCATCCGGAACTAATTGGAAAATCAGAGGTTAATGGTCACGAAGGACGACTTGTACCAATTAATGGGAAAATTTATAAGTTCAATCTCTATGTGAGTTTCTGTTAGAAATACTGTTTTCACTTCTCTGGCGCTGACAATAATAATAATGTTTTAGGTGTTAAATTATTAGCATATGATTTACGTAACGTATAGAGACAATCAACATTTTTTGAAGATTGCTATTTGTCAAAGGATGCCCATTCTCTAAAACAGATCCTTTTAAACTTGTAGGAAAAGATACAGATTATTTCAGGAACATCAAAGCCGTTGTAATCTCTGCGTATGGGGATTTACTCTCCTTTGAAGTTCTTGCAGTGGAACTCCCGGACTTTGTTATATCAGACTCTTCTGATGCTTATAGAAAATAACAACAAAACTGCGAATCGTTTGCTTTCCATTTGCAAATTTTTTTTTTCAAGTTTTGTTTTTGAGATAGTGAATTAATTGGCTGTGCTGATTGATTTCCAAGTCAATGTCATAGTGACAATTGGCAGTTTGTAAAACTTCCCCAAGTGCCCTGGTGCTGAAAAGTTTTTGAGGGTTTTTCTTCTCCAACATCATGAAGAAATGCATTGAGAGGACTAGAAGAGGACATCACCATCTCTCTTTCCTCCCTTGAGCTCCTGCTTTGGTTTTCCAGAATTTCCTTTTCTCCTGCAGCGAGTAGAAGCGCACGTGTGAACATTCACAATTGTATCCTCATGGGCCGTGTAGAGCAGTTGAAAATCCTCTCCCAAGGTGTTACATGCTGCTCCTTCGTGTAACCAGGACCTCTCTGCTTCACAAAGAAGATCCCTTCACGGCTGAGCCCCTGCAACCTGCACCGAGCAGCCTCTTAGGATGTTGTTCTGGGGGAGATGTGGGATTTGACTTGACTTGCTCATGTTTATCAGCTGCTAAAACGTAGAAAACAAGATGTGTCAACTGTGGCTCTAGGCAGATTTCAGTGGTTAATAGAAAAGCTGGATTCCACCGTGTTTACTGAAGCACGGAATTAAAGAAATCTAAATAAGTGGATTATTATGACAGGATGGGGGGAAACTTTTAAGCTGAGGAAAAATACTTCAAGTGGGTGTTGATACTCTCGCTTCACATTATGGATGAAGCATGAATCTTTTTCTGCTGCAAACCTAACATTTGGTGTGTTCAAGGAGGAAAATAGCCTATATATGTGTGTTGCTTTTTCTTCTCTTAAAGTGTGAACAGAATGTACTGAACTGGAAGAGAGTGTATCTTTATATTTAAAAGGAACCTTAGGAATTTGGCAATGTAGTTAAACGGCTTGGGAAATGCAGGAGGCACGTTTTATTCTGGAGAGGTCGAATCATCCTGGTTGGAGGTACTTCTAATGCCTTTTCTTTGCAATGTTGACTGCCAAGGTACATTAGCATAATCATCATAGAATCATTTAGGTTGGAAAAGACCCCTAAGATCGAGTCCAACCATAAACCCAGCACTGCCAAGCCCACCGCTAAGCCACGTCCCTGAGCGCCACATCTACCCATCAAGTCTCCAGGATGTGTGCAACATGCTTAAATTTAATCCGTTTGCCATTAAACCCACTTAATTCTTGAAAGATGTTCTGGAGGACTGACTCCTCAGCCTAGTTCCCCTAAGGATGCAAGGCTATTAATTTTTCTTCAACATCGTGATGCTGTAAAATGGTTTGCTTCCTTGCCCCTGCAGAAGGGCAGTCTCACGGGGGCTGAAAAGGCCTGGAAATGGGAAAACCATGTTGGGATTAACTAAGTCTGTATCAATAATTTTCAAATCATTTATAAGGTAAATATTTACAGAACTTGTGATACAGAATTGCAAGAATTTTGCATTTATAACCAAACTAGAAATATCTCAGATTTGGTTGGGTTTTTTTTAGTTTTTTTCTAATATCGGCCTTTATACCTAATTTTTAGGCATCATTTTAATGTTATGATGACGTATCAAAATTGACCTCAGTGAGTTGTTGAAAGTCCATGTTCTGGAAATAGCAGCCAGCAGAGCAAGTCTGTCCAGTAACAAGGGCAAGCTTAAAATATTATGAGACAAAAGTCCCATTACTATGATGGATTTTGACTATCATTCTTGTGCAAATAGCTGCGGGAAGCGCAATGCTGGGTCACCTTCGAAGGATTTCCCTTGACTTTAAAGGGAAACATGATTATGTATGAAGGATTCCAAATCTCTCGATTTAATTTCTAAAAATTCTAAGATATTCTGAATATCTCTAGTTCTTTTGCTTTTCCAGGCTCGTAGTAGCTTAATAGTAGTTTGTGGTAGGAATTATTTGGTTTAATGCTTTGGTTTAGTCTTGATGTTGTAAAGATGACTGTTGCTGTTAAGAGCTGTATGTATTTGAAAGAAATGAGGGCACGTTCTTTTTGCTGACAAAATTCTAGTACAGCAGGATCGTGGTTTTGGATGGATGTAGCATAATAGACCGGGACTTGAAGGTGGTGTGACAATGCAAGTTAAAAATTATAATTTTTGCAAGTTCAAAGCGCATCATTTGTCCATCTGTGTCTCCTCTTGTCTCAGTTTATGTCATATTAGTGACAACAAACCAAGGAAAACTTTTAATGATACTTTTGTTGTAGGAATCGTGAGTCAGTGTGTGACACTAGTTGGGTGTAGATAGTGACTTGCGCTGCTACCAGTAAGTAGACAGAAAATGGTAAGAATTCCTGGTTCTCACCAGTTAATTAAAGGATTTTGGGAGGCATCAGCATCTTTATTCCTCCTTCTGTTCTTCTCACCAAGAGAAGATGAAGTGCCAGAGCAGATGCAGAGTAGGACAACGGGGCAGGTGAGGGGACTTGGAGAACATGTCTTATGAGGAGCACCTGAGGGAGCTGGGATTGTTTGGCCTGAAGAAGAGGAGGCTGGGAGGAGACCTTACTGCTCTCTACAGCCACCTGAAAGGAGGTGGTTGTGAGGCTGGTGTTGGACTCCTCTCCTAGTAACTAACAACAGGACAAGAGGAAATGGCCACAAGTTGCACCAGGGGAAGTTCAGATTAGGTATCAGGAAGGATTTCTTTACTAAAAGAGTAGTTAAACCTTGGAAACAGGCTGCCCTGGGAAGTGGTGGAGTTACCATCCCTGGAGGTGTTTGAAAAACAAGTGGATGTGGTACTTCGGAACATGGTCTAGTGGTCATGGAGGTATTCAGTAGAAGATTGGACTTTGTCTTTGAGGTCTTTTCTGACCTTAATGATTCTATGATTCTATAAGAACAACTGTACATCGTGGAAAGCACCGTGATAGTGTAATTTATTGTATGTACAGTGAGCTCAGTGTTAGCGCTGTGGGTAACAACTGGCTGACATTTTGTCCTTCAGTTTTCATTAGGAAAGTACAGAGCCGATGGGGTTACTAAATTATTGAGTTGGAAATATTATCCAGTTTTCTCCTACCATTTCCATTAGATTGCGAACAAAATCACGGGGTGGTACATTTTGAGCAGGTAGAAGAAAAAGGCTGGATGAGACCCTGAGAGGAGCTACGTTAAGCTTTTTTTTTTTTTTTTCCTCTCCTGGTGTTTCTTTTTGTCTAATGTACTTCAGTCAATACCTGATGATATTTTGAATATCATCCAGAATGTGTCTTGTTTTTTTTTGACTTCAGCTCGTGTTTCCAAAGCTGATGTAATGAGCACAAAAATTGCGCAGCGGTCTGGCATTAACAACCTTAGCTCGTGAGTTAAATAAGCCAAGAACATTTTATTGGTTATTCAGTTTAGACCTTTTCCGTTTGAATTCCAATAAGCCACAAATACGTGCCTTTGCCTGCTCAGCTGTATGTTGTTCTAGGATGTCTCTGGTTCATGTAGTCCTTTGTTGGGTGTTTTTATTAGTATAATTGACTAGAGCACTTTCGAGGGGAAGAAAAGAAGGGAGAGAATTCTCCTTTCTGTAGCATTCTGTAGGCCACCCCCTCACACAGGTTTCCTATTAACTTTAAAAGTTGTGTTCTGGAGAATTGTTGCCCATTTTGAGGGTGACCTTAACATTTCAGACTCCAAGGTACCCAAAATACCCATCCAAACCAGAGCAAAGTCTTCCTTCTGATACCTCTTCAAGTTTTCTGCTAAATTTGTACAGCTGGAAAAGCAGTTTTTTCCGCTGAGTAGATAAATCCCATTTACTCAGAGGTTCCCGCACAACTTTCTTAGCTGCTTTTTCAGAGAGAGTTTGAATTATTCAAGCAGGATGGAGAAGTCAACGCTGAACGCTGAAACCGTGGCTAAATTCTCTCGTTTCCCAGAAGTGAGTGAGCCTGGCAGTGATGGGGTCACTGCCAGGACCTCGACTGAAGGTTGTTGCAGTTTAGAACAAAGGTGCTTGGGGATAAGTGTTTAAATCGCTGGAGTATTTAAACTCCTGCCCCTGAATTACACCTCAATCCAAGTGGCTTTTTTTCTCCATGAAAGTTTCAGGTGAATGAGGACAGAAATGCTTAGAGTCAGCTGCTTGTCCTTCTGATGCGAGTGCTTTACACCAAGTTCATCCTCCTTGAACATATTTTAGCAGCTCAAACCTATAATTTTACACCCTCTCCCCTCCAATCTAACAAAAAAACCCTGCTGTTGAACTTCATCTATATTTCACCTTTATTTAGAGAAGTTATTTTAAAAAGGAAAAGGAAATGGGAAACATACACACGAGGAACCTGCTCAGTTAATACTTCTGTCACTTCAGAGCTGCGTCTTCCCGTGTCTTCTAGACTATCTCGTGGGGAGGTCCCTTAAATGCCATCTCAAAACTGTAGTTCAGAGGAACTGCGGAGCTGATGCTACCAGTATCTTGAACACTTAGAAACCAGTCAGATCTGCTCTCTTTGGGGAAATGCCTCCCCATGAAAATCGTTATAGTCATCAAGGGAACAGTAGCTGAGAGAAATTCCTGTTCTTAAATACCTTAAAGATCTTTAGTGATTTAGTCACAAAAAAGCCCCAAGTGGTAATAAAAGTCTTTGTGCTTTTTAGCAGATTTCCAAAGAGTATAAAAAAAAGTGTTTGTCAAAACCTAAAATTTTCTAGGCTCCAGCTCCAAAACCCACTGAGGCATCTCCCTGATTTTAACTCAGAAGAGTAGTCCAGCTGCAGTTGGTAAAGCCACTCTGGTTTAGCAAATCCTGCAGTTACAGAAAAAGGCCTTAGAAAAACAGAAGTCAAACCCAAAACTCCCAGAACGTAAAATGTTACCAGTTACAAAACCATTACTTTACTATGGGTTACATGTTGATTTACTGAAGAGAAAAAAAAAAATAGATGTGAGATAATATCCTACTAGTTCATAAAGAAGCTTGACGTTTCATTAGAAACAGTTGATGTAGATATTTGTTTTATTGTTTGAAAGCCTTTTTGCTTAATTTAAGGGGAAGAAGATGATGAGCCAGGGAGCATGGGAGGGTTTCGATGTGGGATTTGCTTTGTGCTGTCCTCCTCTGTCTCCCCCCATGAAGTGGTGGTCGTGGAGAAGCAGAGTTGTGGAGAATGCAAAGGGGAGAACATCAGGGCAAGAGCTGCAGGGCAGGACAGGATGGTGGGTGGTGCATGGAGCAGAGCTTTTAGCTGCGTGGAGTGGGATATTGGAGCTATTTTTAACTCTGACATATCACAGTGAAATACATTTAATTCATCAAAAAAAACCCCAAACAAAACCTTTTCTCAGGCTCTGTGGCCCAGGTAGTATTTAGACAGACTCTAGGGATGGAGATATTTCGCCGTTGGAAACAGCAATTGTAGCGCAGTGACCTCAGGAAACCTTCTCTTTCTGTCAAAAGCATTTGCTGAAGCAAAAAAAAAAAAAATCACAAACAAATCAAAAAGTCCACCTCAGCAGTTTTTCTTCCTTATCTAAATGGTTATATCATCTCCATTGAGTGTTGGGTTTTTTTAATTCCATGTAGTTGCTGTAATATTACCAATAAATATCCATGGAACAAGCCAGTAGCATTGAGTAAGAGTGGCCATGGACTTCAGGAGGAGCTTATAAACTGGGCACTTGGTGTGTTAGGTGATCGTAAGGCTATTTGAGAGCATGAATGTGTAGAGGATGCAAAGAATATCTGGATTTATGGTTGTGGGAGCAAATAAGTGTTGGAGATGTATTATCTTCAAGCAGCAAAACAGAAGAGGTCTTGTAGGATGACTTTGTTCTAGGTATTTGGAGGAAAACGTGGATTTAAAACTGGAAGATTGTCTTTAAAAGCATTTTTGACTGAGTGGTTGTTTTCTCCAGGGAGTTGTGCCCTATGGATACCGTGTATTCTCCTGGTGTAGCATGCAAGTAAATTTTGGAAGCATGTTCTTGTTTTGTAGCTGAGTTCCTGAAATCGATGAAGTTTTGCGTGTGAGGTTGAGACATGTGCTACTTGATGAGGTTTGTCAGACCTTGATCTTAGGCCCTACAAGGCAGTGAGCTTATTGTTACCACCATCACCTTGTAGCAGACAGACGAGAAACTCCTACAACCCCCTGACTGATTAGACAGTGCAATGTACTTGCTCGTTCTGATGTTCAGAGAAATCCTCAAACAGATGGGAGAGATGAATGGGCTTAGTCACTCCAAACAAAAAGCACTAATGAGTAAAATGTTGTGGGTTTGTTTTTTTCCAAAGACATGAATGTAATGCCACCCATTGTAGAATTCCAAGTGTTGTCAGCTCAGGAAGAGCAAACCCATGTTGTAATTTTGCTTGAGCCACCAGTGAAAAGAAACATCGATTAAAATAATGCCGTGGGGATCCTGGTATTCTTGCAGTAGGTCGATAGAGACAGTCGTCTTTCTGATTAAATACGTTTTCTCTTTGCTCGCTCCAAAGACATCAGGCTGGTTTTTTAACAGTCTGTTTGCTCTGCATAACTTGGATGCTGCAAAATGACTATTTTTCCATGAATGAGAACTTGTTCTTTAGCCTTTCTTATTCCATCTCCCTTTCCTGCCGCAATTTGTGCTGTGTATTCTGAACCAGAGCTGTGCAACAGCATCCTCATGCTATTTCCTCTTCCTAAATGATGGACAACCCTCTTCCTTGACACTGGAACGTCTAACAACCAAACCCTGCTTGCCCTCCCCAAGACTGTTGCTCCCCAGCTCCTTCCCTTTACTCCACGAGGCTCTTGTCAGCTGGAATAACTCCTGTGTTGTTTTCCAAGAGCGTTGCAGAGTTATTTTACTGGGGGGATTTGTTTGCGTAGTATTGATTTTTGGTGTTGCTTTTAAGCTTTGGGAAGTAGTTTGGTGCAATTTTTTTTTTTTTTTTTTTGGAATGCTTGTAAGGATGGATATTTTCCCAAGCCTAGTGAAATCAAGTTAAAAATAGGAAAAAAAAAAATGTGTCCAGAATAGGGTTTAGGCGTCTAGTGTCTTACATCTCGAAACTATAAGAGCAGTTGTGGCTTTTTTTTTCTGTAACAACAGAGAAAAAGTGATTCTTCCTATAAAAAGTTTTAAGTTTGAGCCTAAATACAAAGATAGGCTGATGAACTTCTCTACAATTACAGCTTCAGTTTTATATTCTGTGGGTTTGGAGAAGGACAAAGTATTAGAACATTTGTCTGATTTTTATGCTCGTTTAAACTACAATTAGGACGTTGCCTCAGATAATTTCTAAAATGCTTTTAGGTGGCATTTTGTTAGAGACCAGTCTTTGAAAGTGTTGGTTTAGGGGGTGTGCCCTGAAACGGGTACATTTAGCTGCTTCCTAAATGCAGTAGGTACTGTAAGCCCTGTGCTGAAGAAGAGCTCAGGTATTTTTCCATGGTCTTTTTTGGGATAATTTGTTGTTTGAGATGATGATTTATCAAAAAACTTGACTGCTGTCTACTTAGGAAAAAAAAAATACTTAAAACACCTTCTTCCACTATTTCTGTTACAGACTGTAGTAATTAGATATTGGTTGTATTTTAGTAGGTAAAAACAAAGCCTGGTCTAGGGCACAGTGGAATAATACTTGGGAAAATATTAGTCGCTTTAAGCTTTTTTAGGACTTGGTGTCTAGAAATAAAACTTTATTTTGTTTGGTTGCAGAACAACATCCTCATGCATGGATAACATTTCAAAGAAAATCTCAGTTTGGTGATTTCACTTCAGAATGGCTTCTTATTTTCCTGGTTACTGGTTTTTCTGCTTGGAATTTCCCTTTGGTTCTATGAGGTACATGTTGATGTTTACTTCAGACTTGCTCTTAGTTGTATACTCAGTTGGAAAATGAAAACTGCTCGTGGAAAGTAGATCTCACCAGGCAAAACCATATGAATTTTGTATGTTCTGAGTGCCTGGGATTGTTCCCCCAGCTCTGCAGAGTGACCAGCATAGGATCTGAAACATAATTTCCAGCTAGAAAGTGTTTTTTGAGTTTGTGACCTCTGTGAACTAGAAAACACCAAAGCTGAGCAACTCTGACCTCAGCTTTCATTCCAACTGTCATTACATTTGGAGGTTAAAAGTGTCAGCTGTAGAGTGTACAGTTTTGTTTTGGTGTAAATCTGCGTGTCCCAAAAATCAGATCAAGGATTGTGCTCCCAGTAGAATGGAGCAGCCAGCAAACCTAGGGAGCAGCTGGTAAAATTAAGACTTTTTTTTTTTTTTTTTTTTTTTTTTCTGTAGTGACTGGGACTTTTGGTTTCATTGTAGTTTTTGGGGATGCATTTTAATTTTAATCCTTCTGTATAGAAATGCATTTAGTCAGCATCAGCACTGTCCTCATTAGCTCTGGCTGTCGCAGTGATGCCAGCAGCAATGACCAATGATGGCAGCAGGGAGATGAGGCCTTCCCACCGCTGTCCACAGGCACATCATCATCACCTTTTCTCCTGCAGCTCTCTCCATGTCCACCCTGTGGATCCTCGCAAATCCATGCATGATCTAACTGCTCTGTGGGACAGGAACTCTGCAGTCTCTGCAGAGCTTTCTCCAACAGGTCCTAGTCAATGATGAGGATTTATAAATGCTACTAGAATTCAAGTCCATGAATAAAGACCTTAAACTGGGAGGTATATGCTCAGTAGGCAGTACTGAGATGGCTCGGCTGAATTCCTGACATGTTATTTTGAATATCATCATAGCCTGATTTTTTTTCTTTTTTGTCCCTACAGAATGAAAAATCCTAATGTCACCAGGCCCTCATAGAATAGTAGGGATTGGAAGGGATCTCTAATAGAATCCAACCCCCCCTGCCAGAGCAGGATCACCCAGAGCAGGCCACATTGGAACAGATCCTGGTGGGTTTGGAAAGTCTCTAGAGAAGGAGACTCCACAACCTCTCAGGGCAGCCTGTTCCAGGCTCCGTCAACTTCACACGAAAGAAGCTCCTCCTCATGTTGAGGTGGAACCTCCTGTGTTCCAGCTTATACCCATTATTCCTTGTCCTACTACTGGACACCATCAAAAAGTCTGTTCCTTTCCTCTTGACACCTACCCCTCAGGTATTTATAGACATTAATAACACCCCCTCTCAGCCTTCTCTTTTCCAGACTAAACAGCCCCAGGGCTCTCAGTCTCTCCTCCTAGGAGAGATGTTACAGTCCCTTCATCATCCTCAAAGCCTCCATTGAACTCTCTCCAGTAGATCCCTGTCTCTCTTGAATTGGGGAGCCCAAAACTGGATACAGTATTCTAGGTGTGGTCTCACCAGGGCAGAGTAGAGGGGGAGGAGAAACTCCCTCGAGCTGCTGGACACACTCTTCTTAATGCACCCCTCATCCATCTTACCTCTAACGTCCACACCTCTTGTTCTATCACCTGCCTTACACTATTTGGCCTCTAACTACAGTACTGAAGATAGGGAGCAGAACAGAGGGTTTGGCAAATTATGAAGCACCGATCAATTAATATACTGATGTATTACTGGCATTTCTTTCAAGACTGGACTCAGATGAACTGAGAAGGCAGTTGCTTAATGATTTTTCCCTCCTCCTACTTTGGAAAGGTAATGTCCAGGAATTTTTAGATCAGGCTGCAGCTGCCTGTCCATGATGTGAAGTGTCAGGAAGTTTTCTTTTCATAGAACATGATCAGATTTTAATATATCCATGGTTTTAGAAGACAACATCTAGAGCCTCTGGGTTAAATGGCTTCTGGTTATTTCTCATGTGTTGCCTGTGGTTTCACAATCCTGGGGTGAGGACATTCTTCTTTAGTTGTAAAACATTAGTCTTCTGTGTCACTTAGGCTTTGGGTAACTATTGTGTTTATACATCGCAAAATCACAAGGTAATTTCTACATTCACAGAGGAAATAGGCTTTTGTGTCATGTTACTTCTCTGATTAGATCATGAATTACACCAAGCAGGCACAGATTTTAACAGGATGCTTAGAAAATAAAACAGAGGATCTTGATCAAGGAAATCAGTGCAGCATTTGAGAGATTGCTTGTTGTTTTCTTCAGCACAGGAGACACTATAATTTTAAGGTTTGACCATAGGCCTTGGAGCTGTAGCTGTGGAGATGTGATTCCTACATAACAGAAACCAAAACACTGGAGAAAAGGTTCTGTGTCCAGCCAGTACATTGTCTGGGCTGTGAAGGCTGTAACTGCTCCCGTGGGATTTTACTCCCTGTCACTTCAACAGTGGTTTGGCCCTGGAAAGGAATTTAGGAATAATCCACTAGTGATGCTTTATAAACAAGGGCATTATTTTAACAACTGAAAGAATTAGAATGAGAAGCTCATTCTGCTGCACTCCTAAATGAAACAAAAGGAGAAGAAAATCCTTGAATATTATTGATCCATTCTATTTAATTGTATTTTAAACAAGCTGAACTTCTTAATCACTTCAGGACTCATTCAGAGTATCTTTACAAAATAGGAACAATTTGGAAAAAGTAAGCACAGTGTTTTGTCTTATAATGTTGTGTGTAGATGTGCTGTGGGGCTCAGAACATTTTCTTGCTTGATATGGTCTCAAAATGGGATTTAGAATATTGATACCAATAACCTTTCTGATTTAAAAGGGTTTTTGTTTTGCTTTAAGAGGCTTAGCTACTGGCAAGTTTAAGGTATGAACTTACAGATTTGAAGAATATAAAAAAAACCTTGTTTAAGTACGATTTTAAAGATCTGAAAATCCCTGACTTTAAATCTTACTCCTGTCCATTACACCGGTGCATTAAGGGAAGAACAGGTCTGTAGTGTATTGGAACACTTAAAGCTCCAACTAAAATGGCAAGGTGCAATTGAAATTGTTTAAACTTTCAGGCCAAATAATGTTCAGGCCCAGTTCAGAGAAATCGTGTGTCAGCATCCTCAGGAGCTGAGGCAAAGCCAGGGCGGGTGGAGGCTTCCTTGCTTGTCTTTCACATGGCTGCTTGGAGACAGTGCCCACTGACTTTGCCAGCTTTTTAACCCCTCTGCAGTGACAAAAGTTCTGGAAAGAACTTCATCTTTCGTCCCTGGGCTGCAGCCCAGGGACGCATGGTCCCCTGGACACTGGCTGTCAGGCAGCTGGGAAGAGCTTGATTGAGGGAGGTCAGAGCAGCTTTGGAGATTCTTGACTGACAGCTTTGTACTTGTCAGGAAAGCGCATGTTGCATTTAATCTTCATTGTCCCCATAACTGCTATGAGGAAACAGTGAAAACTACTCACATGTGAGAAAGAAAAATTGTTTACTAATGGTAAAACCGTCTGCATAGTCCATTGGCAGGAACGGGAGCTCCTTCTGCTTTGCTTTCAAGGATTCAGCAGTGGGAAAGCCCAAGAGCTGCTGTTGTACCTTCCAAGTAAACCCACAAATCCCAGTTTCTTCAGTGGTGGAGTTCTTGTAGTTTGTATGGTCACAGAGGAGGGGAGAAAAGGAAATGGTGGCCTGCCATGAACTGGGTTTGGCCTTGTGGGTGGGAAGTAGTTCCTGAAGTTCTTCGCCCATCTCATTTTGTGTGCTCTTGTGTTAAAGCTTTTCCCACAGCCAACAGAAGTGGGTTTTGGTTTCAAGCAAGAAAAATGACACCATACTGTAGGTCTGAGCAAGAGAGGCTTCTTGAATCCCTGGCTGAGTTTGAAGGTCCCTCAGATTTCCGTTGCTCCATGTCTAGTCCCTTCCTGACATTAATGTAATGACATAGATGCTGTGCAAAATCTGCTGGTTTTGGGTAAAACTACCAAAAGGCTTCTGTGAGGGAACGTAGGGGAGGAGAGTGGATGAGTTTGAAGAAGGGAAGGAGTTCTTTGCGCCGTTTGACCTTTGGCACTTGGCTGTATCTGGCTACAAGTAGCTTGTTGGATTACACCTAAAGCTGGGTATTTCAGTATGAACTCATTTATTATTTGTTAGTCTGAGCACGCAGATGACTCTCCTACCTGGAGCCTTTAAGCTCAGATGAAGTTCAAGATGGGGATTCAGTTGCAAAGGAGAGATTCTGGCTTCACTTTTTCAATTCCAGTCACCTCTAACCACTCCACTGGATTATTATACACATGCTACCCTCACAAATACTGAGGCCACTGTTATTCCCACTGCAGGGTAAAGGTGTTTTCCATATATACTTTATCCTCCCTAAACGTCTCTCAGCTGAGATGAATGGTTACTAAAGTTTTTTCTTCTCCTAAAAGTCACAGAGGCTTTTTGCTCCAAGCTGTAGATCAGAGAAAAACAACAGTGAATCAGAGTTGACAGGTGAGAAGAAACAATTTTAAATTTATACAATTTTAAATATGTGAGAATACTCTGTAAAAGTAAATTCACTGAACATCATCAGCCAGATTTTTTCTTCAAGAGGCTTTTTAAAAGCGCGCATCTGAACAATACTGTTGCAAATCTGCTGCTTCTCTCTTGCCCATCAGCGATGTTAATTTGTTATTATTTACCATAGTGTAATTCTAACTCCAATTAACTTATAATTAATAAGCACTTGACATTTTCAGAGTACTTCAAAATTAATCCTCTCAACGCGCCTCTTAAGTAGTTGTTGTTGGTAAAGATGAGAGAACTCATTTCAGATTATTCATGTTTATTGAAATAAAATATATTGCAAGAGGATGAAAAAAATGCAGCAAGTGCAATCCCTGTTTTACTGAACTCAGAGCTGATTTTCAGTGGTAGTATCCCATCTGTATTGTTTTCGGTGGTGTTTTTAGCTAAACACTGATTTTGCACACTGGCAGATGATATTCTAAGATTTTTTTTGTTATTTTTTGGGGGTTTGAAATTGGAATTGTACATAATCTGCGTTTGCCTTCACACTCATTATTCTTAATTTAGAATAAGCAAGACCATTATTTGGCATGTTCAAGCAAAGGAGGATTTGCTAACTCCAAATACCTCCCTGCAGTGCTGGGTCCAGCTCCAGAGTCCTCAGCACAGGAGAGACAGGGACCTGTTGGATCAGGGCCAGAAGAGCCCCAGCAATGCTGGGAGGACTGTAACCCTCTGCTGGAAGGCCAGGCTGGGAGAGTTGGGCTTGTGCAGCCTGGAGAAGAGAAGGCTCCAGGGAGACCTTCTGGGGGCCTGTCAGAAAGATGAGGGTGGACTTTTGAGCAGGATCTGTTGGGACAGGACAAGGGGTGATGGTTTTAAACCAAAAAAGGGAAGATTTAAACTGGAGAGAAGGAAGAAACTTTTTTACACTGAGGATGATGAGATCCTGGCCTAGTTTGTAGTCTCTGCCCCATCCCTGGAACCATTCCAGGGGAGGTTGGCTGGGGCTCTGAGCAACCCGGTTGCAGATGCTCTAGTTGCAGATGTCCCTGCTCCCTGCAGGGGATTGGACCAGATGACCTTGAAATGTCCCTTCCCACCCAAAACCATTTTATGATTCTAGCAAGCCCAAAGGTGGGCGCTGAGCCTTAGTGACCCTGGAGACATCAGCAGGCACATCTCACTGGTGACCCCAGTCTTGGGCTGGAAAGGGTCGAATGGGTTGCATGTGGAGACACCACAAATCATTTTCTGTTACCATGCTCACTACAGACCTCACAGAGATCCTACCAGACATCTGAAATAAAGAGATATTCTGAGCTGTTGAGCCATTAAATAAATTCTAGCTCTGTAAAGTTGCCCGTAATGTTTGCTATGATCTTTGGCCTGCTTTTACACACTGGTAATCAGGCTCTCCCGGGAGATGTGTTCTGCAGTGTCCACTTCTTGTGGCGTGGCACTTAACGTCCAGCAAGTCTGTCCTGGCACTTGCCAGTCAGTGGGCTGCTGAGCAGAATATCTTCATCCATACCAAAATATGGATAAATTGTGTATATGCTTGTTCATTTTTCTTCCCCAGACTATTCCTAGATGATTTTTGTTTCTTTTCTGTTTCAACTGCTCATCTTGGTGTTTTGCTTTGCCCTCTGACTGTCTGTATGTGACAGCCTTGATGTATCACCAAGTCACTTCGCACCGCAGCCCGAAGACAGGACTTCCTGCTGTCGGAAGCATCCCCAGCTCCCGTTGCACAGGCTATACTCCAATTCCTTCCATGGAATGCTGCTACACCTTTGTAAAATCCTCCTACTCTCCCACCCATTCTTTGTGACTTCTCAGCAGGTAGATCTGCACCTGTGGGTACTTTCCAGGCCACAACCTAATTCTTAGCCTTTTCCTGTAGGAGCAAAACCTTGTTCCTCATGCCAGGAAATAAAAACAAACCTTGGAAATAGGCCACTGTAAATTACAGCTGAAGGTTTAGACTGAATTTTCCAAGTGGTGGTGGTGAACACCAGCTTTACGCACGCTGTGCATTTCTGCAGGAGCTGGGCCCACGAGCTTCAACTTCTCTTTGCCTTCATGCAAAACAGATGTGTGAATTTTCCCCCTCCAGTTCTTGTTATCAGTAAATGTAAACACTACCTGACTTGCCTGTGTAATTTGTTTTCTTTGAGTAATGGGACCTTAGAGAGATGCTTTCATCTGTAGAGCTGGATCTGGGAAAATATTCTTACCATTCCTTTCTTTTAGCATCTTAAGTTTGGAGCGTTTCCTTGCTTCTTGGGATTATGTGATTAGGTACAAGCATGATTTTAGAGGGTTGGAGAGTTATGGGTAAGTGCTGCTGCTGGCAACAGTTTGATTTCGGGTTTTAGATACATAGTTTGAGATAGATGCATCAATCTGGGGGTTTTTGCTGCCTCCTGTTTATTCTCACATAGGTGAGACCTGTTAGATTTTGGCCTCAATTTACTGCCCTGCTGATTTACTGCTACGTGTGAATGCTCACCAGATCTGGTGTCCCCACTGTGCTGTGTGTTCCCAACTGCTTTTCTTTACCCTTTGATGGATGTTTCAGTAGATTCCGAAAAGTGGACCGAGTCTGATGCCATTACTGGTTCCAGCAGTGAGCGATTGCTGGTGTCATTCGGGTCTCTGAGGCAGAAGGTGGGATGTTGCCTGGCTCTCCTCTCTAGGTGTGTGCCCTGACCAGGATCCTCTGCTCTCCTTTGTTTGTAAATGGTGCCTCCTGCAATGTTTCTCTTGTTTCCTACTGTTAAACATTCTAGAATTTTTTTTTTTTCTTCACAAAAATCGTTGCATATTTTAATTGAAGTGGGTAATTTTCCAATTTTTTTGGTTAGGCTACAATTGACAAATCAGTTTTTCACACAGCCTGAACTGAAAGCCCAATTTATCACTTGGACATAATAGGAGGGGGGGCAGGAAATCTCTTATAAATCAATTTTAACAGATCGAATCTGTAATCCTTTCACTTTTTCATTTGCTGTAGATACCCAATACAGCTACTGGTTAAAAAACAAGTAAGCAACCTGCTATTGACTTCAGGAAGGACCAGATAAGCCCCTATCTATGCATGAGCAAGGACATTCTTGCAGGAGATGTAGAATGTAAGACAAGTAGGTTATCTCCTATGCAGAGTTATTTCTCCTTTGAGTAAGAAGAGATCAGTATGCCAGCTCCTAAATCAATGACACAATGTTAACTTTCTCCCAAAGTTCAAATTTTTCAGCTACTTTCTATTTATTTTTTTTTTTTTAGCTAAAATGTTCAAGCTACCAGCATTTAGTTTATTTTGAAATTGGGCTTATATAGTTTATTTTAAAATAGGTCTTATATACTTTTTTTATGGGACCCACTTAAATTATTCCTGTCCTTCAGAGTAATAGATGCTTAATTTATCAATTTAACCAAGGAAACAGAAAATCCATAGATTTGATGGGAGTTTTGATGTAATTTTTTGACCTGGAAAACACCACAGATACCTGCCTAAAATAAAAGTATGAGATATGTATTAAATAAATCTCAAAAATCAGCTCCTTTCTCTTATCAACGGACTTTCAATTAAATTGATTTAAGGTTTAAAAACAAATAATACTTGTCCTACCAAGTTTGGAATGCACCTATTTGTGCCAGAACCAACCAGTTACTGCTTCATGCATTTCAGACATGGAGAATCTCAATTTGCCCAATGAATTGTGGTTTCAAAAAATATAAAAAAAATCTGTGTTAACAAAATTTAAAAAGTTTAAAAAAAATGCTCCTAAAGAGTATACTCCTAGGAGTTTCTTTATTGTGAATGATTCCCTCATTCCTGATTTCTCCTTTGGTTACTAAAAGTGACTTAAAAGCAAAACCAATAGCAAAGAAAAATAAATAAACAAAAAAAACCCAATCACAGAGAAAACCCCAAACAAAGAAAAGATTAAAGAGATAGATTTGTTTACAATGTTTCACTTTATATAGCAGAGCCAAATTTGCACTTTTTTAAAGACTGCAGATGAAGGTTTAAGTGGGAGGTGCTAGAAAAGTAAATAAATTAAACAAGGCCAAATTCTTTAAATGTTGGATTGTCTCTCTTTTTTTTTTTTTTCCTTTCCCTGGTTGGGTAACTCACTTTTTATGGCTGGCAAAGAGCCAGAAATTTATATCGTGTAATAAATACAAACAATAAACCAGCAGAAGTGAAGACAGGAATGAAAACCTCAGCATTATTATTATTATTGTTATTATTATTATTATTATTATTACTATTATCTGAGTTTTTCTAAGTAAGTTGGTTTGATGAAATCATTTACTGCAACATCTGAAGTGGAATTAAGGACTCAGAAATAGGTGTCTTTAGGGAAAATAACTTAATGGTTGGGTGGCAAGGAGTGGAATAATTGGATGGCATTGATTTTTGAAGTGCAACAATACTGAGATTTTATTTAGGTCAAATTCGAGTGTTTCAAAAGAGGAGGGTCTGCAAAAAAAAACCAAAACCCACCATGACCCCCTGAGCCTTTGTTGTTCAGCACACCCAATATTTTGTGTAATGAAGTTAATTTGGTGAATCCCTGGGGAATGGGGGAAGAAATTAACTGATATTTATTAGGACTGCTCTTCCATTTCCTGAGAAGGTCACATTGGAAAGTTTCATAAAAATTTCAAGCTGATCTCTAACTTTTCCATGTATAATTCATCTTTGGTCTCTTGCATTTCGTTTCTTTATGCTCGGTCCTAAACCTTTCAACTGATATTATAAAATCCAGGGTGAAATGACTGTTCTGAGGTGGGAACCAATGACACGCTGATTGCAGAGATTTGTAAAGATGGGGTTGTAATAATTGTGCCCATTCTCAGCTTTCATGTGGTCACTTGAAAAATAAAGCTGTCTGTCTCAGTGGACGTTTTGAGCAGCTGAAGGCGATGCAAGAGGCTTCTTAAAATTAGTGTTTGTCACAGGAGATTGGGCAAAAAGTGTTTTTAAAAAAAACTCCAGAGCTCATTCACTTGCCACGTCAACTGCTGCAGAATTCCAAGGTATATCGAGCTGCCTATTTCTGTTGACCTGAAGCCAGATGGATATCTGCAATGTGCTGGAACAGACCTGTACTTTCTAGATTTTCTATGTATAAAAGCAGCTGCTGAGTCAGTGAAGACTGTTGAAATTGGTTACACAGCTGTGTTGCTTCATTTCCTACTGTCTATATTGCGTATTCCCACAAGTTGTTTTTTACCACGCTGGGGAGACTTGAAAATATGCAGCTATCAGTGTTAGTGCAAATTTAAAAGTGACCGTAGCTGCTTAGTAACAAACAAGTAGAAGACTAATTGCCTTTTCTTCCAAATAAGAGGATGTGCAATAAATAGGAAAGCTCAAAGGGCTTGTTAAAACAGTTGCAAGCTCAAGGAAAAGTTTCATTAAAAGGAGCCATATTCAGCACCTATTTGATGTCTACCCAGTTAAACAGAGCATTTGTGCTACCAGGGCGTTCTGCTTTCAGCAGTTACTCATTTCCGACAGAGCTGCGGTGCTGTATTTCACAATTTCTAGATTAGACACGCTCTCCAGTCGTTGCCGAGCTAGACACTAAGTGACAGCTCTTTGATGAGAAGTTGACAGCAAAGCTGAGCAGCAGCCTTTTTGTCTATAGATTGAGGTGCTCCTCAGAGGGAGATATCAAAACAGCCGTCAGGAGTACATTTAGCTGTTTGCTAATAACTGATGTTGTGGTACTTCTCCAAACAACGTTGAAGAGTAGCTTCCATTTAATAGTAAGCTTAGAGTTCCCATCAAAGCATAAACCAAAATTAGAGGCAACAAGCTCTTATGAAGATGAAATGCGTGTTCAGCGTAAACTCTCCGCACAAGATAGGAAAGGTGTTTACCAAAAGTAATAAAAGATTTTTGTGAGTGGTTTGGGAGATGTAGAAACCTCGATCTTGTACCTGCAGAAATGAGAAAATGCAGGAAGAAGCTGTGTCACTGCTGGTACTGTCAGGTCCTGATAATGCAACCAAAAGCAAGACCTCTCCTGTGAAGAAAGTCTGGGGGAGTTGGGGTTGTTCAGCCAGGAGAAGAGAAGGCTCTAGGGAGACCTTCTTGTGACCTTTCAGGACTTCATGGGGCCTGTCAGAAAGATGGGGACAGACTTTTGAGCAGGGCCTGTTGGGACAGGACAAGGGGTGATTTTAAATGAAGAGAGGGAGAATTAGACTGGAGAGCAGGAAGAACTTTTTATTGCGCTGAGGGTGGTGAGCCCATGGCCCAGGTAGCCCAGAGAGGCGATCACTGCCCCATCCCAGGAACCATTCCAGGGGAGGCTGGCCGGGGCTCTGAGCAACCTGCTGTAGTTGCGGATGTCCCTGTTTCCTGTAAGGGGGTTGAACTAGATGACCTTGAGAGGTCCCTTCCAACCTAAACCAGTCTGTGATTCTGCGATTCTCATTTTTCAAGTGAGCCTGAGAGAAGAAGAGATGGAAAAAGAATTGCTAATATTAAGTAATCTGATTTAGCACCAGTGAACACTGTAATACACCACAGATGGTAACTGCTGTTGGGCTCAGGGCATAAAATAGCCAGCCCAAGGTCAGCTCAGCAACCAAAATGAAGAAATGATAGCTGGTGTAGTCACCCCCATCATGTACGGTGCCAACTGGGTCACTGGAGTATCTGTGTGTTTGTAGCAGCTCTGGAGCGTGACTGGTTTTAGTGGCACCTGCGTAGGTGGGCACCCACACTTGCCTTGTTTAGAAATGAATGAAGCTTGAATGCGTCAGGTCTCCAAAGTTTTTAATGTGCCTTTGAGCGAGGAAACTGAAAAGTCTTACTCTTGGTCAAGGTGGTTATTCAGAGACAGGTCTGCTCCTTGGAGATGCACAAACTGTGCTTTCTCAGTGCAGCTATTTCTGTTAAAACACTGGCTAAACCATAATCTATTTTTCGTCCTTTTTTTCCCCGCTTTGGAGATTTCTTGCTGCCTGTTCTCTGTTCAGAGCTTCTCTTGCAGCGTTTCAGCAGTATGCAGTAGTTGCAGATGACTATAGTGTAGCTTTAGGAGTTACAAAAGACCTTTGTCCTGGCACCACAGTGCTTGTTCTGGTGCTTCTCTCCAGAGGAAGCGTAACCTCCAGAACGATCGTGTGTCATGTAACATAAGGAAATTATTTGGTAAGTTATTCAGGGAATTCTTTGTTTCTGGAGTTTGGTTCCTTTTAACTTCAGGATCACTCTTTGGGGTTGTCCTTTAATTCGTCTCGAACATCTTAAATCAACTAGAAATTGGGAAGCTGAGCTGTGTTTTTCAATGTGTTGGCGATTCAGTGGATTTTAAATTGGCCATGTTGAGTGTACACTTCCAATTAGGGCAGGTTTAGAGATCTTGTACTTCAGCCATAGTGTGTCAGAAATTCAGTTTCCAGTTTGCTAGTTAGTTGACTTGGCCAGGTAGGAAAAATCCCAACATTTGTGCGTCTGTACTGCAAGTGGTTTCCTTGTTCCCGCATCTACTTGAGATGTGGCTCCTTTGAATATGGGACTGGTCAGGTTGCCCTGGAGCTTGGCTGAAAAGTGCTGCTGCAGAGGAGATGATGGTGAGCTGAGTATGGCTCCTTAGAGCTCAACATGTTCCCTTGCAGAGATTGAGGGAATCTGGAAGAATTCCCTTGCCCCCAGGAAGAGCATATTGGTTCGTTATATCATGGAGAAATATTTGGCAATTAAAGCTAAAATTTATCCACAGAGGAAATAATTAAAAATATTATTATATATTTATGCTAATGCATTTAACTGGGGTATATGTGTAGATTCTGCTCGGCTCATAATGATTATCTGTTGTGCAAAAAAGAACGAAGTTATTCTCATTAACAAGAAAGAAGAACAGAGATGATTTGCTGTGAGATGTTTTACCATATTTCGATGTTACGAAGTGAGATTTGAAAATTAATTTGCTTTATTTACTGTTAGGTGGTACACACATGGATTCCTTTACAACTAGCATTAAATAATAAATAAAATAATGAATGCATAAGCAGCTAAAATACAACTTAGCTAGTAAGTAAAGCTTGAAATGTGAAATAATGTATTTTTGTAGTAATGCAATTAAGCAGCCATTAGCGCTGTACTGGTGTTATGTAGAAACAAGGTGCGGATCCATATAAAATGCTACTAAATTAGTTACATCACTTTAACAGCACCACAGCTCAGCCCAGTCACACAGGCTTAAAATTCCTCTGAACTCCTCCTCTCCAGTCTTGTCAGTGAGCTGTGAAGCAGTTTTGCTAAAACTCGAATATTTGCAAAGTCTGGTCACAGTTTTCCAGGGAAAGGTGATAAATGTTGCTGGTAACTAAAGGAGACAAATAATCTTTGGTTGATGCAAGGAAAGATCAGCGATGTCATAATCGTAAAACAGATTTTTTCAAGGTCCTGGGGATAAGATACTTGGTCTTCATTAATAAATTATTATACTGAACTGCAGTGTTTAATTATTTGCAAGGGTCTTTTTATTTTTTTTTATCTCTAGACTTCTGCTGTAACACCAGAGTGGGGGGAATCCCAATTTCAGCTTATCCACACGTTTAAATATATCAACTTAACTCCTAATGAATTCTGTATTTAACATTTTATGTTACCTGACTATTATGTTGAACATTTCAAGAATGTTTTCCTTGTTTGACTCCCGTTGCCGAGGGAAGTGCTGTTTGGAGTGAGGTTTTCTTCTGCACGTTGTTTCTGGAGTCATTAAAGAAAAACTTCAAGAGCTACGTGTTAGAAGTTCATCTAAAAAGTTGGAACAGTAAATGTCTCCTGAACTCTCACTAAAAGAGAATTATGGGGAGGAGAAGCATAAAGGTATCACCAAGAAAGTTATAGTTCTGATGTAACTGAGCTGCCCCCGTTGAACATGAATTTTAAGGGATGCATTATACAAAGAACTTTCCCACATCCATAATATAGTTTTCATTTGGTGATTTGGGAAAAGAAGTTTATAATTTGGGGAAATTCCTGTATAGTTTTGATACTATTATGCTGACAGTAGCTCTACACACATATTCCAAATGGGATATGCAGGGATGAAAAGTCAATCTGAGATTCCTTCTTGAATTATTTAGGGTATTGACAGGAGGAGGAAACTGCTTAGTAGTTTCCACCATGTCCATAATGCAAGATGAGCAATAAATACAAGCTGCTCTTAACCCTCTGATTTATGACTTCATTAATAAAGCTGGATGCAATTTCTTTTATTCATTGCTTATTCAAACAGTTTGGAGGAAAAATGTATATTTTAAATCATATGCAATGGAATTTCTAATGAAGCCTCCAGAGAAACAAGAAGTGACTATGCAAAGGAAGATTATATATACTGACTCTAGAATAGTTTAATATCATAGTAAGGAAAAAAAAAAAAAATCCCAACTCAGCCATACCATGTAGGCTTTCTAATCACCTAATATAATAGAACTAATGTTCAGTTGCTGAATAAAGATAAAATTTAACATAAAATACCAAGTATTAAATATGTCCAGAGTCATTTTCTGTGGATAGTACATGCTATGGAAAGCATTTTTATTAATAAGTTCTGAAAGTAATATATCCAGGGAGCATATCTGTGAATTGGGGGATTTTTGTTTTGGTGGCTTTGTTTTGGGGTTGCTTTTTCTTTTAATAAAAAGCAACTTGACATAGCAGCAGGAAGCAGCCCCTCTCTACAATCCATCTGCTGATCTCCATTGCTCTACTGGAACGGAAAATAATTGTTCCCTAGCTACACAGTGAGGAATTTGAAGTCTGAGATGGAGTCGTGGCCTCAAGTTTGCCCAAAGGGGCTTGTGTCTGAGGAGATGTTCTGCAGGTTCCCCTGGGTTGCTTCTCAACTGCATGGAAACAAAGGAAGGTTTGTACCTCTGTTCTCGAATAGCCACAATTCTACTGGGCCCAGACTGGTGCTACCGGGCAAGTAAAGCCAGACTCCAGTGAGCAGTGACGAGACAGACATGTAGTAGAGCTGTTGGAACGCATCTCATTTGAGGATGTCGGTTCGTTACTTTTTTAGAAGAAAGTTTTTATAATTTCTTTTGTTTAATTTATAGACTATAGAATTTATAGATTTCAACCGAGTAATACGTGATAGAACAAGAGGACATTGTCTTAAGTTGCACCAAGGGAAGTTTAGATTAGATATTAGAAAAAATTTCTTTCCTGAGAGGGTTATCAGACATTGGAACGGCTTGCCCAGGGAAGTGGTGGAGTCCCCATCCTTGAAGGTGTTGAAGAGTCATGTAGACGTAGTGCTTAGGGGTGTGGTTGAGTGAGGGACTTCTCACTGTTAGGCTAATGATTGGACTTGATGATCTTAGAGGTTTTTTCCAATCTAGGTGATTTTTGTGATTTGTAGACCAGTACTGCAGTCTGAATTAAAGGCCTTGATATAAGACTTTGATGCATTTTCAGAACGCTGTGCTTGCCAAAAAGTATCTTTTTAATTTAAGACTTGAATGACAACTGTGTAACTACAGAATCATGGAACCGTTTTAGTTGGAAGAGACCTTTGAGACCGACAAGTGGGAAAATAGCAGAGATCCTTATATTTTCGGCAGTTTCTTTTGTTTCCTCTTCTCAGTGGAGCTGAGCGTGAGCCCTGACTAAGAGCGCAACCTATAGTTTCTGTAGGTGGGAACTTTGTTATGCTGAGCTTGGGAACAGAAGTTCCTTTGGCCTAAAAAGAGCAGAGATTCTGCTTTAATTGTTCACCGTTCGCTGTTCTCCCTGGTTTGTCACGAGTCTGAGCTGTATTTTTGTACATAATGACCTGTTTCTCTTAATTAACCATAAGTTGGGAATGAAATTCACAGGAGAAATGAGCATTATAATCAGTTCCTAGAAATAACTTCACCTTCTGCTTGATCTCATTCCTATACTATTTGAAATATATACAATTTAATTTTTTTAAAAACTCTGGCTTCGCATTTTTTAAAGTCTCTTCTGACATACTGGCAATGCAAATCGTATTTTTCAGTGGAGCAGCTAAACTGACTTTTCACCTAGAGAAGGAACTTCAAACAGGTAGAAGTTCTCTTTTTTTAATTGCATTTTGACTATTGAAAGTATGGGGGGTTTTTTTTGTTTGTTTGTTAGGCATTAAAGGCTAAACCCAAGTAGCAGCTTTGTCAGCCGTGCTATGGGTGCCTTCTGTGCTTGACTGTAAACCGGAGACACCGTTATTTTCCTTGTAACGAAGGAATTCACAGTTGTTTTGCACTGCAGCTTTTAATAAGTGAATGGAGCAATATATCTAAAGCTTTATTATGCCCATTTATGGCTTTAATCGAGAATGTTTCTGTATTCTGCACTCCTGCTGGAACTTTCCTTTATACATTTTCGGATGTTACATTTGCTTGTTTGTGGATTAGCGTTGCTTCTGGTGTAAATATTGGTATATATTTATATAGATCCCAAGGCGTGGAAAAACACACATATCTCAGAAGTGATGAAAGTCCATGCACGTAAGGGAGAGCTCCTTGGCACCTTGTTGGAGGTACAGCTGGAATGAGAGGCGGTGAAGATGGGAATTCCCTTCCTAAATGGCTTTTGCCAATAAAATCTGATGATCTACAGAGGTCCTTTCCACCCCCTACCATTCTGTAATTCTATGATTCTATGATTTCTATGTCGTGACATACACCCATAATCATCTTACCTGTCCCACCTCCCCAATCAGAAGAGGGCTGGGTTTGGCTGTGAGAAGACGAGCTTTATGGCTATTAAATATTGCAAGGAAATTACTGTGAGTTTGACTGTCTTCATAGGAAAAGAAAAGCCTCAATTATAACCTGGATCACCAAGCTGAAGGTCCCATACGTTATTTGTAACTTCAAATAGGATCCAGCTGGTATCTGAGACATCTTGAGTGCTGTGAAGCAGATGGACATCCCCATGTCCATGGAGGCAGTGTGGGGAAGCAGAAGGATCTTTCCATTCCCTGTAATCAAGCCCAGATTTTTTTTTTTTTTCTTCAGTGCAATTTGCTTGCATTTCTTCATTCTGTAAAACTGGGAGGCATATTAATTTCAGATTCCTTACAATTTAATAAATGAAGCAGTAAGAATTGCACCCAGACCACTAGAGCTTCCAGAAAGAAATGCTACTATTATTTTAAAAATCTTTGGTGATTTTTGAAAATGTTTTAAACGGTGAGACACAATAGAGTGGGACAGTTTTGGTTTTTTTTTTTGTAACTACTAATTTGTGCTCTTTAATTTATTTCCTTTTAGATGGCAAAGCTCTTTAAAGGTGATTACTTCATTCATCTTCAGTCTGTGAGGGCCAGGCACTGAGTGAGAAATGAGACTGGAAGGGTTTTATGGACGAAGGCAATCACCATGCTGGTCCCAGTCCTCCTGCCTGTGCCGTCAGCGGCAAAATAAATTTATCAACTTTGACTTGGTTTTAAAATATTGTTTTGACAGATGACATATGCAGGGGCAATTTAAAATCTGACTTTTACTGTGTGTTTATGAGTCTTTGCAAATAATTGCAGAGTTTCTTTTGAGGAAAGAGCATCCTAAAAGGTGATTACATCTGAGGATGTTCTGCTTCGTTCAGTATATCACAAATCACAATGTCTACGAAAGCAAGTCCTCCTGCTTAGTCTATTGTATTTTATTGTACGGCAGCGTCGTAGATAATGGTCGCTTCCTTTTGTGTTGTACTACAGCAAAGTAGTTACTGAAAGCTCCCGTGTACTTACCACCTGCCAGATTCCATGCACCAGCATTTTTCTTTTCTTTTTCTTCTCCCCCTCCTCTGTGCTTCCCCTGGAAGGATTGCACAGCTTGCTTTCCTGTCTACTCCCTGGCTGGAAAGGAGAGAGAGGAGAATCAGGGACAAAACAAAGCTTTGTAATTGTAGTAGTGCGTCAAATTTTTGCAGGCAAGAGGGTCTTTGTGCATATTAAAGAGAAAACTCCAAATCCAAGGGTGGCTTCTGGCACTGGGCATGAGCTGATGTTTGCTGGGCCCCACTGGTGACTATGCTATGAAATGGTCTTGCATTGACTAAACATAAATTTATATTACTTTATTAATTTCATTTGCTGCTTATTATCTGCGCTGTGCTCGATCCGTTTGCTTCGTAGCTCACGTCTCCCTGTCTTTGCTCTCCCCTTTCTTCTCTTTTGATCGGGCATAACCATTCTGAATTACGATCCATATTTTCAGTGACAACACACACTTTGCAGTGGCCTTGATGCCTCAAGGTCTCTGTTTTCAGAAGGACTCTCCAAAATCAACCTGAGTTGTGAAAAGTTGACGCACGTAGGGTAGATTTTTACATTATTAAATGTCATTTAGCATGAGGTAGGATTCGGAGTTTGTTCTCGCTTATTAAAACGTAATAAAACAAAATCAATACCGGAGAGGAAATTCAAACCCACTGTGCAATGTTCAGAGTTAATATTTATCTTATTTATGAGCGCTACATCATATTGAGGAAGGAGTTATACATGACCCTACTCAAGTATTATATACTGGGGGGAAGTGATATAAGTTATTTCCTTGTCCTGTGAAACCAGAAAAATTGCAGCGATGGTATTGGAGAGTCACTGGAGAATAAGTAATGTTTTGGTAGAAAGTACAACGGGATGTTATCTGCCAATATTTATGTCTTACAGGAGCAAAGCTCCTTTGCTGATCTCTGCAAATGTGGGGCTGCAGGTAGAAAATCAGAGATTATTGTCTCCATTCCCTCTGAGCATAAATCTAGCTGGAAGTTAAGCACCTGGAACTTGAATGGCTGCATAAGTTGCAGTCCATTTCCTTAACTTATGGTTAACTACAGGTATTCTCTGAATCTTTTCCTTTAGCCCTTGAGGTTACCTAAGTGCAAAAGCTCAGATGTTGCAAAGTCCCTGAAATAACTCAGTCTTGATTCAGGAGTTGTCCCTGTCTCAGGCTGGAAAGCTGGAGAATCTCCTTAGCTTCCCTGACCCAGCAAACAGAGCAGGCTCTGCAAAGTCTGCTACAGGCACAGATCCCTTCGGCACCTGAAAAAAGTCTGTATTGTACAGGGTCACAGACATGATCCAAGGGCTGGAACCCATCTGCTGGGAGGCCGGGCTGAGTTGGGGTTGTTCAGCTCGGAGAAGAGAAGGCTCTGGAGAGACTTTCTAGGGGTCTTTCAGGACTTCAAGGAGCCTGTCAAAGATGGGGACAGGCTTTTGAGCAGGGCCTGTTGGGACAGGACAAGAGGTGGTTGTTTTAAACTAAAAGAGAGAGATTTAAATCAGATGTAAGGAAGGAATTTTTGATGTTGCAGGTGACGAGACCCTGGCCCAGGTTGCCCAGAGAGTTGGTCACTGCCCCATCCCTGGGACTATTCCAGGGGAGGTCACCCGGGGCTCTGAGCAACCTGCTCTAGTTGCAGATGTCCCTGCTCCCTGCAGGGGGGTTGGACCAGATGACCTTGAAATGTCCCTTCCAACCCAAAGTATTTAGTAATTCTATGAGATCTCTTGTATCCTGAGGGATGCCAGGGCCACCCAGCTGCAGGCTGTTCATCACCCACCTACAGAAACTGTTCTCCCATGCATAAGTGCATTAAAAATTTGCCTTGTTTTATAGAGGAGTGCAAGGGGATGATGCCAGAGGTGGTGTTCCGGAGATGGTGCTTTGTGAGGGGTGTGTGCTGTTCTGCTGTCTCCAGTGTTTCCTTTGGCCTTACAAAAGCATCTGCTGGAAGCTATAGGCCCTACTCCAGGAGGTCATTTGGCTTTCTTACCAATGAGAACTTATTTCCACTCTGCACTTCACTGCTAGGAAGATAAAGACAACTCAAGCTCTCCTGAGATTTGCATGGCTGTTGACATGTCCTGTAAACAGACTCCTCCTGTAGAACATGGAAGCAGGGCTGATAATTGAATTTCCAGGACAGAAACTGGATTAATACATCTTCACTGATGAACCGACACTCCCAGACACAGTAAGAGCATAACAAGCATGATTTCAACTGTTTCTAATCTACTTTCTTTGCAACAAATGACTCCAGGTACTGCCTTGTGAAAGCCAAACCTCTACAGTTAGGTTTGAGTGGTGTTGATGCCGTTTGGAGATGTAAAGCACTGCTTGAGTTTCTGGATGTGCGTGGGTTTGGATGTCCATCGTGGCAGGTGGTGTCAGTTCTGCCTTTTATTTTGAACCTTCACGCAGCAACCCAACAAAGCTAGGTCATTATATTGAAAATGTGACCGCTCGTGGTTTGTCTTTTTAGTATGAAAGAATCTGGAGAGCTTGGTGTTAGGAGGTGTCCCAGCTTCTATTTCAGACAGGCCAAATTATACTGTGGATCTTTCCTTTCTCAAAAAGAGAGTCACACTCTCTTTTTGGAATATCCGTATGTTTCTGTCTGAACTTTCTACTCACTCAGATGCTTGAGGAGGAATTGTGTATTTGCAGGTTTACCCTTGTTGTATAGATGCAACAGCGGCTCACAGAGTCCAGTTGATTTAAGGTGTCCAAGCAATTCCAAAGACCATGGAAGTGCATAGAATCATAGAATCATCTAGGCTGGAAAAGACCTTCAAGATCATCGGGTCCAAACAATAGCCTTACTCTACATGTCCACTGCTAAACCATGTCCCTAAGCACTGTATCTACACCACTTTGAAACCCCTGCAAGGATGGTGATTCAGCCACTGACCTGGGCAGCCTGGGCCGGGGCTTGACAACCCTCTTGGTGAAAAAATTCTTCCTATTGTCCAACCTAATAGATACTTTTGAATTCCTCATAGGAATTACAATGTCTTTTCGTCATGACTGCACACCTTGGTTTCCTCAACACCCAAAAAAGAGTCCTATGTGAAAACAGCGTGAAGAGCAGGAACTATCTCATTCAGAGATAGTTGGACACAACTAAATTGTTGAAACTTTTCAGTAGCTTTGTAAGAAATTGCGATGTGATTTAATGATACTCCAAAACATGAGACAAGAAATAAGTCCTTGCGATGTTGCGTTTTCACAGCAGAGGTGTGTAGGGCGCGTGTATCACCTGGGTGCTTAGGTCACCTTTGCAACCTGCGCTGAGCATTTCTTTCACCATAATCACATCAACTGCATAGCGGTCAGAATTGGTGTGAGTGACTTTCTGGGAAAACAGAAGGAAATACCAGTTAGGTGAGAGGGGGCTTGAGTTAGAGAATAACGCAGCTTGTAATCACACAGCCACCTCATCCAGTAACTCCTTGAATTATTGTTTTATGACTTTACACCTCGTTAAATCCTCTCTTATCTCCGAAGCACTCAAAACTTCACTTTAGTTGATGGTCTGAGAAGTCCTGAAGGAGACTATTAGTTCTTTTAAGGTGATTAATTTGCAGCCACTGCTGTATGACTTTGGAATTTGTCCCTGTGCCTTTTCTGATTGTAGCAAGGAAAACATACTCCTCTTAATTTGTTTCACGTTGCACAACTTTTCTCCCTAAAATCTGATGTAATCCGTGACTGCTGATCTGTAGAGTCCTACAATAATCCCTTTTATATGATAATATTATCTCTTGAACTGACCATTCAAAGGCCTTAGGAACTGCAGTGCTCCTAATTAACTTCTCTGAGACACTGTTTGTTCCATTTGTCTTTTTTTTTTTCTTTCTTATTTTTCAGTATCACCCTGGCATCTGTTTGTTCTCATCCTTTCTTCTCCCTCCCGCTAATTATAGATAGGGGAAATAAAAATCTAACCTTGCTGGAAATTCATTAATATTAAAATATTCCCCAGATAAGCCTGTAAATCTCTAAGCTGCAGAGTTTTGTCAGTACCTTCCTCCAGAATTCACCTTTGGAGTGAATGCAGGCCTGCAGTACAAATTAGGAATCATTTCCTGCGTGTTTAAATTTACTTTTCAACTTAGAAACCTGAACAAAAGTTCTGCTTCCATGATGCGAATTGGCAGGGATGAATCGTTCCAATCTGAAGGCAAAACGAAGAAATAACATTTAAGAAATGATAATGTGAATACATCCTTTTAACAAGAACTCAAAGCTACTTGCTGCTGTTATTCTAGTCATTATTAATTATACATGGAACAGTGTACAAATACAGCGGATACAGACGTTGGTATTTTAAAAATTAAGAATTAGTAATATCCTCACTCATCGGGCTTTTCAAAATTATTTCTTTGGGACTTTTTGAGTAGTATGAGATGGGTGTTTGACCCTTTGTTAGAGGTCTGTCAGCTTTTCGTTTGATTAAAGACTAGAAATGTAATAAGAAAAAAATACAAACAAAATAACCCAACTGAAATGACATTCTGAATTATTTAGAATTGCACAGGAGATGAAAGCTACTTCGGAATTTCCAGGTTGGAGATTATGCATCATGATCGATAAATGTCTGCTGCTGTCCTTCCTAAAGCCAAATATATTTGGCATACATTATTAAAAAGGGATAAAATTGCCGGATTTCATTATTAATGCAAGGTTATGCTATAGCTTATGTGTATAGCTGAGGAGGTCATACAGTACAAAGTTAGCATTTGGATTCATAGCTTTAATTTCTTTACTTATTTTAGAGGTTTGCAGAAGACCAGATTTTGATCTTCACCTTCCCTTCGGTCTTTCTGTCTCGGTTAAGTCCTTCTCGTTCTTTGGAGAGATATGTGGAATCAGAGGGCTATGAAACAGTTTTTAAATTTCAGAGAGCTTAGGGAGTCTGTTTTCCTAAAGACCATCAGGTTCTTGAACTTCCTAAGGTTCCTGAAAAACACTCCTTTGAAAAAGAAGTGTTGACACCAGGCTGGTGTCGTTCCCACCTCAGCGTACTCGTATCAGTGCACGACGTTTCCAAAATTTAATGGCTGCTTTGAAAAACTCCTCCTGGCATCAAGGTCTCATAAACGTTGGCAAAAACCTCCCACTTAGGTTCCATTGTTCTAAGATTGAGAGGCTCAGGCTGGCAAATCTGTCTGCATAGCTAAAACTCCTCCAAATTGTGTGTGAATTGATAGCTCTGACCTGCACCTGCTTGATTTCTGCAATGGCTTTCGGTGCTAATCAGAGTGGCACATCATTTTCCAGATGAGCTTTCAAAGTAGCATCTTTCCCGCTGCCAGGGAGCCTTGCCGTGATTGATGCTTCGCTCCCCTGTTTGCCCAGCGTAGCGCTTCTTGCTACCGGACAGATGGTTTTGTTATTTGCAATCACCACAAGAATCCCCCATCTGATTTCTATATTCAACAACCCTTTCCATGTTTATTTTCGGTACCCAGATTATGGCCTTGCTTTTGCCAGCGCTGGGCTGTCTGTATCCACCTATAAACCAAAGCTACTCAGTCACTGTGTTTCTGGTGGTTCTGTGGTTCAAAAATTTGACTGTTTTTGTGTTATCGTTAAAAGTAATTGGCTGAACGCTTCTCTGCCTTGTTTGGATACCAGATAATTCCGGTATGCTGACCTAGTAGCTTTCCTTGAGATGCTTATTTTCTCTCTTTATATTTTGTTGTTTGCTAGTACCTCCAGCCTTGCCTAAATACATGAATATTTTAATTTATCCATGGAAATGCATTTTTTTCTGCTTTATACTTGCCTAGCGTATTTTTTAACGTGCAAATAGGACTCATCTGATGGCCCAGCACCTTCTTTTATTCCTAGTTAGATGGACTGGAAAAAGATACTTTCTTCCCCCCCCCCCACTGGTAAATCTACGCCATTCATGAAGTAATGTGGTTCTGTCCCCGTGTTCATGCAAACATTTTCTCATACTGATTTCTCTCTTCGCGTTTGGGGTTCTTCTGTAGCACAAAATCCAGTTAGAGCCCTGTCATCACTTGAAACGGATGATGGGATTTAGTCTTTTTGCGTCGATGGGTGTCGTGTTATAACACTGCCCCTCAGTCAAGTTGCATTTTAGACATCAAAATAGGACCGATTAGGTAACATGGTTAAAATGTGATTTAGTTCTACCTCAGTAGCAAACATTTTTAGCCTGGGCAAAATTCGATCTTCCTGGAGCTCAGGTAGAGGGTTTATTTTTGCAGCAGTAACTGAGGCTGGGACAGCAGCTCCCCTGTGGCTGCTGCAATTTATCTGATAAAACATATCGATAAACTACCTGTTTACTCTGGAAATGCTCTGAAAATTCTCTGTTAGCAGCTTTTATGAAGTCCTCATATCCTCAAAAATAAGTTTTATCTAAGTCTGATTAACACTATCACCTCACTCCATCTACTGTTGTCTTCTGCAAGGAGTGGAAACGTTTGAAGATGACGTGTCCACCACTGTGTTCTAGAAGAGGCCTCTATAAATCCATCTCTTTCAGTAGAAAGGCTACAGGTTGGTTTGTACATAATCTAGAAACTACTTGCAATTGAGAAAGATGTAGGATTAACATCCGAGTGTGTTATCACTAGAAATGAAATAGTTTTCCTAATTTATTTCTCTACTTTATCTGTTTAATCTTTATGCTGAGAATCTGTTTGCTCACTCCTGTCAGACTGCAGCCTTTACTTCAGCAGTATTTGCTATGACTTCAACAAATTGCTGCTGAGAGCACTCCCCCCAAATGACTGTTCTTCATCAATAACAAAACACAGTCTCACTAAATACCAATGCGTGTTTCTTGAACCAAGATCATGAAGCACTTGCAGTTGCCTTGGGAATTGATTTGATAAATACCCTCTTCCAATTAGTAACCGTGATATGTCTTTTAAAAAATGGAAAGAACTCTAATCCATGTAAATTGCAGGACCTTGATGTCTTTTTCCTGAGCCGTTCAGCAGTCCTTGCTGGAGCATTAGCTGTGATCAAGAGTAGTGGGAGTGATGGAAAGTAGAAAGGAGAGACAAAAAAGCCAGAGAATCACAGAATTGTTTTTGTTGGAAGAGACTTTTAAGATCAAGTGCAACTGTTAACCCAGCCCTGCCAAGTCCACTGCTAAACCATGTCCCTAAGCAAGGGACATGTAAGGTGTGGAGGAGAGGGAAAAGAAGTGGAACTCTTAGGATTTAGTTGCCTCTTTGGATTTTGTGTGATTTGAAATGCTTATAGACAACCTCTTTTTCATCATAAGAAGAAAGAGCCCTGAAACTTGGCTCTTGCTTTAGGACTGTGAGGCTGATGTTTCTGTCCTGCTCTGACCAGACTTGGTGCATTTCATTAGCAGCGAGTGATGGACCAAGAGAGCAGAGACATAAAATCATAGAAACCTTTTGGTTGGAAGGAGACCTTTAAGATCATCGAGTCCAGCTGTTAACCCAGCACTACCAGGTCACCACTAAATCCTGTCTCTCAGCACCACATCTCCATGGCTTTTAAATACCTCCAGGGATGGTGACATGTATCAGCTGAGGTCTTCATGGTACAGCTTGAGATGCATCTTAGCCGACGTTGTTTTGTTTTGTTTTTTTTCTTTGATTTGTCATGCAGGGTGGATGTTCTGGCAAGTATTTCTGTCCTGTGTTATCTCTAGCTCCAGAATATGGTTCCAGGTCTTTATTTTCAGTTGAGACATTCAGTTAACTTGTGTTCAACATTGGATGTGCCTGTCTTTTGATCTCATGTTCTTGGCTTTTTCTCTGAGCAGCCCCGTGATTAGAGTGAAATCCAAGTCTTCTGTGCTGCACTTCAGTTTCCAATAAGCCTACATTTCTGATTCATGGATACTACAGCTATAAAATTTGGCACAGGATAATTTTCCATAGCGGTAAACAAAATGAAAATCCAGAAATCAAAGAGACTCTTACAGGCAAGGGTTGTTGCCCTTTGTGCTCTTTTTATTTCTTTTCTTTTTCTATTTTAAAGCCATTTGCAGAACTCAACTTTCCTGTTACATTGCACTACATCCCAGTTTCTTTGAAGTACAGAAACTACCTTTTTATTCATTCAACCATGAAGGTATTGCTGTTACAAATGGATTTTTCTATAAACATCATCCCAGATAGTCAGATCTGGATTACATCAAAACAATCTGCTCTGAAAAGAGCCACTGCAATGCTGCCTAACCTTTGGTTTCTCTTCTGCTATCAGAAGCACTTCTATGAAGTGCCTCAAGAAGTCATCCTAAATCCTCAAATCTTATGTATCTTTTTATCTTTTTTTTTTTTGCCAGTGCAAGTAGTTGAAGTGCCCTGATGACTCTCTTCATGTTGCTCATCACCACTTCAGATTTCCAGTGTTCCTCAGTGACATCCACATTGTCCAAATCATCCATCCTCTCCACTCCTTTGGATAGCCGCTTAAAATTTCTGCAGCTTTTACCAGTTCTTCTTTTACCTGAACCACAAACCTGGGTTTGATTTATCAGCCTTTTTTATTATTCCCCTTCTTTTTCTTTTCTTTGTAAGCTGTGTATCCAATTTGTCTTTTCAGAGATCTGCGATAATCCAAGTGTTATCCAATCTAACGGTGTGTGGCTGTGCTTTTTTTTTTTTTCCAATTGCAAATTGTAGAATAGCATCCAGACTGAGCTGCTTTGCTTTGAAATGAAGTGCTAATTCCGGTTACTTAAACTTTTCTTCAAAACTTAACAGGAAGAGTGATCAGTATGTGAAAATTAGGTATAATTTTCAGTTTGTTTCCTGACTTAATGGTGTTAAATAATGTCAACATAGACAGGGAACGTGGAAACAGAAAGCCCAAGCACAGAGGGCAGAATGGGGCAGGCTGCTGAATAAAGACACTTCACTCTGATCCCATCAGATGAAGTTGGTGGTCAAGTTTTCCCTAGATGAAGACAAGCATCCAAGAGTTAATAAACCATTAAAAGCCCCTGGGCCTGGCAAAGGAAATGGAGATGAGTGAATAGGCAGCAGCAGGTAGATGGAGAGGTAGGAGCTGCTGGAAGAATGTGCTGCTTCTCCCAACACAGCGGTGAAGCAAAGTCTTTGAACAAAACTAATCATGTCTTTCTTGTAAGGAAAAAATCATATCTTAAGTTTAAAAAACAAAACAACACAACCCTTTGTTGTGTTTTGGCTTTGTTCTTTACGTGCTGGGGGCTGCCTGGAGAAGACATCAGGGTGGGGGTGGCTTCAGTTGGTAATGCCGAGCTAAAGAGCTACAGCCAAAGGACATGACTCAAACCCAGTATTCCCAATAATGACCAGCCACTCACATGGGCCGTATCTGGAGTGAAAGCTGGAACTGGCAGTGGCAGCATGGGGCTCGCTTTTCATCTGCATCTCTTCTTAAGGTGCAGGAACTAGAAGTGTAGTAGTAAATTAGAAAGAACAACAATAAGGAATTTTGATACTAAATTAGAAACTGCTAGAAAATTGAAAAGTAACATCTGCCTTTCCAAGCTAAGATACCACAGTTAACTATTTAAGGCAGTTAATAACTTCTTGCATGTGAATTTGCTTTGTTGACCTGTTAACATCTCTTCCCCCTTATTCTTCGCTACGTAATTTAAACGAACAGGATAAAACTTGCATCATCCAACTCCGTGGAAGATTTTTGCCAGCTGCTGCTGTGTTACTGGGTAATACATCATCAGGAAGGTAGAGCGTTTGTAATGATGTATGGCATTGATGCATCATTAAAGGGAACTGGGTTCTTTGATATATTAGTCGATAACAAACCTCAGGAGGAAAATATTTTGAAAACTCCAACTCCAAAATTTTAATTTAAAAGTTATCCATATTATTATTATTCCACTGTGAGTGGAAGATGCTGACAGCTCACCTACTTTTTGTGTGTGAAACTCTGTATACCAGGTGATTTGAGAGGTCATCAGAATCTGGTTTGCACATTTTCCTTACTTACAGCCATCGGGATAAATAGATCTACAAGAAAATAATGGTAGAAGGAGAAGAAAGCGTCTGTCTTCATTGAGCTAGGAGAAAAGGCAGAAGGAGGTTCCTCACAACCTAAGGATGATGTTTTTCCAGCCAAATTCAGATACATAGCGATCTTCTCATGGAAGATTCTTGTAGGATTTGAAGTTGAAATCTGTATCAGCCTGTAATGGTACTTTTAATTTTCTATTTAAGTGATATTTGAGTAGAAACGATCGTAACACCCTGTCATCATCTGTCCCCATCTCGCTCTAATTAACATCTCGTACTGATGATCACAATTGGAGGCTGTGGCACAGCTTTGTTACTTACCTAGGTAATTGCTGTACCTATAGATGTATCTGTGAGAAGCCAGTTGAAAGGGATAAACAGGGCTTCATTTAAAGCAAACCTTACCTCACGTTGAGTGGGTGTGAATGTGAAGTGTGGGTGAACAATTACAAGTGTTAACAAGTGCTTTGTTCACCCTTCTTGAAACCATTACCGTTGATTCCATTTGTGTTTGTTCATTCTGCAGTTTCCAAGGATGGATATAAATACTTTTACAATTCAACCTTCAATATGCAAATTATTTAATAAGCATCATGACCTTATTAAAACAACGTGCTTTCCCTCTGTTCTTGGCTCTTTAAAGCAGCTCCATTTAAGCAAGACTGACAATAAAATGGTTGTTCCTCTATGGTTATGCAGGCAAATAAATAATTTAGTACATGACTAATCTCATTTTAGACAAAAATCTTTTCTAGTGAGCAATTTTTCAAATAAGTTTCTTAATTGGCAAATATTTTTTTATTATTTTTTCTAAGCTGGCTAATAGCTAGAGAACAAATGGGGAAACATGAAATACCAGAGAAGGTAAATATTTATGAAGTGCCAAAAGGTTAAATTAACATTTATTTGGGACTTTCTAAGCCAACATTTTTACAGTGATTAGATAACTAGGAATGAAGATTTATAAGCCTTTCTTGTTATTAAGCGTTTTGTGAGCTGGTTCTTTTCCAACTGAGGCTGCCTCTGTGTTCATATATTGAGTGATGTCCAAATCTGCAAGGCTCATAATTTGGGGATAGTGGTGTAAAGTTTCCATAGTTTGGTGTCTCAGTTTGAAGAGCTGAAAATGAGCTTCCACATTGTATTTTGACCCTCAAAATGTTAAATAAGAAGAAAAAGAGAAGTATTAACTCTATCTGCATATTTATTTTACAATGTTAAGACCTTGGCGTTGTATATAACAGATATTTAGACTGGGCAACGGTTGTTTTGTTCAAACTAATTTCCATATCTCTGTTGTTCACTTGATGAACCCGAACCCATATCCAGGATCCACAGCAACCTTCTAACAGACCAGAAAGGTGAAGTCCAGAGCTAAATTGCAGTGATCTCCCTGCCTTTGAAATCATACTGAAGTGAACAGTTGCTCAAAATTATACAGCTTTTCTGTTTCTGAGGATTAATATCTCATATTGTAGCTATAAAGTTGACATCTAGAATAAATTGGATTCTACTTCTGATTGAAAACACAGAAGTTTACCTACTTATGTTAAATCCATCTGTATTTTCAATGAAATTACTTATTCAAGAAGAAACAGAAAGGGAAGAATAATTTTCTGTGGTTAAATTTCCTAACTAGGTCTGTTGTCCCAAGGAACAAACAATAGAAGAGGAAACAAGTTGCACCAGGGCACGTTTAGGTTGGACCTGAGGAACAGTTTCTTCGCGGAGAGGGTTGTCCAGGCCTGGCCCAGGCTGCCCAGGGCAGGGGTGGAGTCCCCATTCCTGGAAGGGTTTCAGAGCTGTAGAGATGTGGTGCTGAGGGAGTGGTTTGATGGTGCCCTGCAGTGCTGGAGGTATGGTTGAACTTGATGATCTTCAGGGACTTTTTCAACCAAAACAGTTCTGTGATTCTATGACACATAGAACATAGTCTGGAAATGATATAGTAAGTTAAGCCCATTGCAATAAGAACTTCTTTTCATCAGGTTGCCTTTTCTCATCTACTACATCATACTTTCTTTGAATTTCCTTGGAATTATCACCTCCTGGACGTAGAAGTCTGTAACAAACCTTAAACAAGTCCTCAAATCAGAATGAAAGCCTGAAATTTCAGAAAAAAAATCTGAAATTGAAACCAAACTCAGTCTCCTCAAGTCATGAGCGTCTTACTTCAGTTGTCCAAGAAGAGTGCCATTCACTTTTGACGCTCGTGATTGCTAAAATTAGCGTGAATCCCAAATTGAAATGTTATTTTACAGAAAAAGTCTTGAGGAATTTGTCTGAACTGTCATTCTTGCAAAAAGTTTGGGCTTGATAGCGTCAGCGCTTTCTGACTACAATGATTTGTAGAAACAGAAAAACCCTGACACCAGATTTATTAATGTTTTCCCTCAAGTGTCAAGCCAACAGGAAGCAAATTACGGTTCAGAGAGATGTGTTTGAGGCACAGTAGTTCTCAAGCTATCCCTGAGGACAGTGTTGTTCTGCATTAGTGTAGGTCTTTCAAAAAAATTTGAGTGTTTTTTTGCTAACATAACGGGTCACATTTTTTTTTCTCTCATCTGAAAAACCACTACAAAGTTTTACCCCATAGTAAATCAATCATGGTCAAACTGAATTTTTCTTCTCTTGATTCCTGATTTGATAGCTTAAATAATTTTTGAGCTCAATTAGCAAATTCTTTTAATCTACTTTTCTCTATTTTGTTTGCCATTTAGCAGATGAAATGCCCAAAAAAATGTCATGAGGTTAAAAGAGAAAACTCCGTCCCTGATCAATGTTCATCTTTCTGTTTAATTTTGAAATTATCTTTAGTGTCTTGGCTCTCTGAAGCAGATGGGCTGTGTGCTGCCTGTAAATCAACCTTAAAGTAGCGCTATCAATGCTCGGGTTGTCAAATGTGAGCGCGTATGGAGCCCATAGTGCAACTTTCCCGTTTTTGCTGCCGGTTCTCTATTAGATTTTCACATCACCATTTGTTATTTCATTCTGATTTACTGTGGCTTTCCCAATAACTAAAAAGGTGCTCCTACCTTGTTTGCTAAATGTTTCCCTCAGTACATTCCTTTCATCCCTTCCTATCATCACACGCTGCCTAAATGAACTCACAGTGCTCCCCTCCTGCCTTTATCTGAAGCTCTTGTGATTCTGCCTTGTTCCCACCACGCGGCTGTTGTCATTGCCCTGCCAGCAAACAGATGCTACCCCAAATACAACAGTCAATTGTCTGCTCTTCAACAGTACCAGAAGGTGACAGCACCAATACAGCACAGGACACGCAAAGCTGAAGGTGCAGCTAAAACTGTTCCCTAAGTTGTTTTTCTCAGTTTACTAATTGAATATTTTTATCGTTTGTGGATTTGTAATGTGTTCCTGCCCTGGTTTTGTCAATTTTAAGTGCTTTTTGTGTAGCAGTAAAATATTTTCCATAACCTTAAGACTAAAATACAGACTGGGGAAGGAAGATGTGAGCTGCAGATGGGTTACATGAATAACTTGGGACAGAACAGCCTGCGAGTTGTGCGAAGTTATCCAGCTCCTGAGCTTGCCAGGAGCTCATTGTGCGATGATCTGTTACAGGGAAAGAACTCTATAGAAAAACTTCAGTCAAACCAGTAAGAACTTTTCCCTGTTTCCAGCAGGCAGAATGCAATCCTTAGAGCGTGTTTAACTTCTTTATTCTGCTTTTCTTTCCATTGTGCTTTTGGGGTCGACTTTGAACTTGATGACAAAGATTCTAATTGGCGATTTCTGGATTTCTGAAGCTGCATGATAATGTTTCGTTCATCGTGTCAACAAAGTCACCAGTTTTGCAAGTAGGTCTCCGTTTGGTATTTTTAGGAAGGGCTCCATATGTGCAATATAACTGCTAGAACCTGTCAGGAAATAAAGAGGAAGTTTAAGTTTGGATCTGAAATGAATTTTATCTGGATTAAAGAACCGATTCCTTTATCCTTTCCTTCCCTTACCTTGCATGTGTTTCACCCGTAGGCAAGGAGCATCCTGAGTGGCTGTCATTGTACCAAAACTAGGAAAATTATGAAACAACAAGTAAGTTTTAGGTTTCTAAATACGACTTAAGAAGCAGGAATAAAATGAAATAATTTGGGGGGAAAAGTCACAGCTGTGGGGTAGCTGGAAGGGAAAAAATTATGCAGATCTGGGGAGAAAGGGAAAATTACCCAGATCTCCAGCAAACATAATAGGAATCAATCCTTTGCAGGCAACATAGGAACTGGGGGAGGAAAAAGTGGAACTGGTGTGCTCAACCACTATAAAAATAGGGTTAAGCTGTTGTAGTTTAGCTAATTTTTCATTGCAATTTTTCAGCCATATTTAAAAACAATCTTTGGATTTTTTCAAACTTTTGTAGCTCTCATTGAGGAAGAAAAAAAAAAATCATGCTATTTCTTAGTAACGGAAAGCCTCATACTGACATTCCTCTCTTTCCAAAGGTTTCCCCCTTTTTCACTTGTTCATGCATTGAGCTGCTCTGCAGGGAGAATTAATATATTCGCTATAGCAAGCCAGCTCATTTTTCTTCTGTCACTTTTGCCATGATTAATGATAGCGAAAGTGTGTTTAACTCTGTTCCAAATGACACTTCTGGTATTGCTCAGCGCTTGGATTTTTTGGAGTCTGTTATCATTAACTAAAAATAAATTTGAGTTAAACGGCAAAGGCAGATAAAACTATTTCCTTCTCTTTCTCGTTTATTCTCGTTTTGCCCTTTTGGAATGATTGTTTTTTTCGCAGTCAGATATTTTGAACATTTCCAGTAACTGTAAAGATTCTGCTGTTAAACAGCATTTCAGGTCCCTGCATTTTAGAAAGAGAGGATAATCTATTGATATATCTTCTTTAAGTGGACAGTCTTGAACTCATAACTGTTAATGTTCTAAAAGAGCTCTCAGCCCTGAGGTGACTAGGGAATGAAAATCTTCCTCCCATCTGATAAACCAGCTTTAAAAGAGAATCAATACCTAAACCTCTCACGTGCTTTTGGAATGATGTGCTGCCTTGTAACGGCCCACAAAAATTAGCCGGGAAACCAGTAAATGCAGGAAACACTTCTAACCAGGTTTCTTATAAATCAGAAAAAAGGATTGAGTAGGGGGGAAGAATGGAAGGAGGTTATTTATCAAACTGCATGATTTTAGAAAGAATTTTTAAAAAGAATTTTAAGGCTCAGAGTGACTTTGGGTTGAATGTAAATCCCCCTGCAGAAGAATCCTTCTGGGACCTCTTGGGTGTTATATATATATATATATATATAACCTTTAGATCCTCTTAGGATGCTAATAAATAAGAGCGATATCATGGTTATCACTGATTTTTTCCTGCCTTTTCTCTCTCATGAATGTGAAATGTTTCTAAATTGTATTCCTACCAGTAGGTGGGGGTAGAAATTCCCACCACTGATCAGTAGGAGAGGGAGAATTTCCAATCTTTCTCTCTAGACAGTACTGAAAAGCCTGGAAAGAAGAGCTTGAAAGGCGTGTACTTCCAGTGCTGCTCTTAACCAGACCATACTAGATGGATAATTATCATCTTCAGTGAATATTTACAGCACATCATGAGTCTCTCCCTGTTTCGAGTCACTGCAAGGCAACACTACTTACTACCAAAGCGTATTATTTCATAAGCAACCTGCCCATCAACCAGCTAGGAAAGGGTGCGGGGAAGTATTATTAATGCAGGTTACTAATACTATGTGGAAACTGTTCAGCCACTGTGAAAACTGCTCATTCACCGACAGGCAAAAAGAAAATTTGAATTATTAATGTGTATTATTAATTCTCCCCCCAAATCCCTTAAAGGGAAATGAAAGGTTTTCAGCAGTTCTTTTGAAGAGATTTGAGAGTGGTGAAACCAGTAGAGGCATCGTCGCTGTCTATGGCATATTAAAAGAACATAAATAATGAATGAGTTATGGAGCATCATCCTCTAAGAAAAGCAAAATGCACATTGTTAATGTATATTATTTGTATTAAATGAAATCCCAAGAAAGTTAATTTTAGGAACTGGAGAGTGACTGTCTTTTTGCCGACTTACTGAATAATCAGTGGACGAAATGAAATCATATTTCATGAATGTGCTTTATCTGTCTTACCAGCTTGGCTTTGAGAATTTCAAAGACCTGTTAGAAAATCAGTTTAACTCAGTGGAAGTTACTGTTTGTGTCACAGTGATGAAGGGTCAGAAATGGAATATGGTGTATCCAGATGACCCTGCATCAGGTGTTGCCTATGGGATCAGGGATGTGTATTGCTGGAAGAGGAAGGAAGGGAAGAATCACAGAATCATTTAGTTTGGAAGAGACCTTTAAGATCATGAAGTCCAACCATTCCCCCAGTACTGCCAAGTCCACCACTAAACCATGTCCCTTGGCACCACATCTCCATTACTTTGAAACCCCTCCAAGGAAGGGGATTGCACCCCTGCTCTGGGCAGCCTGGGCCAGGCCTGGACAACCCTTGCAGGGAAGAAATTGGTCCTCAGCTCCAACCTAAAGGCACAACTCGAGGCCTTTTTCTCTTGTTCTGTCACTTCTTCCTTGGAAGAAGAAACTGACCCACTCTGGCTCCAACCTCCTGTCAGGGAGTTGTTGAGAGTGAGAAGGTCTCTCCTGAGCCTCCTTTTCTCCAGGCTGAACAAGCCCAGGTCCCTGAGCTGGTCCTCCTCTCAAGACTTGTTCACTGGACCCTTCCCCAGCTTCACTGCCCTTCTTTGAACACACTCCAGCTCCTAAGACAAACAGTGTGGTTTGCAAACAAATGCTTGTCAGATTGACGCAGAACTCAGTTTTTTGGTCTGTTAAGGGTAAACAGGTATGTGTGTGTGTATGTATATATAGTTTATTTTTTATGACAAGTCACGAGACAATAGAAACGATAGAATAGATAGAAAGTATGGAAGCTGATCTAAAAGATGAAGGGTAAAGTGATGTACCAGTTGGACTTCATCCTTCATTAGTTTGTGCTTTTACTCCAGCAGAGCTTTTCTGTTTTCCCTGAGGTTTAGGGATATGCCTTTGGCTTTAGTCAGAAAGCAGAAACAAACACGCACGAATGTCCTATTTACGTCATCTTTGAAAGTGTAGAGTACATAGCCCAAGAGCTTCAGCAAACCTTTTAAAACTATAATCTATGTCAAATATGCTAGGTTCAAGAAAGTAAATTAGATACCTTTTCTGTCAGAGAATCTCTTGGTTTCAGGTTACTGAGCCAATTTCATAAAACTTGGTACATATTTAAGTCCTTTTTATAGGATTTGAGCACATTATCAGATGTGCTGTGTAGATCCAGCTGGACTTACCTTGATGGTTTACCAAATGGTAATGTTTTTATTGAACATCTAGTCTGTTCTGCCAATAAGAATGCAGAATGGGAAATCTTATAGGCCAGATTTGGGCTGTTAGTTGGAAACCTGAAGGCACCAATAAAGTAATTTTTCAAAGCGTGGTTGCTGTGCTAACACTGAAGTCCGTGGCAGCTGGTCCAGGCGTGTGGAACCCTGCTAGAAGTGTTTGGGAGTAAGTCCTTGTAAAGCCCTAGTAACAACTGCATGGGCTGATTGGTGTAGTTGCCTGTGGTCAGGTGAGATGTCTGCTGTGTCTCTGTGTTGTCCTTCAACATGAGCCAGCGTGTGCCCAGGTGGCCAAGAAGGTCAACAGCGTGCTGACTTGTATCAGCAATAGTGTGGCCAGTAGGACTAGGGCAGGGATTGTCCCCCGGGGCTGGGCACTGGTGAGTGAAGTGGTAGAGTCCCCATCCCTGGAGGGGTTTCAAAGCTATGTAGATGTGGTGCTGGATTAACGGTTGGGCTTGATGATCTTAAAGGTCTCTTCCAACCCAAACAGTTCTATGATTCTGTGTCACTTCACCAGCTGTTGACTGGGTGTGATATTTCACTGAGTTCTACCTTTGCCTGTAAAGTGGTTCTGTTAATCTAGTAAAAGGATTGGTTTGAGTTTGAGTGTGATACTATTCAACCTGGTGAACTTTTTACTCATCTGCATAGTCCCAGATGAGATTAATTTATCTTTCTGTCTCTGATGCTTTTATGGTTGTCATCCACATGGCGTGCTTGCAGTCTTCAGTGCTTTTATCCTCTCAGCGTGAGGAGAGCAAGGGACAGGAGGTGTAAATGGCTTTGGGAAGAGGATTGAGGAAATTTGTGTTGGGGAAGTGCAAAACTGGAGTGGATGTAAGACACATGATGTCTCATGCTCAAGATGTAAGACACAGTCTGCCCTTTCTTCTCCCTCGAGGAGGACATGTGGAGTAAGGGACAACAGATGGGCGAGGACCCAGCAGTGGATTAGTGCAGAGGGGTGGGAGAGGACGTGGAGAGCAGGGGCGGGAGCACATTTCTCATGTCGCGTCCTTGGGGGGCTGAAGACAGATCAGACTTGCTTTGAAGCTGTATTGAGCCATCAAATCTGTCATCTTCACCACGTGATTTGCAGGTTTATTTTGATTCCGTTGTGAAAAGCCAAAATGTGATTATTTTTTTTTTAAATATAGAAACAAACTTCTTTACCCACTGGGTTGTCTAAGCTTTAGAAGACACAACACAGTGTAGTTTGTACAGCCTTGTTTTTTGCAGACCTGAACAACTGCAGAACAGATGGTTCAGCTGGTGATGGAGGTAAAAGGCTCTGTACATTAAAAAGCTGTTGGCTATATTTATTCTGTTTCTGCTTTGGCATTTTGCCTCACTTTTGCATCATTGCCTGTCATACAAAATGAGATATTCTGGGATGTTCTCAACTTTTAAAACTCCTCCTGAGCTTGCACGGTTTATTCCATGTAGGAGATTGGACAACCTCAAAAGCGAAAGTTGAGTAAAAATACTGAGTTGAAAGTAACGCACCCTCTCTGGAATTCCTGATGAAATGAATATTTTGGTTCAGGATATTTTCTTTTTCCATTCAAGTCACTTGTCCTACACAGACTGTAATAAGAATTTGCAGCTTGAAAATATTTTTGTCTTCACATGTATTATCCAGTGTAATACGGACACAGTTGCCTTCCATGCCAGTGAGTTAATGTTTTCTACCAAATCAGGATTTAAGGGAGTTATTAAAAAAAAAAAAAAAAAAAGAAAAATTAACTTACCTTCCTGCTGTCAAAGCTCATGGTAGGTGTGGACTTAGAGAACATTTAATTACATTTGTTGTGTCTTGTTGCTGTTGCCATCCTTCAGAAAAATGTCTTTCTCCTTTCAGGCTTCTCAGGTGGTTCATTACAAGGTATCTGTAAATAGTCAAAAATCAAAATGTTTACATATGTGGCAATCTCATCAACATCAGTGGAAGTATTTCTGCATTTCAGGTGAAACTCCCACTGAAGTGTTTTGCTGAATCAGTGTCTTGATTTGAGAAGCAGTGAGAATGATGGGTCCTGGCAGTCCCCATGTATGGTGGTGTTCCATGTGATAAAAAAAACCAACATCCACAAAGGAAAGGGCTTTTCTGCAGCATTGGCTGCTCTGAAATTTGCGTTGCTCTTTGAGATTCATCAAATATTGTTTTTAATGTGTTGTCCTGAGTGTTAGACTTTCTTAGTTGACTTTCTGTATTAACACCAGAAACATGAATAGATTTGGCTGCCATAATTTGATAATACCAAAAGAGCAGTTCTCAAGTTGTGTAGAGATTAAGTTTAAAAGGAACTTCTGTGAAGAAGTCTTCAGCTGCCAGTCTGCATCTCTGCCTAGATACCATCACAACCTTTCTCTTTTGCTGTGCTTGGAGGCAAGTGGTTGCTGGCTGCAGTTCAGAGAGGGTCTGCGATTGGAGCAGTATAGGCTGGAGATCCTAAAAAAAAAACCCAACAAATGCCTTGGTTGCCTGCAAAACCATTCTGGCTTCTCCTTGGTGCCCCTGCACAACTTCTTCTCTTTGCTCACATCTTTTTGCCCACCATCTGTCCTGTCAGTTGTTTGTTTCCTCTCTTTTCAGTAGGTTCAGACTTTTAATAATCAATGTGATATCCACTGGGACGGTGTTCAAGAAATCGGAATACTTAGAACCTTCTTACCTTAATTGAGTGTTTATCTCGGCTCTTAAATATTCTTGAGAGTTCTTTTATAGAAAAACCTGGAGGTACTCATTAAAATTAATGCGTGTGGCTTGTTTGTTTTGCTGCCAAGAAAGGAAAACACCCACAAGTGTTTCAAGTCTCCCTGTGAATGTGCAAAGGTGAGAACTAGGATGTGGCTGTGACGGGTGCGATGAAATTGGGAGCAGGCAGAAACTGTTCTTCTGATGTTGCAAACAAACATTTTTTAATTTTTTTTGGGTACAGCACAGGCTGTCTTACTGGCTGGCGTGAAGAGTAGTGTTGATCCTAAACTGGAGTTCTTCACCTGGTGTGCAAGACTCCAGTCAACACACTGAGTTGAGATACTTGTCTTTATCTCAGGTCTGACTCCCATCTGGCTTGTTATACTAAGGTGGTCCTGTATGTTCATATAAAATCTCCTAGAAGTGTGGGTTTTAGTATTATAATTGGCTAAGGTAACTAGAGGTTGTATCCTATCAACCACCACCAAGTTCTTGTGTAACTTTAGTTCAGGTTACAGTTCCCATTTGAATCTGTTTTGAAAAATAAAGGGGCTTCGGTGCTGGGTTTGTAGCTTGCAGTGTTTGGTCGAAGGTTGGACTAAATGATCTTGAAGGTCTCTTCCAACCAAAGACATTCTGTGATTCTGTGATAACTGACTACAAAATGTGTATTACAACAGTTTGTGCTTAGGGACTCTCCCTTTCTTTTACTGTGGTCTCAAAATAGACCTGTTGTGGTCACCTAGTTTTTGTAAATTTTTAATTCCACTTGACATCAGTAGTTTTATTAAAGAACATGTACAGAGAAGGGCCAAGAAGCTGGGGAAGAGTCTAGAGAACAAGTCTTGAGAGGAGCAGCTCAGGGACCTGGGTTTGTTCAGCCTGGAGAAAAGGCGGCTCAGGGGAGACCTCCTCACTCTCGACAACTCCCTGACGGGAGGTTGGAGTCAGGGGTGTCAGGCTCTTCTTCCAAGGAATAAGTGATAGGACTAGAGGAAAAGGCCTCAAGTTGCACTAGGGGAAGTTTAGGTTGGAGCTGAGGAACAATTTGTTCTCCTCCAGAGTTGTCCAGACCTGGCCCAGGGTCCCCAGGGCAGGGGTGAAATCCCTTTCCCTGGAGGGGTTTCAGAGTCGAGGAGATGTAGTGCTGAGGGACATCAGTTAGTGGTGCCTTGGTAGTGGTGGGTTAATGGTTGGACTTCATGATCTTAAAGGTATTTTCCAACCAAAATGATTCTGGTTCTGTGATGTTCTGCAAAATCAGAGAAAAAAATGTTATTTAACATAAATCCTCAATACTGAAACTGTGAGGTTAGCAAGACTTTTGAGTCATAGAGGCAGCAGGTGCAGACAGCTCTTCGGCTTGGTCCTGGAGCCCTGGGTCACAAAAGATTTGAAACTGTGTTAAATTACAGTTCTGACACGACAGGCACTAGAAGGGCCAAGAAAAAAATACATTCTCTGGGTAGGGATGAAATATTTTAGAGAAGCTAATTACCTCATGCAGAAAATGAGTTACCTCTTCAGACTTGCAGCTTCCTTATAAATGGTTTCTTACTTTCAGATTAATTTTCAGTTACACTTCTTTCATTCTGAATTGTGGTACTTTGCCTTGTGAGCTCTGGCCTAGGGTGCAGAAGTTCAGTTTGCCAGTGTCCAAAATCAGACTTGTGGGTGCTGAAAGGAGAGAAAATTGCTGCAGTCGCAGAGCCTGCCCTTTTATTTAGTAAGTGCCAAAGACGAGAGTGGAAGTCTGTAATCTGAAAAGGAAAATTCTGCCTAGGAACCACAAAAAGGTAAATAGGAGAACTATAGGAATGATAGTTTCTCTGCTTACATCACTGTCTGAGGTTGCTGTATTTAGTGAGGAAAAACTCAAACCTAGTAAATGAGACCCTAAAATTAGAAGAGACTCCATAGCACAATGAGTGGACCAGTGAAATTCTCTTTCAGTGGTTTATCTGTGCTGGTCCTCAGGTAATAGAGATACTACTCACTGGTGTCGTCTGCATTTTGGAATATAACAGGATAAAAATCAGTCAAGATTATTAATAAAGCAAGTGAAAGGTGTCTATTGTTAACAGGAATCAGTGTCAGGCAACATTTTATCGCTTTTTCCTGCTAAGCTTTTGTCATGATATTCTAATATCCAGGTGGCTGCAGTTTGTTAAAGCACAAACCCAATGATAACAGTATCTTAAGGAACTGGACAGGGGAAAAAAAAAAAAGGTATTAAAAGCTGTCTTACAGTGGTTCCTAATGTACTGCTTTGTCTAGGTTCAAGGGTACTTTTTGAAGGAGTAATGTAATTACTCCTGGCACTGATAATGCTGACAACAAGGCTGATTCTAGAATGATAGCGGAAGATAAAGAGAATTTGGCAGTCATTTGAATAATTGGTTTGAGAAATGCAAAGTAGGCAACCAACAATTTAAATGCAGATTATAAGTAGTGAGTTTGGGGATTTTCATTAGTCAGAATACAGAAGAAAGAGTAAAAGGTTTAAAAGGTTAATTATTATTTAAAAAAAAAAATAGTAAATGGCCTAGAAGAAAAATAGGGTGAATAGAAAATGACTAAATTATTAACTTAGCCAAATGATCTTACAGGGAATAGGTTGAGCTTTCTTTTAAACAGAGAATATATCTACTTCTTTTGGATTCTTCTAAGAAAATAAGCTTCAGTGTGTCAGGATGAATATATTGAATTGTTTGCAAGGATATGGGAACTCAGGTAGCATGGTAAATGTTTAGCAAAATAAATAAAATACAGAAAGTTCACAAAAGTTGCAGTGTCTAGACTTCAGCAGTACATTTGTACAGAATAGCAATGAGATTTCATGGCTCGAAATCATCTGTTGGTCATAAATTTGCAGGATGAATCCCATTAATGTTCTATCAGGACCCAAAGGAAAAGCACTAGGAAGGAATAACAAGAATGTTCAGAAGACATCGCAGCCACAATTCCAGGAAAATTCAGTTGTGTAAACTGTGCTCACGGGCAGCTGGACGTCGGTTCATGATAAACACAACTTTATCTTCATTTTAAATACTTCTGTTGAAACTGTTGGAGTGGAAATTAATGATAGTTAAGCTTTTTATTGTCAGTGCTTCTGTAAACCGAGCAGATCCAGACCACATCCTTACTCACAGGCTGGTCGGTCCTGGTTGATGATGTGAGTGACAGAACTGAGGCCTTCAGGCTTCGTTTTGAGCAGTTTTGTGGACTAAGACTTCAGTTCTAGTACACTAGCATAGCTCCACTAAGTCTCTCAAGCCATGAAGGTAGTTTAAGGTGTCATCTTCCAAGGAAGAACAGAAATACTCCTTCCTTTGACTTGAACTGTTGATTTTTGAAACACAAGAGTCATTGTTGACCCTCTCACTGTATTCTCTCCCTTGCCCGCCCCTTTAATTATATCTGGGATTTAACTGTAAAGAAGAGTTGAGAAATTCTAAAAACAATGATAAAAATACTTTCTCTGCTGCATGTCTGAAATGTTGTTCGAGATCCCAGCAAGTCTGTGCTCTTGAATTGTAGAAAAGCAGAGGGATGGATTGTGTAGGTGAACAGAACAGCAAATAGCAATGTTGGGTTTGCTGAAGTTCTTCTGGCAATAAAACTAAGACATTAGTAGTCGTTGTTCGCTTGCTCTTAATAAACAGCACTTATAATAGGGATAAGGAAGGAGAGTTGTCATTAGAAACGGAGCTATATTTTCTGTCGCCTCTGTTCCAGTCCTTTGTTTCAACTTCTTTTCCTTCCCTTTTATGCTGCAGTAAATATTGATTTGTGGGCAGGAACAACAAGGGCTTTGCCTGTGCACATTCTGATCTCATCGGAGAAGGAGGTAAAAGGAAAGGACAAGCCTTAATGACATTTTCCTGAGCTCAGAAATTACTCTGATATTAAAAAAACCCCATCATTATGCTGAAAACCAAAAATAACTGTCATTGAGAATCTGAGGTAGACTTGTCCTGCTGAAGAGTTCTTAGAGGTGGAAGCTTCTTCAGTACTACATAAACAAAGAACAGTTTTATTTTATTTTTAAAACCTAAATGTAAGTGGTGGGGTCGTGTATTAGAGTGGGATTGGGGGGAAAAATAAGAATTTAATTGAGATAACAAGTATGATCCTGTAGTCCTGCCTCTGGAGAACTCCACGGTGACGTTCACCAAAGTCAGTAGCCTGACACTGCACTCGGTGAAGGTAGAAATGACAAGGTTATGTTAAGGTTTGTTGTGGGGCTGTTGTGTTGTTTCATGCACGGCTGGCCTCCTGGGATTGTATCGTATTAAAGTACGTGGCAAATAGAGCGTTCGGAGCTGCCCAGAGTGCCCGGGCGCTGGGAATTGCTCATCTGTCATCAGCTGGAGAATGATCCCGATCAGACCTTGACACTTCAGAATTATGACAGCATATGCTGGATAAATGGGAAATTCTTGCTTACAGCAGAGATGTATTTCATTTGTTTAAATGTCATACTAGTGCCGTTAGTATTCATGGATTCAGAGAAGGTCAGGTTCTCGGCTACTTCTTGTCTGACCTTACAAAACACAAAGTTGAAGTCAATCTCACAACTCAAGTGCTCGATGTGATTCAAATAGCCACACACAAGTGACAGTGGTCTCAAAACCTTCATGATTAAGTACATCATCCACCATTTGATTTCTTTTCAGACCCATCTATATTCCATAGAAATCTCAGCTTTGTATGTTAATCAGTTTCCTTATCTTCATCAGTAATGGCAAACTGAGAAGGCTTTCTCAAGAGAAGCAGGCCGGGTAGAATCACAGAATGGTTTAGGGTGGAAGAGACCTCTAAAGGCCATCTAGTCCAACTCCCCTCCAGTGAGCAGAGACATCCTCAACTAGATCAGGTTGCTCAGAGCCTCGTCAAGCCTGACCTTGAATATCTCCATGGGCTGGGCCTCAACTACCTCCCTGGGCATGCTGTTCCATTGTTCCACTACCCTCATGGTAAAGAACTTGTAGCTTATAGGGAGTCTCCCATCTCATTTTGGTGTCTAGCTGGGATGCAACAATACCAGAAAGATGTGGTTGGTTTAACCAAGACTTCAGAGTTGTATTTGTGGGAGCAATTAGGCCAGCACTTAACACCAGTACTGAATTAGTTAGAAAAAAAGCTTGGCTTTAAGAAGGTAGTCAAATGCATTTCTAACTTCAGGTACGTTGATGTTGTTAGATTTGGTCAGGTGCCCAACGGCTTGGCTTAGATCTGTCTCCAGCTGCCATCAGAGCTGTTACACTTCATTGGGTTTAATTTTCCAAGAAGCATAGGCCTGTCTTCATGCTGGTCTCTGCTGTCCTGTTGTGGTCTGTTTACTTCTCTCCAGTTAGCCTGAAACTTGGGCCGGTGTCTTTGTGCATGAACCATCTCAAACGTTAATAATCATCCAAAAAACATCAGAAACCTACTGGGAGGGCTTCATTACTGCCTGGGTCAGGAGCTCCAGTACTCAAAAAGAATAATCAAGGTATTGGTGACTTAAAAGGCAGGTGCTGCTATAGCTGCTGTAGCATCTGTAGTCCGATAACCTTGAGAAATCGGCGAAGAAGGAAAGATAAAGCCATGCTTAAGGAAAAATTCATTAGGTAAAGCTTTTGTTTCTGATGCATCAATGGATGCAATTAAATTTTTGGCAAGCGCAATGGTATTAAATGTTTTGTCCAGAAGGTTATTATAGCTTGAATTGAGAGGCTGGACAGCTAAACAACTATTGTCGTCAAAACCGTAACGAGAGAAAAGTTGGCCGTTTAGCAAAGTGCAAGATGAAGTGCTGACCTACCAAGTGGGATACTTCAGGCTGGCTTCCTGGTGGGGATGGTGTTTCCTACTTAGTGTGAGGGTGGAAGAACCTGCTTCCACAGGTGGAAGAGATGGATTGCAGACATAGTGTTTCGTTTCATTTAATTCAATTATCCTGCATTCTAACGAAAAAAAAAAACCCAAAACCAACCAAACAAACAAAAAAGTCAGGAAAAAAGAGAAAGGAGCACATCATTTTTGCATGCAATTAAATCAGATCTTTTTTCATAACACAGAGATTCCTTGTTTCTTAGCTGACTTCAGCGACAGAAACCTTAGATAACACATAAATTATGCAGGTTTGCTGTTGGAGACTATAGTTTTTTCCTCTTCTATACCATAGTTTTATCTTTTAAAGAAATCTCATTAAAATGACACAGTCTTTGAAGAAAGCATGCCACTGTAGCTGTTTCATACCCTCTTTGAATGGCCTGAAGAGTGGAGTATTTGTTGCCCACCAAAATAGGTGGATGTCTCTCTAGTAAGGGTTTAGTGCCACTGCTCCTTGTGCAGCTGGGTGTAAAGTAAGTGAATTATGGAGCACGGTCGTATTTCTTGTGAATGTGTTAAAGCTTTCGAAAGGATGCTTGGCTGTTCAGTGCGTGGGTTTGTTGCCCTTGCAGGAAGAAAGTGTTCCTTGTCTTAGGTTCGTGTAGAGTAATTAGTTATTTTCAGACCCATGTAAAGGATAATTAATCCACTCTGGTTTCTCTGAAGGGTCAAACAAAGGCTTTTCTGTTGGCTAAAAAGAAGTTACAAAGTAAGACAAATAAATGCATCCTTCAGCTGAAACAGATCTTTGTTTAGAAGCTTCAGGACTTCTCATGAACTTGAAGAGTTATGCCCAGCCCCTCCGCAGAGCTTTGCTTAAGAGCTTAGTTAATAACACGAATCATCAGGGTACTGCACACTGGTGGGTGGCTCCGAGCCTGATAAACATGTATTACTTGTCTTTTAGCTGTAGCTTACAAAATAACATCTTGTTTTCTTTCCAGTGCAATAAAAGGAAGGTATCAAAGCCGCCTTCTGGGGATTTCCCCTGTCTGCCAGACTAATTAACCAGAGTGCAACTCTTTGTATCATGACTTTGGGCTTTCCTGATGGTATTTATCAAGGAAGATCAGCAAAGGGTTTCCGGTTGTTTTATTTTGGGGCTTTTTACTTACTGAATTCAGGGAGATGGAAATCAGATGTGTTCTGATTTGGATGGTCTGCCTCCTTCCGTATGCAGGGATGTACATTCTCTCAAGTCTCTGGTGGTACTCCTGGTAATCCACTGTTTATTTTAACTAATTTTGCTAAATACTATTTCATACCGCTTAAAAACAAATAGATACATGGATCTAACTTCAGAAATACAGGTCTGTTCTTAAGATCACAGGAAGAGTAAGGGAGACACAACTGCAGCAGGGAAAGGACCAAAGGTTGACCTGTCAGGAGTGGTTTTGACTGAAAGAGTTGGGCAGCCATGTCCTGTGTCACAACTTTGCTGCTTCTGAGGTCAAAAGGAAAAATCATATATGAGTAGGTTTCTGAGGAGGGCAATACTTTACAGAAAATCCTTAAAACATCACAGATTTTCTTATTAAGAAACCTAGCATTTATTAGACCTGCAGACAGACATCATCACCAGCTTATACCAGTTGAGATGTACAATGCTGCAGAAATTCCCTTTTTTAATGTAATGGGCAGCGTAACTAGCCAGTCACTATGAACCATCGTGGCTACTTCTTGAGCAGGTTATGTAGTGGCTTTAATGAATTGACCAGGTTGAATCCAGAGTTGTAACGCACACCTATCAACGAGCGCACTGGGAAAATTCAGTGTGAAATGCACTTGCTGAAATTCCAGTTTGCTCTCAAGTTGTTGGTTTGGGTTTTTTTTTGTAGCTAAGAGAATGAACTGACAGTCCTGTAAGTTGTATGCTACCTCAGTCATTTACAATCTAGTAAGGAACTCATCCCAACAAACCACAAGGCCTAAAGAATTCCCTTCTAGTTAAGTCTCTTCTCAAAGGAGATATGCCATCCATACCATCATATCATCAGCCAAATATATATATACATAAAAACATACCAATTTCTAAGAAAGGTCATCTCTGCTGAAATGTTAATTAGATGTTGATGCTGTTAAATGTTAATAGACTAAAGTTCAGCTACAAACCCCCTTTATCTCAGTATCAGTAGAAGTAACGGTAAGGTTTTTAATGTTATCTGTCCCAAAGATTACTAGGCATAAAGAAAATTTTTCTTTTTCTAGTTTTTTTCTTCTCAACTTACTGCTCCCAGGAAAAGCAGGCTCATAAGTTTAGGAAGAATCTAAGTGCTCGTGGTTGTCATGAATTTAAATTCTTGTAATCATGAATTTAAACCCAGCAGTGCTACTGAAGAAACCCTTAATAAATTAAACACATTAATTTCAGCTTATTGGATTATTAAAACACTTAAATATTATTAGCTGGATAGCCCAAGAGCAGCAAGTTTCGGTGTGGAAATGCCTGCAGTGTGAGACTTGCAAAAAGTCCCAGTAGATGGAAGGAGCTTAGTCATCCTTTCAACTTATTCCTCATTCCTTTCTGAATTCTCTGTGTAGCAGTCTGGATTTTTCATGAAATTAATTGTTTTAATTATGGCAAATGGCTTGAATGGCTTCTGTGTGGAGAAAGAATTAAGACTCTGGGACGGTTTAGTACGGAGAGGGGACATAAAGAGGGCACACGATGGAGATATACAAATAATGAATTGCATATACAGAAAGTAAATCTGGCACTTTCACTTATCCTTTCTTATAATACAAGAACCGGGGGACTTATAATGAAACCGAAAGGCAGCAAAATTAAAACCATTAAAGAAAATAAGTATTTACACAAATGCATAATTAACCTGTGGAATTAATTCCCCCAAGAGTTCAGTGAAGCCGGGAGCTTAGTGGGGTTCAGAAAAAGGATTAGACGTTTATAGGGATAATGGGAACATCTGTAGTTGTATTGGTTAGTGAGAGATGTATAAAGGCATCGCGGGACCGTGGCTCCTGCTGAAGCCGGTGGCAGGGAGATGAAGTGTGTAAACCTTCAGGCAGGTGGCACTGACAAGCCAGAGCTGACACAGGGAGGAAGAAAATGATTGAGGAGGAGGAGTAAACCTTCAGTAATTGTTCATTCCACGTAGGTAAATGTATTTCCTTTGGAAGGAGGTGACAATGCGGTGAAGTGATGTGAAAACGGCGTACGGCTGTCTGCTCATTTCACCCCAAAGAGCAGAGCTTTTAAGACCACGGAAAATGAATTCAGAGCAGACTGGTTGTCGCTGTCCTCTGCAGTTGTAACCATATTCCTTAAGAAATCCATGGTAAATAAATATCATCCGTCTTTGAGAACCAGATTAATTTTCCAGGTCAGATGAGATGTGGTGTGATGGGAACATTTTGGTGGCAATGTTACTGGTACCAAATCACTGTGCATGCTGGTTTGCCCATCCGGTGGTTTAGCATATTGAATTGTTCTGAGACGCTAATATTTTAAATCCTGTAATAACATAATTTCTACAGACATAAGTTGTCCACAGTTCATTGAGTTCCTAAAATAATCCACGTTCGCTTTTCTTGTCAGGGACCTCTGCCAATATTCTGGAGACCAAGGCAATTTGATGACCTACATGACATTATTATTAAGACTAATTTCCCCTTTGCTCATAATAATATTATCCAAACTAGATTCTCGAAAGCTCTCTCTCCGGTGCATGTAGGGACTTGTTCGCTATAAACACAGATGTTGCAGAGATGTAGCAAACATATGGCAGGTTGGAGGTGAATTTTCATTTCCATTTCGTTCGTTAACCTCTTTCAGGATCTTTGCCAAAAAGTATTTTGACCTCTTCCATCGACGGTCTTCATTAACCGACTTCTGTGAGAAGACTTTTTTGGTTGACCATCATTATTTGGAATCAAAGCAGGAATTCCACCTCAGCATTGCTAGGCATCACAAAAGGCTTCTCGTTCATGCTCAATTGATTTTGCAGCAATCTTAAATGTTTCCCAGGCCATTTATTTATGTCCTATTTCGTCTGAGGTGATGCTTGAAAGCTCTGAAACATGACAGATGGGATCTCAGGTAGCTCAGTAGCTTCCCCGCAGCTGAGTGTCCAAACTGTAGTTTGGATTACTCCTCAAATAACAGAAAGTCAGAATGCTATCAGCATTTGCAAAGCAAATATTTTAGCTATGAGTAGCAAATTACTTCTGTGTTGGAAATTAAACCAAAAATCTGACTCATAGCATTAACATAGATTTTTAAGATTGTGTGGGTTTAACCAGTGTTTTTATTTATGGTTCAAATTGTTGGGGTGGTTGGAAATAAGATTCACCAAGATCTTGAACTTAAAGCCTTCCCTGAGCTTGAAATATCATGATTGTAGACAAGATAAAGAAAACGTATTAAGGGAAACCTCCTTCCAGACGTCTCGTACTTAACCCGTATGGTCTGTAACATTCGAATAGCCACCATGAGGACCCTTTCCACCACCAACCTCGCTCCTGGGCTTGCTGGCCCTAGGCTGTCCGCCCACTCATCAATACCATGACAGTCATCAGCTTTGTAGTCCACATTGCAGAAGCTCACTTCTGGAAGAGGTACATTTAAATTGCAAGGCGTTCTTCCTTGCACCTGCCAAAACCGTACCGGTAACACCTCGTTATCAAGTTACATTTATACCCAGGCTGACACTGTCTGAGGGAGCGTACGCAGCTGAGCATTGTCTTCTTGAAATTTGTCTTTAATGTGTTCTTTGTTTGAGAGCCCCTTTTGTAATTTCCTTGAAGCTGAACTATGAAAGGATCCCGATCCAAATGAGTCACTGCCCCACCAGAAAGAATGTGACAAATATTAAACATTCTTAGGTAGCTTGCAGATCTGCAAGTAAAATTCATTCTTTTCCTTTAATGCTGTTCCTTCCTTTATATTCTGATGACTCACTGGATGAGGCATTTTGGTGCCAACTTCTTTTCCTTCTTCCCAAAGCTAACAGGTGTTTCTTGGATTTGCCTCATCTGTTCTGAGTCACTGTGGAGTCCAACTGGAGATGTTCCATTCAATCGTCAGGCAGTGCCCTGTGCATTGGTATTCTGCACCTGGTCCCACCATACCCAGTCCACCCCCAGCATCAGAGTTGAGTCTGGCTGGTCAGTGCTTGACAGCTGGTTCATCAGATCCACATCATTGTCTGCGCTGGGTGGGTGTATTGTACAAAGTGCCCAGGGCACCTGGAGCACATTATGGAAATGCAGCCGCTTCTGCCTTAAGAAGCTGTTTACTGTGGGAATGTGATTAAAAGCAGGTACTAGTCCTGAGTTGTTTCCTTTTCAAAAAAAGATCAACACTCGAAAACAGTAACATCAACAATTATCTGGAGGCAAGAGTTTGTTTTCTGCAGTGCAGTGAAAGCTCATTTTAATAAGGTTATATTGTCCAAACTCTCCTCTCTTTAAACTAAATTGCTCTGCCAGATTGAGATGAATGAGGAGATTACTCAAAATACAGCACACGTACAAGTTCTCATCAGTCTTTCCTTTGGCAGACGGTACTTACACGCATCTAAAATCATACGGAGGAAAACTTGTCCCCATTTGGTAGGAAATGCCAAACGGCATTTGACAAATACTAATTTGCTCTGATCCGATCGTAATGCAATATTTTATTTGCAAGATGCTCAGACCTAATTAAAAAAAGTGTTTTGGTCATCTTAAAAACTCACGGAAAATATCAGACTCCTTTAATAGCGAGCTGATAAACTAAGAACCCAGCGTAATAAGCCCCATTTTAATCTGATTCCATAGGAGCAGTAATTGCCGTAATACTGCATAAAGAAGGATTAAAAAAAAATTTGAGTCCGCTTTCTACTTTGGTTTCTCTGATTTTGTGATATTTTATTTTTTTTTGTGTATTTCAATTGTCTTCAGGAAATGTAGGGAAAATGATTTCTTTTTACCCTCATTCTTTTTACCCTCATTCTTTTTACCCTCATTCTTTTTACCCTCATTTACCCTCACAAATTATATCTATGTACCCTCATCTTGTGAAACTGATATTGTGATAAAAACCCAATTCTAGTTTTGCAGTTGCTCATCACTGTAAAAAATCATCTCTATTTAATAAAGTAGGTAACATTGATTTTGTCTTATGTACCATGTTAAAAAATGCACAGGCAAAGTCTTAACCAAATAACTCTTCTCTCTTTGAAAATAAGGGTGTAAAAAAGTTAGTAGTAGCTTTAAAATTTCTAAAGCTTTAGAGATTTTAAAATTTTGAAAACATTAAAGGTTTCACAAAACTGAATCCACATCCTTTGGGTGGATTGTGTTTTGAAAAGGTTCAAAATTTAGAAAAGTTTCCTGCATCCTCCATCTTTTAAGGAGAGTAACAGGAAGATTGGAGAGGATTGAAAGAAACCTGATGCAGCAACTGCCAATTGAACAGCGCATTCAGGCAGGAAAGAAGGCAGACATTTTTGCCACTGAGAGTGGTGAGACCCTGGCCCAGGTTGCCCAGAGAGGTGGTCGCTGCCCCATCCGTGGAACCATTCCAGGGGAGGTTGGCTGGGGCTCTGAGCAACCTGCTCTAGTTGCAGATGTCCCTGCTCCCTGCAGGGGGGTTGGACAAGATGATCTTTGAAGGCCCTTTCCAACCCAAACCATTCTATGATTCTATGAGCTAGGCTTGAAAACCAGCGCTATGCTTCCTGAGTTTCATCAAGCAGTAGAAAGGATTAAGCAGTGTAAAAAAAACAACCTTTGCCATGTATATGTTTACTCCCAGTCCCGTGGACAACATAATTACTCTTTCTGTCATTTGGGGCATTTGAAGCTATTTTTCAGTTGTTAATAGAGAGCTGATCCTGCAGCCTCGTGTTCTTCCTGACTGTGTGGTAGTTGCTGAGACTGGGACGGCTGCTTTGCGAGTTTCTTTACCAACTAAAATCCCTAGCAAGGTTAATTAGAAAGAGCAATATTTCACCGTACGTTTAACACTCTTGAAATGTGCTGATTCAGATGAGGACGCTGACAGAATTACTCCTACGGCTGATTTTGTATCCCTTAATTATTATATAATTCAATTCCGTATAAATAAGACCTTCTTGGCATAATGGCACGCTGCCATTTGTGATTAATATTTCATTAGGCACGAAGCCATGAAAGCACTTAAGCAGGTGCTCAATTTTAGCTACTTTATTCAATTATACTTAGAATTAGGCATATGTTCCAATGCTTTCCTTGACTGGACCGCTGTTCCCCAAAGCCTAGCTGATCTTTATGTATGTCATTTAGATCAGCAAACATTTTTTGCTGTTGTTGTTAATAAGGATTAGAAAGTAGGAATTCTCTTATTTCACCCACAAATTAAACGTTGTCACGATTTCTAGGAGGAGGTGGAATCATTTTTTTACAGCACATCATAGGATTGAAAGTATGTTTTTCCTAAAAATCTTGTTTCTCTTGTATCCTTTGACTCTCCAGGTGACAGACACACATTAGGTATGATCAGCCTGTAGAGACTGTGCCTGTTAATAGAGGGTAAATTTTTCTAAATTTTTTTTCATTTATAGTAAATAATGGCAATATACCTTTTTCGTAACCCAGCAACAAATCTCACCCATTGTCCTCTTCATGTACTGATGTTTGCATCACCAACACGTTTTTACACCTATTTTAATTACTTACTTCTGATTTGCCAGTATTTTGATTCGTCGGTGGCTGAAGCCCATTGCAGAAATTCACTGGAGGAGGGCAGGCCTTTATTTGTTTTGTAGCAGCCTGATGCTTTAGCAAGGGCTAAATAAAAACTGGCTCCAGGACCTGTAGCAGTACAGCTATGCTGGTGGAGCTGATTGGTTTGGAAATGTTAAGAGCTGGAAGAAACCAGTCACCCAACAACAAGGTGAAGTGACCTGTACATGGTAGAAAAACCTGTATGGGCTTGCAAGGACCATGCAGTGTAAGAGATCTGTAAAACAAAGTGTAAAACCCACCACGATTGTGAATTTTAATTTTTTTTTCCCTTGGGAGCTCTGCCTGGTACCCACATGGTGGCACCTCTGACATCTGCTCTGGGTGACTGTGCTCCTTCAGACCAGCATGGCCAGAGGGTCCACAAACTGGAGGAGTCATTCGTGTCCTATCTGCTGAATTCTGTGATGAAAAAAAAAAAAAAGATAATTAAGAAGCTGGTGAAGGGTCTAGAGCACAAATCTTACGAGGAGCAGCTGAGGGACCTGGGCTTGTTCAGCCTGGAGAAAAGGAGACTCAGGAGAGACCTTCTTGCTCTTGACAATTCCCTGAAAGGAACTTGGAGCCGGGTAGGGTTCAGGCTCTTCTTCCAGGTAGCAATAGATAGGACAAGAAGAAACGGCCTCAAGTTGTGCCAGAGAGGTTTAAGTTGGATATTAGGAAAAACTTGTTCACTGAAAGGGTTGTGAAGCAGTGGAAGAGGCTGCCCAGGGAAATGATGGTGTCACCACCCCTGGAGGTATTTAAAAAGAAGTGGTGCTGAGGGACATGGTTTTGTGACAGGATTGGCAGTGTTAGATTAGTGGTTGGACTCAAATGATCTTAAAGGTCTTTTCCAACCAAAATGATTCTATGATTCTAAGATATCTTTGTAGAGCGAAAAAGGGAAATGTCCCCATATTGAGCGTAAGAAGTATCATCTATGGTGGAAGCATTGGCCTGAGATCTCCCAAACCCACAACCAACTCTCACAGGGCATTGGCCTGAGAAAAAAAGTGAGGTCAGGGTTTGCTGCACTTTGCTGCTTGATGAGCAGGGTTGTGACTGTCTCCCTCCTTGGAGAAGTCTCCTGGGGCAGAGGTTTCTCCGTGTTTGCAGAGGCTCATTTCGAGGACATTTGCCAAGAGCTAATAGCTCAGCACCGCTGAAATCAACCACTAGACTCCTGTAGACCTAATGTTGACAACGAAACCATTTCTCCATGCTGGTGATGAGCTGATCTGTGCAGTGATGTTTATCTGGACTGCATTTTACTTCAGTTTTATTTATGATCAAGCTCAATAAATGGACAAAGACAACTTGGATTGCTTTCTTGGCTAGAAAGCCTCGCTGAAGTTTTTAGCCAGCCATTGACCAGCTCTCAAGGAAGCAGCACTTAGACACTCGGCCAGGATTTTAGAGGGGAGGTAAAAGAAAATCTGCTACAGTGTAAACAGCACTTACCTAGTTTTGAAAAACGCTTTTTCTAATAGTGATTTATTTTTCTATACCTGCAATTGCTTCCCTCTAAAAGCTGTTTTTCCCCAGCATGGAGAAATTACCCTACAAAGTGTAACGTTAGTATTGACTCTGGGTTTTTGACTCATCGTGAATGTTGCTGCCAAGAGCTCCGTAGCGTGCGCGTCAGTGCGTAGTGGGAGCTGTACAGTGGAATGGGGAATGAGGAAGGGTTCAGGTCTCTTCTGGTCACAACCAGGGAAACATCCAGTTACGAGATTAGTTTGTGAAATAAGAAAATTTTTTCTTCGTTTTATTTATGATTCCATTCCGTTAAGTTTCCCTGTTACCTTTCTTGTTGCAGATGAATTATTTCCAAAGCCTATGTTCTCATTACCAATCTGATTTTTTACTTCTTTGTGCTTTCAAAATTACAGTGTTGCTGCATCTCAGTTTCCATGATTTTTCTTCTCTTCTTTCCAGAACATTGTATTAAAGGCATGTCCTCTGCTTGTACTTCTATACCCTGTGGTCCTGCTCTGTTTGTTGTTACAAAAGAAGGAATGGTGCCTATTGAGAGATGGCCATTAAGTATATGGATGGTCATGTCCATTTTCAAAAGGAGCAGTGTCTAGGAAAAGAGCATAATGGATTTGTAATTGTATTGCACGGGTGAAAAGTGAAACAAAAGACTCTGGTCGAGTTGCAAATGGATAATTTGCCCATGAAATGGTTTCACTCTGGTAACAGATGCAGATAGTCCTGGGTGGTTCAGGATGTATTTGCTGCAGCATTAATGCTTTTCAACGTTTTAACAGGAGGGGGTGGGTCTATGCAGGCAGCTTTCAAAACCAGGGCTTGACCAGTTTTTATTGCAAGTAGCAAAGCCCCTAGAGAAGTTCAGGTGAATCTGAAAAGGGCTACTGGTTTTCATCCACTGGAGAAAGCAAAGGGATTATTTAGCATTTGTGTAATTTGTGGTGTATCTGGATCTGAGATCCCCCATCAAGCACTGAGCGCTTTGCAATCTGAAATGTAAGGTCCAATTGCTTCTTGCTTTAACAAGGCCAACCTGCAGCTTTCAATATTGGGGTAATATCCATCGGTTTTCAAAAGCGTCGGTCTACTGAGTGATCATATCTGTTGTAGACAGGATCATGTAACTTTATTAAGCTGTTGTTGAAATGGAGTGTTTTGTTATCATCAGTTAAAAGATGGTGGCTCAAGAGAAGAAAATCAAAGTAGGAAATCATCTAAGATGGCATCCAGAGAGTAGCCAGAGAAGCAGATAGGTGTTTTATTTTGATTTTTTTTTTTTAACTTCCCTTCTGTCGTTAACTGTAGGAAAACGGTATGGTTTAGTTTACTACAAGTTTCTGGGTTATATTTGGATTACCCAAGAGACCACGTATTCACATAGTTTAGATTTTCACATGTGGGACGTTCCAAAGCATCGATACCTGAATGGACCACAGTAGGTAACAACCGCAAGTGAAAAAAAGCCTAGCAAATGTATGGCATTTAAACTATATTACTGTTTTTCTATTATGAAAGTGAGGGTTTAAGAAATATTTTTAAAACTCACAGTGAAAAATCTCAATTCGTATTTTCCTCAGATATGCTCTGAGTGCCCTTACAGCAAAAGGTAGCCTGACAGAATCCATACATCGGAGTTGCAACAAAATTCTGCTGGAATACAGCTCACCTTCAGAAGTGCTTCATAAATCTCTTTCCTGATAAAAACAACTCAGAAAATTCCATGAAATGGAATAGAAAAATGGAAATAGATGATTAGTGAGAATAAAACCACAAAATTCCCACCTGTAGTCAAGCGATGGCTGCGTTTTGTGACCGCAGCTGCTTCTTCCTGCTAAGGACGTTGATCGTTTGATAGTCCAGCTTTAGGAGCTGTCTCTTTGTCTTCCTTTTTCATCTCAGAACAAAGTAATGTGTTCTTCAACTTTGACCAATGAGATTGGCAATATTACAGCAGGACCAATCTTAGCTTTCCACGAGCCATTAATACTAACAAAAATATGCTCTAAATGAGACATTTATACAAATCAATATACATTAAAATGTATGGTGTGCCAAGGCAAGCCAAGCAGAACTTGTTCTTTAATCTTCATTAAAAATAAAAGATTAAAAATTTATCTCTTCCTTCCTAATGCAGAAAGGTATGGTAAGGGGAGTGTGACTGGAAATTTTAATGTAACAGCACTTAAATTATATTACCTATACAAAACAGGATTTTCAGAGTGAAGAAAATGAGTAATGCATTTAAAAACCAAAACCAAACAAGCAAACAAAAGTGTTGATGGTCTGTATTACCCTATAATAGAAATGGCTTTTTAGAGTGAGATAGAGAGACTGCGTTTGGGGGGAATTATGCTTTTCAACACTGGATGAGCTGAACTAAGGTCTGCATTCCCAGAGCAGTGTTTCTCTCTTTATCTGTGCGTTTGTAACATGCTTCTCTTTGCACCTCGGATTCAGTAGGTTACAAAAATCACGGAATATTCTGTGCGTGAATATGGAAATTGTGCTTTGATGGGAACAGGAAAATAAAAGAAATTGAGGAGAGGATCGGGTGATGAATACCTTACATCTAGTCAGATACCCAGATAATCTCAGTAAAATGAAGTGTTTGAGGTGTCTGCAGCAGCAAAGTGATCGGGAAGCTTCGATTCATTCCTGGTTTGGATGATGCTTTTGCTTGCGAGGCGCGATAACAGCGAGGGGTGATGGGAAGCTTGGTCTGTTCACTGTTACCGGGTTGATGTCTTATACATTCATAGTACATGGATTGAAATATTCATGCATTTGATATTAGAAAGGCAGCTTAGGTCCCTTCCAACTCAGTCTATTCCATGATTTTAAACTTGATAGACCAAAAGCTTTAGCTCCCAAGAAAATACTGCGCTCGGTGACTTGCTGCAACGCCGCGTTTGTCCTTTCCCTTTCTGCTCTTGTTGCAGATTGATTAAATATATTATTGCCACCAGTTGTGTTTCAGCTTTTGAAGTGGCATTTGCAATAAAGCAACCAAAAAAACAAAATAATCATCAGAGCTTGAGTTAAGGTCCTGAGCCAACCCTATAACCTCTGGCGGTTTGCACCACGTCGTGTTAAATAAGCTGGCGAGGTAGGCACGGTGGAGCCTGCGTGTGGTTGAAGCCTTCATTAATAATCCTGAAGTATTAAGCAGGAATAAAAGCATGCTGCTGATTTCCATTCTCACCCCTGTGCCATTCAGATGATTTTATTTATTTGTTTGTTTGTTTATTGCTTTCCTCCTTGACAGCTCCCTGAATTATTTCTGCCCACACCGTGTCATTTTGGTCACTCATTGCTTCCTGCCTGTCAAGCAGCGTCTCGAGGCCAAGTCAACACCACAGAAAGAAATGAATCCTTCTGTGGACCCTTTATGGAGCAAAAAGGGACTGCAACCCTTTCTTTTCTTCATAAATACTAAATTTTAAAGTGTATCTTTTTTAGATGTGACCGGTTGAGGAACTTTACAGTTCTTACCATTCTCATTTTATCAGAGCGGTTGCCCAGGGGCAGAAACACCGTGAGTAGGGCTTTCCTATCAAGGTTCAAGGAGCCTTTGTATCAGAAAGGGAGCTGCTCGTCTGGCCCGTTAGTCCATCACATTGTTTGTTCTCTCAGATGCACTACTTTCTTCTTTTCCATTCCTTAGGGTTTGCAACAGATTGCAGGAATTTTAGGGTGAGCGTTAAGAAAACTGTGTCAAAAGGGCGTAAAATGCTTTGTAGCTGTTAAGATAAAGCTGCTTTCCAGCCAGTTTATTTTCTATAGAGATTTAAACTAAAGAGGAGAGAGGGCAAAGAAGCAATAGTGGCAAATCAGGACAAATCCTCTGTTCCTCTGAGGATTATAACTGATTCCAGTCCTTGGTAACTCTGATTGTAACTTCCTCAGAAGTTCTAATCCCACTCATGGAACACGAGGGCACGTGGAGGAGGAGGGTGAGGAGAAACAGCAAAATTTCCCAGGGATTTTTGGACAGGGAAACAATCTTGCTTTCATCAGTGTATTGGCTGAATTTACAGCTTGATTAGCTCTTTAGGTTTGTCTACTAGGAGCCCTATCTATGGGGTTTTTTTGGAGTTGAAGCAAAGACTGAAGCATGGCCAGTCCTTGCTAGTCTTGGTTAGCAAACAAAATCCTTATCTTTTCAGGAGTTTCACAAACAAGGGAAGCTTGTGAATTTCATCTTCCAATTGCACAAAGTGATTTGTTTTTTTCCTTTTTGAGATGGGTGTTATTTTCTGCTCGGCAATTTTTCTACACGGTGCTCTTCTTGCACAGTCTGCTCCAGGCAGGAGTTCTAGTTCTTCCAAGTGTTATGGGAAGCCAAACTGCAGCCCATCTATCAGAGGAGGGGGTGGCCTGACAGACTGGGGAAGGAATCTGGTTGATCAATGCCATAAATACTCAACCACTTATCCTAGTATTAATTTCTTTCCCAGGTCTCAGGGCAAGTCTATCCTTGAATGAATATCAGGGTGGTCTTGCGTTCCTTCCTTTCCATCTCCTTCTTGTCGTAAATCCATAAAGTCAAAGAGCTCAGCAAGGGTTATTTTATCCCAACCTCTTCTCACATAGTACAGGTTTGGATTTCCTCTACCTATCCATTTTTTCTCCATGCTTCTTAATTTTACATGCATTATTAGACGTAGGTTTTAGCAACACTAAACCTAAGGAAACTGGAAAAAGAACAAAAATAGAGAATAGATTCTAAGCATATTTTGCATACAAATGGACAAAAACATCAGTATGTCCCTTCTTTTTATGTGCTGGATTATTTTTCAAGGGTTTTTCACTGTCAAAAACTAAGGCATCCATTTTTTCCAGGAAAAGGAAGTCTTGGCACCGTCACTATACTTTTTATCCTCTAAAAATCCTAATGAAAAGCTAAGCTGGTCTGGCTCTTAACAGGAGGCAGAATTGAGCTCAACTTGTAAGACAAATTGGTAGCAAATTTTTGTTCTGTTCTGTAGCATGTAACTGTGGTGCACTGCCCCAAATCTTACATCTATAAATGTGCAGTTAATGCTCAGAACACTGGAGTGAGCTGAGCTCTCATCATTGAGGGCTGAGGAAAATCATCTCTTCCATTCTTGCATGTTACGGCCAATTGGATTTGAATCTTTGACCCAAATAGTTTCTTTCCTCAAGCTTCTTTAGCTGCCACCTGAATACTTTGAGAAATCCCAAAGAAACAGTGAACGTTTTCATACTTCCAGAGATTTGTTGGGATTGTTCAGCCTGGAGAAGAGAAGACTCTGGGGAGACCTTCTTGTGGCCTTTGAGGACTTCAAGGGGCCTGTCAGGAAGATGGGGACAGATTTTTGAGCAGGGCCTTTTGTGGCAGGACAGGGGGTGATGGTTTTAAACTAAAAGAGGGGAGATTTAGACTAGAAAGAAGGAAGATTTTTTTTTTACAGTGAGAGAAAGCCAAAGTGTTTGAAAAATTCAACCCCTTCTAGGTACGTTTAGATGCGTCTCAGGAACTCAGATGAGCCTTTCATTTTTTTCAAAAGCAGCGAAATGATTATTTCTTCTCCTGGTGATTTCCCCAGGAGTAGGTAAAGGTCAGTGAATGTAAACATTACTGGAAAATAGTAGCAATAGAAATTACTCCAGATTCTTTGAAATCCAAAGAGATTCGAACTATCAACATCTTTCAAGGGTTACAGAAGATAAGTTTTGAACAGTTAAGATGTGATTAGTCTGATACGTTTTTCTTCAGGTTCAAGAAGAAGGAATTCTAGGTGAGTGCTTGCTAGGAACTAGAAGGCAGCATGCAGAAAAATGGACTTTCTCTTGGAAATTTAGATCTGAGAGAGGCAAGTAGGCAGGATTATCTCAGGGGGTAAAAATGAGAGGTCATCTGCAGGCAACTTCAGAATTTACTTTCAATACAACAATTGATTGTTTTATTTGCCCTCTAAAAAGGCATGAAATATCTGATATCTGTAGTCAAACCTGCTTATCTCTGCTTATTGCTAAAGATGGAAACTAACAGAGGGATGGTGCTTTGCAGTGTATCTCAAGTTTTTATTTCATAGGGAAAGCACATCGTGCTCTTGGTGCACAACTGCAGTGCTTCTGATTTAATGTATGTGAAAAAAAAAGATATATATAGTTGTTTTTTTTTCCTTAGAGCATCTTATCCCAGAGGTGGGCAGAGTAACATTAGAGAGCCACTGTTACTTTAAAATCAGAGAGCTAAGTACATCCAATAGCCCGTGCCTGTTAAATGATAATTCACATTTTATTTATTTACTACAATATGTTGACATTTGGATGCTAGTTAGGATGCCAATATCTTAGGCTTAGCCAAAGCAAATACTGAGGTAAAAAGTGATTTTCACACAAGATGAAATTTCAGCAGTAAGCTGTCATTTGAGGGCAGGAATTTTTGCTAAGGATTATTCCTTGTTTGTTGTTTTCCATAGAGGTACTTCTGCGTGAATTACTGTGTTAAAAGATAGTAATATGAGAATAGAAGAAAAAAATGAATAGCCGTTTCTATCTCGATTGGCAAACTGTGATCATAAATATGCGGGGGAAATGACATTTCAACATTAAACTATTCAGATGAAGTAGCAACAATTTTAAGCATTGACACTAAACCGTTACTCCAAAATCTGGAAAGAATTTTTGGAAGGGGACAACAGAAAAGCCTTGAGCTACAGATGTTTTACCTCAGTTCCTTTTGTGAGGCTCAAGGGCAGAAAGAACAGGTAAGTTCACATATTTTTTGCCAACAAATAATTTCAGATTCTGAGTACGGTTGAGATATTACAATATGAAGGAGGGAATTGAAAACATGGCACTTACACAAAGATACTGTATTTCCTTGAAGTAAAATGTTATACATCATCCTGAGCCCTGCTGTGGAAAAGCCCAGCAAACATTGCCAAAAGCATGAGGAGAAAAGACATTAAACTGATAAAGAGACTGTTAAATGTCAGCGTGGAAACTCATAACACTTACTACATGTTGAAAAAATATAGAAGTGCTCTCTATTACAGGCTAAAAAATAGGAAAAGTTACTATTCATAAAATCATAGAATGGTTTGGGTTGGAAGGGACCTTAAAGATCATTAAGTTCCAACCTCCCTGCCATGGGCAGGGACACCTCCCACTAGACCAGGTTGCTTAAAGCCCTGTCTAGCCTGGCCTCGAACATTTGCAGGGGTGGAGCATCCATAGCTTCCCTGGGCAACCTGTTCCAGTGTCTCACCACCCTCAGATTGAAGAACTTCTTCCTAATTTCTAATCTAAATCTACCCTCTTCCACTTTGAAGCCGTTATCCCTCGTTGTATTAGCACAAGCCCTTTTAAAAAGGCCCTCATCACCGTTCTTGCAGGCCCCCTTTAGATACTGGAAGGCTTCATTAAGGTCTCCCCGAAGCCTTCTCTTCTCCAGACTGAGTAACTCCAGCTCTCTCAGCCTGGCCTCACAGCAGAGGGGTTCCAGCCCTCAGTCATCTTCATGGCCTCCTCTAGATCCACTCCAACAGGTCCATGCCCTTCTAGTGCTGAGGACTCCAGTGCTGGACCTAGCACTGCAAGGGATGTCTTCTCAGAGCACTGGGAGCAGAGGGGCAGGATCCTTCCCTGGCCCTGCAGCCTATGCTGTGAGGTGTGCAGCTCAGGGGGGCAGTGGCTTCTGAGCTGCACTTGCACATTGTTGGCTCATGTTGAGCTTTTCACTAACCAGCACTTTCTGGTAATGAGAAAGAGTTCATTAATGCTAGATAATAAAAATAAACTGGAACTTTGAAGATGTAAATTTTGTCCTAGGTGCAGCAGTAGTTACTGTAACTGGTAAGTTATGACTCCATTATGATGTTTAGTGTCAGTTCTTACATTTGCCGTCCATTTTAATACTTGGTCTAGTTGATTTAAAACATAACTTAAGTTAATTAAGTATTTCAGCATTGAGATTCTCTCTCAGAGCCAAAAAAGTTATGTTTTGGTGTTAATCACGGTGTAGTTAGAGCTTTTTAATTTGTTTTTTTTTTTGTTACTGAGAGATCAAAGACTAGTAGAATGCCCAGTTGCGCAGAGAGTTACCGAGTTTTTCATTTAATTCAACCTGGTAATTACCTACAATTCATCCTGAAGGCTAAATACATAACAAACGATGTGACTGTACTGGGCTTATAATTGAAAACCAATCCCAGGGCAAACATTATTATTTACAGTTTAAAATAAAAGCTTGTGTTCAATAACATTATTCTGCTATTTCCCTGCACTGTAATTTCTCCTGAAAGATTTTTGTGCTCTGTAATTTCACCGTGTTCATCTTCCTGGGTAGATTTTTCTCTAGATTGCTCTTAATGATACTGAGTTTTTACTGTTTTTTCTGTGTAACTAGAAAGATCACTCAGAATCCTGTGGTAAGAGGAATAAATTTGAGAACCCAGTTTCTTTCCCAATGCCAAGGACTAGTTCTAAATCTGTCATGTTGATAATGGTCAGTAATACTATTTTGATGTTACACAAAACCATTATCAGTGACCAAATACCTCCAGAAACCCTCCTTGCTGATCCCCCATCGCTCCAGGCTGAGCAGCACTGCTGGATCTGCTGATAACTGCACAGGCTTCACCCTCCCAATGAAAAATAGGAATGTTACAACCTGGAGCCAATCCTTGGTCACAGTGTCTTTGTTTGGGCTGGAGCAGATGTTTGGAAATCAGCAGTTTGCTTCACAGCCGCGGGGCAGATCCTGCTTCTTCTCTCTCCTCCCCGTTGCAACAAAGCATCCCTGTGGAATTTCTTGCTGGTGAGAGCAGTGCTTTGATTACCTCCTATGATTTCACACAGTTTGAACCAGAGTTTACTGTAATCTTCGCTTAGCAACCTCTTCAGACTGGTCAGATTTCCAGTTAAAGCAGCTCTTAGAATCCTTGACTAAATGCTTTTTGTCTCAGAGTAAAGCGAAAGATTTTCCTGCCCTTGATTGTAAGATAAATGGATCAGATATTCCTTTTTATGAGAGGCTTCCCAGGTTCTTCACTTAAATCTTATCACCATATTCCCTTGATTTCAGAGGTGAGACATTAGCTTATGTATTTTATATTGCTGTGTTATCTATTTGACACATTCTCCCCGTTTCTTTCTGGTTTTGTTTAATTGTGATTGCACATCTCTTAACGCCTCCGTTACCTGCTGTGATGTGTATTTTCTTTTATCTAATCACAGAAAGATTTGATGGTTTTCAGGAGCACTGCTGCTCTTGAGAAATATCTAAAAAGATGAACTTGTATGTTTGAATACATATTTACCACTTCTGGCCCTGTTATTTTACTGAATAATGGTCCAGTCTTGCAAAGACTTTAGGGCACATTCAGTTACCAGCAGGCTGTAGTTTGTGGATGTCCTGTTTAACTGGTTGCAGCCTTGAGACATAAAATGCCTAAATACATAAACTAATCTTTAGGACAAATATATTTTCCTTCTATGTCTACTCTCTGAAAGCATACTGGGATGAAACTAGGTCTTTAAGAAAGATGAGACTAAAGGATTAATCCATAATTTATTTTAGACTGGAAAACTTAGTTTTTCAAAAGTGTTCAGAAGAGCCGAATTTCCTGCTCCGTATCGGAGGTTTACACATTGATTGGAACTCTCAGACTTGTAAACAGCCTTCAAGAAAACTTTTCTTTTTTTTCCTAGTTTATCTCCCAACTTTCAACACAGAGGTGGATGAAGTTGCATAGATACTGTAGGAATCAACTCAGAGTTCTGTTGATGCTTTGAGACTTCAGAAGTTCAGTTTCTGCCGCTCGGCTTCTTTTCCCCACCCATTTGCACATCCCTGTGGCTGAGGCTCATGTCAAAGCACAGGAATGCTGCGTGAGGCCCTCTCAGGAGTTCTGGCTTGGCTGCTGTTAGAGGGCTGTTTGAGATTAAAAGTTGCCTTCTCTGGATGCAGAATCCTGTAAACCCAGAATATGAATCCTGTTTTCTACAAACAGGAAAACTCAAATATTCTGCAATTAGTTGTGAACAGCTTTACAAGTGACAGTTCAGTTTGTACAGAGAGATTTTGTGTGATGTGTTCTTTGAACACCTCACAGCATCCTTCATCCCATGGCTGTGGCCAGGTGGCTACAGAAGTACAGAGTGGCTACGGCATGTGTAAACTTGTTTTCATACCCTTCTAATTATTGAGTACATTGTCAAAACACTGACCTTCATGCCAGCTTAACTGTGGGAGCTAAATTCACCTTCAGAAGGAGGTATATGACATTGAGGGCCTGGAACATGTCCAGAGGACAGCAAAACTGGGGAAAGGTCTAGAGCACAAGCCTGGTGAGGAGAGGCTGAGGGACCTGGGCTTGCTCAGCCTGGAGAAAAGGAGTCTCAGGGAAGACCTTCTTGCTCTCAACGACTCCTTGACAGGAGGTTAGAGCCAGGTGGGGTCTGCTCTTTCTCCCAAGGAATAAGAGACAGGAGAAGAGGAAATGGCCTCATGTTGCATCAGGGGAGGTTTAGGTTGGATATTAGTAAAAATTTCTTCCCCGCAAGGGCTGTCCTGGCCTGGCCCAGGCTGCCCAGGGCAGGGGTTGAGTCCTCATCCCTGGAGGGTTTTGAAAGCCATGGAGATGTGGTGCTGAGGGACATGGTTTAGTGGTGAACTTGGCAGTACTGGGTTAATGGTTGGACTTCACGGTCTTAAAGGTCCTTTCCAACCTAAATGATTCTATGATTCTTTATATAAGACACCTCTATAAGCACGCCTTGTTCTTCTGCATGGAGAAGAAAGGAGGGCTGGATTTCTTCATCCTTCAGTGTCGACCTAGCATGAAGATAGCAATTTTCTTCAGTACATGAGGAGAGGGACAGGGCTGTGAATATGCCGAGGATGGAAAGGAAAGGCAAATGATGGTAGACCAGGAATAACAGCACCATTCTGTTCCTGGATGCCTAGGCGGGTCACCCCAAAGGCACCAACGTGGCGATGGGCAGTAGCTGCCCTGCCAAAGGGCTTGAAGACGGCGATGTGAACCTTGTGGAGCACTTCGTGTCCTTGCTTCTCTCTCTCTTTACTGCATTGTGCTTTCTCCAACTTTGTTGAAAAGCTATTTGTGGTTTGCTCAGGATTTTAGTTATCAAGAGTGAAATATCACCTCTTTTGTCCTGCTGTTTTTAAATGCGAGCTAAAAACAAAAGATGATGGTCAACTTATTTTAAAATATATCCCAGGAACAAAATAAGAAAGTGCTCAAACTCTTTAGCAGCCAGCAGCTTTTGATAGCAGTCTATACCTCCACCAGTATGAATCACTGCAACCATAAAGAGAAACACATTGAAACCAATACAAGCCCAGATTCAAATAGCGACTCCATTTTGGCAGCTACATTTTATTTTTATTTCCTTTTTCATTTTTTTCCTGAGGTTGCTGGCACCTTGCTAGCGATAGACAGCCCTGATTTAAATTCTCCATCGCAGAAATGCGATAGATGCTATAAAGAAGATGGTGATTGTGTTTTGGCAGCGTTTTTTCACTTTATCGTGTTCTTCTGAACTGATAAACTCAAAACGGGAAGAGTTAGACCTGAAATGGTGGATACTGGGAGACTACACGGAGCAGATGTACCTGGATCCCAGTTCTTAAAAATTACAGAACTTAGTAAATAGGTAAAACAGGGTTTGGTGGATGGGAGTTAAGGAAGCTGAACCTGGTATGTCATTGTATCCACTTTAATTTTGGAACCAGTAAAACTATGTGGGATAATTTGATATAACATCTCAGTGTTCTTTGGGAATGGTGAACACAGTCCCGTATTCTGTTGCTTATTCTGTTTACATTGTAGTGAGACAACGTATTCACTTCTCCTTTATATGCCACAGACTGTAAAAGGATTAATGTAAATTCCCAGGACATTTTGTGGAATAACGCTTGCCATTCGGGGTGCTTTGAAAAGAGATTTTGCATATGTTTACATTTTGGTCATGCAACAGGAATAAGGGCTTAGTGAGGAGCAGTTTTAGAATCAAATTTTGACTCTGCAGAGCCTGTAATAAAGATGAACAATTCCTGCTGAGGGGTTGATTCTCTGCGTATGTACCTCTGCGAGCATTCACATCCAGCAGCATCTAAACATTCAGGAAATAATCCTTCCTTTTGACAAACAAAGCTGGGAGCACAGAGGGGTATTGACTAAGACAAATACAGCATTTATTCAAAAATTCTTTCTCAATTATCATTTTGGTTTTGTTTGCCTGAATTCTGCCTGTCTGAAATAGGACGTGCAATTCTGAGCCAAACTTGAGGTCAATAGAAATCATAGTGGAGGTAGCCACGATAGAATCACAGCTTAGAAAGTGTTGAAAGAGTTTCACGACCAAGCCAAACCATTTGTGTTCTGTTTTGTAGTCAATGTTTTACAGCCTTCCTTTAGTTCATTTAAAAAGAGAGGGGTAAAAAAAGGAAACTGGTCATCGAATGCATGCCAGTGGTTATCCGCATCCCTTGAATAGAAAAGTACCTTTATGTCCCCCTACAAAAGGTTGTTCTAGAAGCCTTAAGATAGTCTGACAGAAGTTGCCAAATATTTTAAATTTGAGGTGATGGACTAGAGAAATCTATGCTGTTAGAATGGAAAGTTAGTGTTGAGATTGCTGTTCCTATCGTCATATCTTCATTAAATTCAAGAAGTATAAAATGTTTCCTGAGAGTCCACTGAGCTGCACTTTGTGTGAGTTTGAATTTATGAAGATTCACCAGAAACTGGTTAATGTATTTGAAAATAAATTTGTTACCCAGACTGCAAGGAAAAAGTCTTTGTCAGAATAAGATTCACCTTTGGCTGGGGATCACATTTGAGATGTGAGGAGCAGTAAGTCATAGAATCATTGAATCACAGAATGGTTTGGTTGGAAGGGACTTCTCAAGATCATCTAGTCCAAGGCCCCTGCACTGAGCAGGGACATCTGCAACTGGAGCAGGTTGCTCAGAGTCCCAGCCAACCTCACCTGGAATGGTTCCAGGCATGGGGCAGCAACCACCTCTCTGGAGAACCTGGACCAGAGTCTCACCACCCTCAGCATAAAAAATTTCTTCCTTCTCTCCAGTCTAAATCTCCCTCTTTTAGTTTAAAACCATCACCCCTTGTCCTGTCTCAACGGGCCAAATGGGCTCTACAGTAAAGAAAATGCACATGCCAATACCATTAAATGAAATAGGAGAAAGTAGTACTCATATTTTTTTATTTCTTAATAGCTTTGGTCAAGCAATCTGGATTTGGCTGCTGATGAGGATTTGTTCCTCACAGCCTCCAAGTGAGCAAGCTGGGGATGTCCTGGACAGCAAGATGTTGGTGTGGAACAGATCAGGTCACCAAAACAAATCTGTGAGCCTTCTGGCTTCAGTGCTTAGTTACTGAGCAGAGATGAGCATCTGGAGGGTGCTTTTCAGCGGCCAGAGATTTTGCATAAATACCTGTACTGAGATGAATGTTTGAGATACTCAGGGATTAATGAGTCTGAAGAAGTGGGACCAGCCAAAGATAACAAACAGCTCTATTCAGCAGAAGGGTTTCTGAAAGAACCAGATCCCAAAGGGAGCTTGGCTAGGTTGCTATTGCTTTGGTTTGTTTTGTTTTTTTTTTGAGGAAGGATTTGAATCCCTTGAAGCAAATTCAGTGGTTCATTTTTTAAGATGCTTATCAGACTGCGACAAGATGTTTCATTCCTGTTCAATAGTGCTTGTGCTGCTCTTTGCTCTCCGGTCTTTTACACACTTTTTTTTTTCTGGGACAAAGTTGTAATTGAATGGAATTGGGAATAGAGGTTAAGTTAAGGTTAACTCCGTGCTGTTCTCCAAAATGAAGTATAATTATTTTTTAAAACTTCTAGCTTTCATGCTCCTGTGTTAATGTCCTTTCTGTGCTTAAAAAACATAGAATTGTAGAGAGGTTTGTGTTTGAAGGGACCTTTCAAGGCTCTGGCAGGGGAGTTGGACTCGATGATCTTTTGAGATCTCTTCCAGCCCCTAACATTCTGTGAACTAGTCCAACCTGCCTGCAGGGAGCAGGAACAGCTGCAACTAGAGCAGGTTGCTCAGTGTCCTGGCCAACCTCCTCTGGAATGGTTCCAGGGATGGGGAATCAACCACCTCTCTGGGCAACCTGGGCCACGGTCTCACCACCCTCACTGTAAAAAATGTGTTCCTTAGATTCAGTCTCAATCTCCCCTCTTCTAGTTTAAAACCACACACACGCCCTCCATCCTCTCCCAACAGGCCCTGCTCAAAAGTCTGTCCCCATCTTTCTGACAGGCCCCTTGAAGTCCTGAAAGGCCTCAAGAGGGTCTCCCCAGAGCCTTCTCTTCTCCAGGCTGAACAACCCCAACTCTCTCAACCATGATGTCATGCTTCTGATGGTGCTTGTTTACCACTAATTTAGCTTCAACTACTTCTGAAATTCTTCAGCATTTTCTTCTATAGTTTTCCTGCTTAGCAATTTTATAACACTACGTAGAGACAGTCACCAAAAGTCTTGGCAATTCTATTAAAGATTGTGCTTGAAACAGGAAACAGACGTGCCAATATTTTCTGTTATTATATTTGAAATGTTAGAATAGGTCTCTCATCTCAGTATCATCAACTTTACTGCTTGTACACATTATTATTTTGTGATAGTAATTAAGAGATGTAACAGAATTGATTCAAACTCACAGAAGTTTCCAAAAAAAATTTAATTTGACACTAGTGATAAGAGCCCTAAAGCTCCATTATTTAGGGGTTTGGATTTCAGTTTTCACTCAGCAGCTTTCTTTCATGCTAGAATTCTCCTTTCTGGGCTATTTACAGTGTTGGTTAGCTGTGTTAAGGGCAGCACAGTGAGAAAATGGTAAGGGCAAAAGGAGAGTGCGATGGAGAATGTGAGGGACTTGAGGAGTCTGCTCTGCATTTACTTCCTCTCCTGATAATCAGACTCAAAATTTGGGTCATCCTTGTTTATTCTTAGCACCTTTTGTCTTCACTGACTAAATAATATGGAACTGATAAATAGAAAAGTGATTTTGGGGGCGGAAAACAAGGATTATCATGCGGTTGAAGAAAAATACAGAGAATTTTGCTGATTACTATTCTTTGCCTATCAGCAAAGCAACAAAGCTTCATGAAATTATATCTGGAACAATAATAAGGCTAAAAAAAAAAAAAAAGGTGGTAATAAAAAAGTAAAGAGAATACTTTCAGGTTTTGGCAGTCTGTTGTGAACGCAGGTGTCTAGTCCTAAATCTAATTCCTGGGGCTTTATAGCGTAGCAGTAAAGAGGAAAGCAGACAGCATTGTTACCCACCGAGCTGGAATTAAATTCAGATTTGTTTCAGCAGGGTAGTAATGGCGTTCTTGGGAGAGAGACTCTCTGGCTTTGGGTTTGTTACTGGATAGAAAATCATCTGGACAGGTCGAGTATTTTTTAGCTGTGCGAACAGGTTTACAACTCCAGTTTTTACAAATTAAATTCATTATCCCCATTAACTCGTTTCCATCTGAGATGTAGCATCAGTTATCTTTTTTGTTAAGCCTTTTGTAATAACTGAGGGAGGTTTACTTTTTCTTTACTTCTCACGTATGTGTGATTCACATGCATAGGCTGTATAATTACTCATTACTAAATGAAAAAGTCCAGCTAACTCTACTGAGTTTACCTTCTGGAAAATACGTTCTGAAAAATGTTCCTGAAATAGAGAACAGATCAGTTCCAGTTGTTCTGTTCCCTGACAAAATGCCTTCTGTAAAGATTTGAAAGACACAATTTCGAGTCAAAAATACTGATTCATCAAAACCAAAAAGAGCCGTTACAAAGATGTCTCAACATTATGACCTTGCTGCTTTCTTTAAAAAATAATTTTTTTATTCATTTGTTATGTGTTTACATAGAGTAAAACCCATTTGCAGATGTTCAGGATGTTTTCAACAAGGGCTGTAGTATTTAAGTAGAATATCAAAGTGAAAATATTCTCTACTGGCTGTACCCAACACTGCAGGAACTCAAAAGCACTGGTATAAATAATATTTCTGGGCTATGTGCAGTGGGTATTTTGTGTCTTAAATGACCTTCTGCATCTCCTTTTTCTTTTGTTAAATTGCCTAATTTCACTATAGAGGGAAGACACCTTTAGCACAGTGGTTGTCTGGCTCAAAGAGCGAATAGTAAAGGTTTGGTTGTACAACCTCAGTGAAATTTTTGTGGATTTGTGGATTTAGTAGCTATTTATTTGTATTTGGGGCCAGATGAAGTCAACAGTGCCCTTCATCATCTGCTCGTAGAGGCTGAATATTTGTATTTTTAGCTTTGGCCTTCTTTATGGTAAAATTATTTCATAGAATTACAGAATTATGTGTGTTGGAAAAGACCTTTCAGATCATCAAGCCCAACCATTAACTCAGCACTGCTTTTGAATTTGATTTGAATCGTTGTGTCAACGTATGGCTATTCCAGCAGCTACAGTCATTACTGGATTTTTGTCCTCACACTTCCCTTTTTTTTTTTTAAACTTCTGAAAATAGCATATATCTGAAGAGCCAGAAAGAAACACTAAACCGATGAATGTACCGTAAGCTCTATTGGCCCAACAATAACAATTGAGATGAGTGTAACACTGATAAATGTTAACACAGGGATAAATTGGTCATTTTGACCTGGTCTCACATTTTAATCTGTCATTTTAATTTGGTACCTGGTATCCAGAGAAGACTGTGCATGCAAAAAAAAAAGAAGGGAAAGCTTAATCATAGTATTGTTTTAGGAAACTGAATTAGCATGGATGCAGAGATGTATGTCCTCAGAAGGTAACTGGGTAGCTCTTACTCATTCCGTCAGCAGAACTAATAGAGGTAAAATCATTTTACAAAATTAAAATAGAGACCAAATGTACATGAACCTATTACTTTAGGCAGACATTTGATTACAAAAAATAATCTTAGGTTTCCTTCTTAATTTTGCTGGTCAGTGCTTAATTTGGGTTATCTAAATAGGCTTAAAATGAACAGCGCGCTGAAATTAATTTTTCTGTTTCCTTTTTTTTTGGACTTGTGCAATGGAAGCAAACCATTACTTAATCCTAAAACAGAAACTCACCTGGAAAAGGTGATTAGATTTATACTCAAAGATAACACTTGACTTTAGATCTTATAAAAAGAATAGTGATGTTTATGTCTTGATATCTGGTAACAAAGCAGACAGAGGAGAGAAAATAGCTGATTACTTGCCTTTTCTTTCCTCTGCTACAGAAATATCATAATTGTGTAAATAAGTCCATGTTTTAGTAACACAGTCTTTTTTTTTGTGTGTGTGTGTTAAGTGGTGATATTTTAAGAATTTCTAACTGATAAATAGAAGAGGGATCTTTAACTATTTAAAAAATAGATACCTAGCTCTGATAGAAATTTCCCATTCTTAGAAATCAGCATTTATAAATGAACATATATTGGATGAGTTAGCAGAAATGTGCACTTTGTCTGATGTCCTGACATGCTTTCTTATGCCCTGAACATCTGGCCTGATGTTCAAGTCCATTGATTTCAGGCATTTTAGGGGTTTTTTCCCAACTCTTAGGAAGGAGTTAATTTCATATGGATTTATGTGCTGGTCATTTCAGCCTCTGGCCTTGAGTTGTAGGAGTGGTTAGTGATAGGTGAAAAAAAGTAATCTTTTATTAATAAGAATTGGGGTGGTTTCTAGGGACTGCCATGTCACTAGGATGTGTGATAGGACATCACTGTCACTGTTTTTGTCCTCGTTGTTTGTGGTGTCGCTAGGGGCACGTCACTGTTGTTTGTGATAAAATCATAGACTTGTCTTGGTTGGAAAAGACCTTTAAGATTGTTGAGTCCAACCATTAACCCAGTATTGCCAAGTCCACCACTAACCCATGTCCCTCAGCACCATGTCTACACAGCTTTGAAACCCCTCACAGAATCACAGAATGTTAGGGATT
>VWZK01007628.1:0-21804 GCA_013396935.1 Baryphthengus martii | reverse complement strand
CAGGGACTGAAATCAGGGGATTGAAAAAAAAGGGCCTTTTTTTTTTTTTTTTTTTTTTTTTTGTTTTTTTTTTTGTTTTTGTTTTTGTTTTTTTAAGACTTTATTTGTCTAACATGCTTGACCAAAAATTACAACAACAATCAAGTTATACCAAAATGATTAAATAATCTTTAAGCTTTCACAACTCAAGTACTTTAAATGGTATTTTGAAGTAACAGCTGCTTTTGTATCCTTTCCACATAAAAATACACAGTATTTTGAAGATACTTTAGGAAAAATTATTTTTAAGAGAATAGTTTATGGTCAACATACAAATTTCATTGAGGCCAATATAAGGACCTCTTCCCCCCACTTTTAACATTTTAGTCTCTTAAGTGCCATAAGCAAATGTAAACATTTCAGACGTTAACGTACAGCCAATTTCCTGTCACATTTGTTGCAAACCGCTTGAATTGTGACTAGCTAAGACACTTTTATTCTAACTACATGCTATTGCTCATCTTCTCAATGATGGTGGGAGTTCATACACAGCTATGAATTTCAGTCCTTGCTGATTTAGGAGCTGATCCTGCAATTTCTACACCAATAGTTTTGACAAAAGTGGCCCCACCTGAATTCATGGCAGACCAGTCATGTGCTTGTGAACTCTTCACCCAGAAACCAGTTGCACGCTTCACCAATCATTTTGGGTTTCGTTACAGGAAAAAGCAGTGCTTTAGTTTAGACCCCAAGTTACCAAATAGCTTACAAGAAATGACAGACCTGTGACTTTTCATGTTTTCTGGTGGTCTAGTGGTTTCTGGGGAGTCCACAGCGTAAGTGAGTTACTGGTCTTTAATGCTCCCAGCAGCAGCTGGAAGAGCTGCTGCCCATTGGAAACCATTGAAATGCAATGTTTCTACCCACCTTGCTTAGAGCCAAGTCTGACATAGCCTGGATTTGCAACACAGCTATTTTAAATTGTGTATGCATATAATGTACATGCAGCTGCTATGTGAAGCTCACATTTACATCCATATACCAGGCAAAAACTAACATACACAATTATCCAGTGCATGTGTGCAGATGTGGGCTATGCAAACAACCTATATTGGTGGTGTGATGATCTCTCCAATATGTGTGAACAAGATCAATGTCTAGACGCTGTCAGCCCCAAATTCAGAATCTCCACATTCAGAATATAACAGTTAAATTATTCCATCAAGACAAAAAGGCTCCTCTTTGAGCATGGAAACGTTTGTTAGTTCAAGACCAAAACCCATGTCTTGTAGGGCATGTTTGAAGTACTTCTTTTTGGTGGGTTTGTAATCAATTTTCAACTTTCTGCCTAGGATGGGACTGAAATCCCAGCAGCTTCAACACTTTTGTTAACCTGCAGGAAAGATGCATGGGCATTACTATAGCAGCTGACCATCCCAAACACCACCTGACACGTCCTCCACTTTGCCTGGCATCATATGCAACATGACAGATGGATTTCAACTTGGTTGACGATTTTGTCTTGGGCCTCTCTCCACAGTGCCCGTGAGCAGACAAACAGCAATGACAAGTTCTGTGAGGTGATCCCTGCTCTGTACCCACTGGTGTGTACTTGTTACGCATCACACTTGCACTGCTACATAGCTACCCAAAAGTGAATGCTCAAACTCCACCTGGGGATGACTCCTTCCCGTTGACATCTATAACATTCCCCAAGAATGAAATGATCACAGTGATGTTTAACCGCTTCTGACTGGGGCCAAATTCAAATCAGTGATCTCAACATTGGCTGTATGTCCCATTAACAGGTTTAAAACAAATAGTCCCAGGGGGTTTTATTAAAAATACCTGTACTGAACATTGGGTGGGGTTTTTGTGTTGTTTGTTGGGTTTTTTTTCTTTTTACATACAATCACATATCACCTTACCATATGAAAACATAGTTATAATTTTTCTCTTTTTTTTTTTTCAAGGGAAATGTCGGGTTTTTTCACAGGCGAGGCCAGGTTACAAATTCCTGAGTTTATACTGCACTTAACAGAGTCTCCCTTCTTGAATGTTGAGCTGTTTACAGCATGCCAGCAATATGCACCATTTCCCTTACCATCTGTAATGCCAGATGTAGTAAAACCTCATTTCAGAACAGTGAATAAGGGCCTCTGTTGCATTGGTTTTGACTAGATACAAAGGCAGACCTGGAGGACTTGAAGTAATAGCTTTCCTCCTGTGACTGGTCATTCATGCACTATGTTTTGTATTTGCCATGTTACGGGAAAACATCTTTACCACCATTTCTCTTTTACCAAGAGCTCACTGGGAAACACCTGAAATGAGGAAATCCTAGTCTAAACACTTAAGTTTATACTGCAAATTTTCTTAAAGAAATGCTCATTTGAAAGACATTTTTCTTTTAATAAATCCAATATAATGTATGGTATATACAAAAGTCCCTACTTGAGATACATGTATACGTATATGTTTATATGTATGTGGAATGCATTCGCTTTTCTGTGTTCACAAATATTTTAATGGTGAAATGTTAAAGTCTTTAATTTGTTTCTGGTATCAAAATGTCTTTGCTCCTCATCCACTTTTGTCACTCAAAATTTATCTGTGAAGAGCTAGCAGGGAAAAAAGAAGACGATTTTTGTTTTTTTTGTTGAATGGTTTCCTATTGGGATTCTCAGCCAGCAATACAAAGTTGCTAATGTGTTGGGTACAACTTTAAATCCTCATTATAATCATGTGTTCCTTGGAGTAGGTAAGTCAATAACTATAGGTGGATTAAGTGGCTGGTAATTCACAGTGCACACAGATGCATTCACATAGGTAGTAGTTCCATCAGCCATGACACCGTAACCTATGAAGAAAGAAAAACTCAAGTTACTCTCACTATTCATCTTCTTTTTCAAAAAATTATTTGCCTTTAACACACAACAGAAAGTGCCTCATTTGTTAGTCAGAAGGAATCTGAAAATTAAGGTCTCTTGAATTAATACCATCTTTTTCCTACAGAAGAATTTTTTGCCATCCTTCTAATTGTATAAGAAAAGTAAAATGCACCCTCATTAGCTAGTGGCTATGATCTCTGGCAGCCAGCTTGCCAAACCTCCTTAGAAAGACAGATATTTTTCTCTGAAAAGCTTTTTTCTTAAAGCTTTCTGAGTTTTGGAAAGAATGAGAAAATAGAGCTTAAGCAACTGCAGCACTGAAAAAAAGTACTTCTGATTATTTAGGTTTGCACTCACCAGTGCAGCAAATTGTGGGCAATTTTCATCTTTCCACTTCTTTTTTTCTATGTTGTGTTGTACATCTTTTAGCAACCAATGAAGAAAAAGCATCGCCTGACTAAGGACAGTATGTGTGTGTGTGCACCTGTGCAGGATTTGTCTAGCAGGAACCTCTTCCAATGTGTTTGAATTTGTTGACCAGTGTCCACCAAATCTGATGGAAAGATACTGAAATGCCTGCCCAGGCACAGATAAAATGGCTTTATTAATGTATTCACTGACAGACAAGGTGAATTCACACCCTAAGACATGGTAACATTTCCATGGGAGAAAACACCCTTCTGTATGTCTCAGCAGTGGCAAAAAAAGCTTTAACTATATATCATGTCTGACTAGACACCCAAGCCAAACAACTCGAGAGCTAAATCTGCTGAAAATCAAACTTCCAGTTCTAACGCATGCAGAAATACAGCGAAATGCTACTTCAGAAAGTGAAGAAGCTCCTTAACTGTCCTGTTGCTATGAAAAGGCAGAAGCACTCTCCCACTGTCAAAAATCTTTTCAGGAATGACTAGGAAAAAACATAAGCTTGATTACACTAAAACAAAAAGCTTAATGTGGGAAACTTGCATTGAAATTTTATGATCAATATGAAGAAATGCATTCACAATCAGAAATACATTATTTTTGGGAAATTACCTGGTAGAAAGCGTTTGTACTAAGATTCAATTTCACCATTAATAAAGTCAATAGTGAAACTTACTCATTGCTACATACACTGAGTTCCAGCTATTCAAATCCTAGATACCTGGGATCCTACAGTTTCTCTGAGTTGCAATTTTGTGTCTTATAGAGGCATTGATAGTTGCATAATTTACAAACAGTGAAAGAACAGCCAAATTCCTTTCTTTTTTTGTTCCTTAGAATACCCTGAATAATGCAGGGCCTTCTGGACTCCCCATGGAAAAAACACATTGTAATTAGGGACTAAGGAGGAAAGAAAACTCTGTCAGGTTCCTGTCACAGACATTTCTTTAAATCATTTGCTGTTTGCCATAGAACAATTGTTCTGTGTAAAACAAACTGCACAGAGGACAGTCGGCATTGCTGCTGGGACTTTCTGTCTCCTCGGCTACACATTTGGAGAGAACAGTATCAGCTTGCCAATACGCTCTTTTTGCTGGAAGATTCCTAATGCTACAGTTTTCACTCCTACCCTAATGTGAACAGTTTCCCTGTTGGCCTCAGCCAACTACTGGCTGTAATGGTCAAACCAGGGTTTTAACCAGTCTCTGCCATGCTACTTGTCACTTTCATGGGTTGATCAGCAGCAAGCCCATGTGTAGAGGTATTTTTGGCAGAGACAGCAGTACAGAGCGGGAATAGGGAAGAAATGTATCTTCTAAGCATCTCTTCCTCCCGGATGTTCTGTAAATGACTGCTGCAGATGTAGCTATGCTCAGTCAGGGGAAGAACTCATCTGTTCAAATCATGCATTCTCTCTACAAAGTGCAGCTTCATTTGCACAGGCTGTCTGCAATGGGAATTCTCCTCTGCAGAGAGTTAGCATCCCGCTACAAAACAGGCTATACAGTTCCCCATTTGTTTTTTCTAAATTATGATGCCTAACAAGAAGAGTACCTTGTTTCCCTGTTCTGACATCTACTGTGCCAACTGTATTAATTCACAAGATTTACCATTCTGTGGAGGTGCCATTCTTTTCCCTTGGGAGCCAAGATTGGGCTTGGTCTTAGCAGATGTGATTTTGTTTACCTGCCTGAAACTTCATGGCTTGCTGTTTGCTTATATCCCCTGCAACCCACCTGGCTTATGATTTCTGAAAAGACAATGAGTTTGAATTGCATTCACCAGCTCTCTTGGACATAATCTCCAAGATTGCTCTAACAGCAAAGGGTTAGGAAAAAATACTGCCTTTGCATTGTTTGTTTACTCTGCAACTTAACAGCACTTTGGACAACAACTAGGCTTTAACAGGTCTTCTCACACCAGGAGAATGGACTTAATCCCTGAACTATAAAATAATGACCTGAATGTCTTCTCCATCAATTTTACACCAGCACAATTCTCAGCAAAGTCACTTCTAATTTAGCATGATGAAAGCACCCAGCAGCAAGTCAGGATGGGATTTCTTAGGAAGGGTAAGGGTTCTTCACAAAACCAGAAGCATCTGAATGTCAGCTACTCCATTTTTTCCACTTGTTCATTTCTACACTGATGAGACTCACAGAGATCCTACATAAAAGGCTGGAATAGTCCCTGAAGCATAAAACTGGCAGTTGTGGAGCACTTTCTCCTGCCAGTAAGTTAACATTGCCAAGAACTAAGCAGCTGATAATACGTCTTACATTTCAATGGGTACACTTCTGCACAGCCCAATGGTTTCTTTTGGTGGGGATGCTGCTTGAAGTCTTGCTATCATGGTATGCGAACAGGACCGACTTCTCTACAGCAGACAGCATCGACCTTTCCCTTTGCCTGGAAATGAACTCCTGCTGTCACTGACTTCAGTGGAACATATTTGTCACCATTTACTGGCTTATGTGAAGGAAATTCTTTTTTTTTTCCAGTTAAAAATCAAATAGTCAAGGGAATTGCTTTGTTTTGTCTGGGTACAAAACATTTCCCCTGCCAAAGCAAATAAATACATGAATAAATATCTTGAACTTCTACACACTGATGGGGAGAGACAATCTTTATTGTACAGTCTTGAAGATTAAGCCTTAGAAGCACCCCTCAAAACATTCTTACCCATTTTACAAACATGGACACCAAGAGACAGAGAGCTTATGTGAATTATCTTAAGTCACAGAGATTCAGCACAGGAAAACACAATCCATCAATCTTAATATTTAGTCTCTTTCCGTAACTACTGGACTTGTGTTCTTATTTTAAAATTCACAGTAATACTCTCTGTGAAGGAGGCATCACCCTGTTTGAAACTGAAAGAGAAGCTGAAGTACAAATGTTGAAATGTAGGTATCAGCCAATTTCATCTCTATATATGCAGCTAAATAAGTATCTGAATTCCAGAAGCAATTCAGTTCATACATTCAAAGTCGAAAATGCTAGTTAAACCAAACAACATCTGTGTTTGTGGTTTCTAAATATATATACAAAGAAATGTTCTGACCTTCATGGATATGTCCGAAAACATGAAGCCTTGGCTGTATTCGTCTCTGGACTGTGTTCAGCAGCTCAACACAGCCTACCCGCTGCATTTTCTTAGGAACCCAGTCTAGAAAACCTTTGGAAGAGAAAGGAAAGCTTTAAAAGAAGACAGATTATCTGCAAAGCTGTACTGCTGTATATAATTTCTGACATTTTATGTCTCATGGCTTTTCATGAGCAGCCATAGAAGAACTGCCATGGAAAAAAACAGTGGTTGCCTTGGTAAGTAGGAGAGGAAGGAAGGAAAAATACTTGAGGAAAACGATAAAGGCTCATCCAAAGAAAAAGGACGATGAAAACTCTTGCCAGTTGTTTTCCAAGGAAAAAAATCACTGCAATTACAGCATTTTTGGCTCCTGTTTGAGGGATATGCAAAGCCCCACAGACAGAGGAACAATGCTCAGTTCTGATAACTGATTTTACCAGTCACTCTTGGTATCCAACACAGGTCAAAATTCACTATAAGAAATAGTAAGAATTTGAGATGTCAAATGAAGGCCAGAAACTCCTCTGGAATCCAGTTATGTTTTTTCCAGAGCAAACATGTTATAACCATAGGTGATTTGAAACAGTTAATTGTCAAAATTTCTGTGGTGAACATAAACCCAAAAGTATTTCCACTTGAAAAACTTCACAAACAAAAATCCATAAAATTAACTTCTCCATTAAATTAAGCATTATTTATGTTGAACATGTTTTTGTTTACATGCATTATCACCCTTCTGAAGCTTTCCCATATGTTTGCAGCTTATTATGTACACCTGACTACACAAACTAAGAATAATTGATTATACCTATCTAACAATTAGAGTTCATCTTAGGGTTTTTTTAATGTTTGGTTACTTGAAATAGGTTTCTGGAGCTGTCAGGAAAGTATAAATCTTTGTCATAGGCAATCAAGCAGACAGCTGCAAATGAAAACTTAAAAGTGAAATTAAAAAAACAAAGAAAAGACAAGAGAACTTTTTGAAGAGAAATGAACGAATCATAAATTAAGATCTTTAGGAATCAGCTAAAAGACTTTAAAAGTTATACTATACATAAAAGTAACAAAAATATGCCAATATAGAAATGAGCAATAGCACTGATCTCCTGATCATGAATACTACATTTCATAAACTATGAAATATATGGCAAATCTTATTAATAATAAACAGGTTACTAATAAAATGGTTAATAATAGCTGTTTTAACCTCTGTTTTCTCATCCTGTGTGAACTTTCTGTGTGTCCTTGCCCTGGTTTCAGCACAAAGCCCTACTTTAAAACAGAAAAGAAAAATTTCTTAGTTTTTGTTATGTGCCTAACTGACTTAGAAACATGAAGTCCATTAACTGCTAATGATGTTTCTCCATCTAAAATACACAGGCAATTTTACATCTATCTAATAATGTAGTATTAATTAGTTTAGAAGGATGTGTGATCTTTTGAAGTGGGGAATGAGGAAGTAGCACAGAAAATGGATGATGGACAGAATTTAGGAAGCCATGCGGGAGAAAAAAGGAATTTGCAAGAGCACTGGTTGCTATTTATGATCATTAGGCAGCTCTAGTGATGCTGTCCAAGATCTGAACAACAGTAATCAGCTTTCTGGTTAAATTAATTAGCTGGGAGGGGCAAGAAGGATCCCAAAATGTTTGTGGACAGAGCTACATAATAAGGAGGTTCTGTAAGTTAGGCAGAGTGCTACCTTCTTTTGAAGTGTAATATATTTATTGCTATGGGTTTCAGTGAGACCAACAGCTGATGCCCTCAGGCAGAGGATTCTGTGCCTGAGCCATCTATTAATGCATCAATAAGAAAAAGACAACAAAATAGGAACTTTTGAAAAAGAAAAATCCTTGGAGGACAGTTGAATTCAAGAATTCAAAAGAAAAAGAGAACAAATACTGAGACATGAAGATGGCAGGAATTTACATTATCCCATTATAGTCAGTGGAGATGGGCAGCTCTTCCTCAGAATTACTACAATTATTAAATTACTTTTCAATTAATAAATTTACTATTAATTTTATTGTCAAACTATGTCTGTTAAGCACCAGCTTTGCAGTGCTGTCTAGACATTCTCCTCCTTCTGTTAATCCCAGAGCCTCATGGCTAAATTAGCAAGTTCACTGAAGCTAGGTGGAATGAATCCCTCTCTCCACTTTCCAACACTGGATTTCAAGTGCTAGACACAGGGATAGTGTCTGGATCAGATTAAGGCTGGATTTCTTTACAGCTGATCAGTTGGCTTTAAAAATGGATTTTAAAGTTCTGAAAAAGTTTCTGAAAATGTTTTAAATGTAACTTATAAATAAAACTAGCAAAGACTCAGCGTCATGCCCTGGATCCTAATAGGGATTATCCCCAGGACTGTTTGGAGCCGATATCTCAAGGTTTAAACAAATAATTTCTGCCATCCACCCCGGTCCATATTAAAATCAGGCTATGGCATGTCATGACACTCCACTTAGGTGAAGCATCAAAACATATGCCCTTACTCTGAGAAACCTATGCTCACAAAGAAACCCTTTCCTTCAGGATTAGTGAGCAGTGGAAAGCAAACATGTCATTCTAAAAAAAACAACAAATCACAAATCCTTTAGATACTTTCTTCTCCAAGCTCTGAAAGTGGAGAAGAAAGGGTGGAAGACAAGAGGGTTTTAGCTTCAGGAAATTGGGGAATGTAAAGTTTTAAAGAAACCAACTGCCTTCATTTTACACAAAGCACTCCTTCACAGTACAACTCGGCAGAACACTTAAGTACATGCTTCACATTTGTGTCCATTTATTAAATTAGTGAGTTAAACACATAGTTGCACTAAATGCAGCTTGCTTTATGTTAAATACATTGAAAAACATGTTAAAAGCCTTAAGCCTTTACTGAATCTGGAAAATTTCTGTGATTATATTATTTCTGTAACAGATAATTTCATTATTATCCAGGAATACAGAAAATCTCTCCTGGCTTTTATATCACCTATATTAATACTTGTAAAACACAAATGTAAAACTATTTCTTGTTAGTCTGTTAGTGTTGCCAGATTATATTACACATAGAAAATGCACCCATGCTGTCCAAAGAACAGGCAAACAATGGTAGCATTTGGGTTTGTAAGACAGAAGACACCCCAAATCAGTATGATGAGGGAAATTACAGTCTCTGGGTACTCATGGGTGGGAGCATGCTACTGCAAGTGAGGGAGAAGGATAGTGCTAAAAAATTAAGATCCAAATCCCACATTTCTCTTCACACAGGCTCCGTGCTTTAAATTTACTAATTTCACCAGTGGCAGAGTGGACAGATATACAGGAAAGCTAGACCTTGCATATTTATAAAACTCATTAAGGCTTTATGTGTTAAGGCTTTGTTTCTTCAGCCATTATTTAATTCCCTACCATTGAGCATGGGTAATTATGAAACATAAACCTGAGCCGAATTCCTGGTGCTACTGAAACCAGTATGGGTGTTACTTTTGGCTTTTTAAAGTCAGGATTGCACTTTTTATCTTGCGAGAGCCATCAATTACTGTATAATCATCTGAAATATACAGCTAAGAGCACTAGTATTTTCTTACCGAGAGGTGGTCCATGTGTTATAAGAATATCTATTCCATCTGGAATAAGGTTCCATTTCTCTAATAGTGCTTGGCCTCGTGGAAGATTAAAGCCCCAGCCATAAAACCAAGGTTGCCTGCCAAGAGAGGAGGAGAATGTCTTCAATGCTACTTCCATGTACTGGTTATCTAACTAAAATACGGAGATTGACTCTCTACTAGCATGGAATCTGGAGACATAATTAGCATTCATTTTCTTCTTTGTGTGCACAGTAAAACTCTTTCCATACAACCAGTGTTACTTGTGTGGCAAAACAGTGCAGTTCTTACCACTTTCAGCAGGCAGCAAACAGTAAAATATTCACAGTATTCCTCTAGCTAGGTGAAAAGTAACTCTTGCAAGAGCTGGATACCAAGATCTCCGTATGTGTATTACCATGCTGGACTTCCACAACATCTAGAACACCTGCCTCAGATACCTAAGTGTGGATCTATGCTGAACATTGGCACCTGCTGGGCAAAGACAGACCCTGGCACGATGACAGATTCTGTTCCAGAGTCAGAGACATCATCTATGCTGCTTTGTTTCCCTAATTGGAAGCATCCCATCAGAACAAGAATACTGCTTCTTTTCTTATGCATAATTTTCTTCTGTTCTCTGGTGTGTTGACTTGCTTTTAAGTATGACTTTCCATATTCAGGATTTCTTATCAGACAGGAATTTACATTTTTTAAAACATATTTATAGAGCAGCTCATCATGGAGCAATGAGATTATAACACTTCCAGCCAGAACATAATTTATCCATATCTTGCTATCCAACTGATTAAAAAACTATATTTCACAGCAATTATGTCACTGTGGTAAATTACTTCTTGCTGACTATGCTCTAATTCTAGGTCATAAAATTGAGGGGTTAGTTTTAGGTTGGAAATTTTTTTACAATTTTTTGACTGACATCTTCTGGCCATATTCATATTCGGGGAACAACAAATAGGCTGCTGTGATTTAATAACGTTATAATTGGACCCTTAGTGTTTATGAAAATATAGACATCAACCAAAGTTCCCTTTGAGATGTTACTTTGTTGAAGAAAGCTTTACACTCCCTCACTGCATTAAAAGACAGAAAGAATTCTTTCAAACAAATTCTCTGAACTCCACTTTACATCATGTATGGCAAAGACAAAAGAAAATGCCCATAAAGCTATTATTCATTCTTTCCCATTACTGATACTTGACCAACTTTTCAAAAATTAGCACATCTTCATGGTGATATATTTTCCACTTTTCCTTTCAGAATGCTGTAAGGCACATGCCTATTCAAAACAGTTTTGAAAATACAGAGCTTGCTAAAGGCTTACCCAGGGGAAGAAAATAAAATTCTGGTAAAAGGAAGAAGGGGGCTGTGAAGAAGGTTTCCTGTGTTTCTTCCACAGACAGAAAGAGCCTCAACTACTCTAGAGAGATGACTGAAAGGGTACATCTCCTAGCTCTTCATCATACGTCCTGGATAACCAGGGTCTGGATAAACAGGTGTCCCAGGGACAAAATAAAAACAACAAACAAACAGAAAAAACCCTCAACAATACAAAAATCACCACAGGTTAAAGTTTGTACATCTGCCATTGGGACCAGAAATATAACCTAGCCTCCAGAAGCTGTGATGAGGGAAGTGAGGAAGGTGTACGAAGAAGAAATGCTAATAGCAGTAGCAATGAATTGGAAACCTTGCTCTGCATCAGGTTGCTCAGACCAAGACGGCTGGCTAAAAGAAAAATACCTATATCAGGGATATGATATCACACTTTTTGATTACCTGTTCAACTCTTAGCAGCCTTTCCTCATAGGAAGAACAGCATTTGGCTCACTGGTACATGACTTCTCACCCTGCTACTGTTGTGATGATAACTCCTGGTCTAGTTAAGAGGCTGAGGGGAGACCTTATCATTCTCTACAAGTACCTAAAAAGGAGGTTGTAATGAGGTGAGGGTCAGTCTGTTCTACCAAGTAACAAGTGACAGGACAAGAGGAAATGGCCTCAAGTTCACATCAGGGGAGGTTTAGGTTGGATATTAGGAAAACTTTCTTCACCTAAAAGGTTATTAAGCATTAGAACAGACTGCCCATGGAAGTGGTTGAGTCACCATCCCTGGAGGTATTGAAAAGACATACAGATGCGGTTTAGCGGTGGACTTGGCAGTGCTGGGTTTACAGTTGGACTCAATGATCTTAAAGATCTTTTCCAATCTAAATGATTTTATGATTCTAATTGCTGGCTTATTCTGCAGTAAGCTACCAGCAATGCTACTGTGTAACACAGACCCAAAGCCTAGTCTACAGTGATTGATCAGCCTGTCTTTATGTTCAACTCACCACTGACAGAACGGGAGTATTTTTATCTCACAGAAATGCCCTGGAAATAACTAAAATGAAGTCTGAGAGGTGCTTAGATATTACAGAAGTGGAAGGCTTTATAAAAATATAGAGAGGTTAGGCTTTTTCTAAACCTTCAATTCGTTCCTGTCTTGAGACTGCGTTCCACAACTTACATATCAAGTATCTTTCTTCACCAAGATGAAAATATTCAACTGTTGTGCAAATTGTCTTTAGGCCTAAAGCAAGTTTTACAAGAGCAAGATCTTGCTGACAGAAAATATTTGCAAGGGCAAACGAAGTGCTAGCATAGTATATCATGCTTTTGAAGCCCCTGACAGATTCAGTGAACACAGGCCCCTGCTGCCACCCATTGCTCACCCTGGTGCTGCTGGGCATGGACAGGTCCTCAGTGGGAAGTGAGACATGGCCCTGTACTCCGCAGGTGTGTCAGACACAGCAGAATGCACAGTGGCCACACCACACCCCAAGAAAGGAACCAAGGGGAAAGATCAGTATTTGCCCTAGAGTAAAAGGTCAAAAAACTACAGAATAATTATTTTAAGGGCACAATGAAGCACTTATAAAGAGAAATATTTGTAACTGCCACAGGTTTCACCAGAAGTCTGCTTAATCCTCCTGAAATCCAAATGGCATACGCAGCTAAGAGAGTCCCTGCCTGCCTCTACTAGGTCTAGCCTGTACATGGCTACTTTCTGAATAGCCTGTTTCGCCTTATGAATAGGCATGATCTGCTTATTAAGACAAGAAGCACTTTCCCCCATCTCTCCCTCCTTCTCTTTGTGGTGACTGCAGCGCGTAGCTGCCTGAGCGCAGGGCTGGTAAGTTATGCATGCTGGAGCTGTTCTTTTGTGAAGGGGAGATGTTACAACTTGTGTGATTTGCCATCATGCTGTCTTTTGTGACAGTCCTGAGATCAAAAAAAATGTCTGTAATATTTCTGGCAAAAAATATCTGAAGTCCAAGAAAGGATTCAGTGGAGGATGTTGGCGTGCTTTACATTTGAGAGAAGAAAGACAAATCATACACTTCACTGCTCCCACCCCCAAAGCAAAACCATCTTTATACGCACACAGGGATTTTATAAATCCCCAAGACCCTTCTTCCGAAAATTTATTGCAAAACAGCCATCAAAGTTTCTAAGTAGGGGAAAAAAGATCTTCTCTAATACTCACTAACGAGTCTGTGACCTGGATATCAGGCAAAGACAACTTTGTCTAAAATTTCCATTTACGATGGATCCTGAAAGCAAAGTCAAAGTCTTCATATCAAGCACCAAATTTCTAGATCCCCACTTACCACTTGCTCAGGAAGTGTAATTTTTTTATAAATTATGTTTAAATAATATTTTACATTTTATAGAGAAAATACTGTCATGTACGTTCTGTAAGAGAAAAATCTGCCATTCTCAGAAAAAAAAACAAAAATGCCTTTGGCAATTAAAAACATGCATCATGGATGTACATCACCTCTGAAGTGAAGCGTTTCTGTAGAAATATACTTTGATTTAGATCTTATCCTCTTAAAGCGAACACTTTGAGTCTCCACATGCTATTGAAATTCAACAGTATTATTATTATAATAAGAATAATGATTGTCTACATATAAGACTCTAGCGGGAAAATATATTGAAAGTGAATTTGTTTGCGGCACAATTAGCTCTATGTTAAAAACATATGAACAAGTTTTGCAGGTCAAATAATCTATCATACAAAAAGGGCTGAATTATCAGAATTTCTGCTAGCAATCGGATGTTGCTTCATATACTGAATTTCTGTCTTTCTGTTCTAAAGTAACCATTGGAATAATTTTCTTACAGAACGATAGTTGCTATGACAACCATAGCAAATTTTCCTTTTCTGAAACAGATGTCTCATTTAGTTGAAAATTAGAATGTGAAAAACCCATGGGAAAAATTAATTCAAACTTTAACAGAACACTGACTACAATGTAATCTCTTATAGGTTAACCCCTTAACATCTTTCTGTACTCTTATAGTAACCTTCTCATAAATTCTAATTAAACCAGTTTAACCTCCTAGGAATGACCTTCTTAGCTATCATTAGTGCTTTAGTTGTCTTTGAAAGGAGCATTTATGCTACAATAATAATAGAAAAAAAGTCATATAAAAAAAATCGTGGTCAAACATATTACCACCTTAATTTTTTTATTTTTTTTTTAGAATTCAGCTACTACTGGAAAGAGCTACCATGGTAGTCCAAGAATTCTTTTGTCATTTAAATGGAGCATAACTTAGTTTTACATGTGATTTACCATAAAGGGCAATGATGCACAGATTTGACCTGTAATTTATGTGAAAATTGAAGGGTTTCCATTTTCAGACCACTGGTACCCATATCAATCTGTTCAGCAGATGTACAAAAGGGGATGCAAAAAGGGTACTTGACTGGGAAAAACTATCAATGCACATGGATTTTTCTATTACAAGCAATGAGAGAGTAAAATCTGATTGTCCATTACCTTGGTTCAATTTAAACATTTTAACTTAAACAATGTCCTTCCTCTCTGTAGACTTATCAGCTTAAGGGGACCCTCCAGAGTACTTGGTCATTAACTACAAACAAACATGGCAGGCAGCCAGAGAGCAATCAAAGAAATATTCCCACCACAGCACTGCCGGTAGTGCTTGTGGGGGTGTCAGCTAACACAAGAACTTCAGGGCTGCAAGATTTACTGCAGCAGCTGCATCTAGGTTATCCAGTTGAACAAGATAAATCCTGCCACCAGCAGGCACGCAATTGCTCTCTGACTTCAAGGGAAAGATCTCTTGCACAGTCCAGCAGCTGTGGTGAGCTATGAGCGGTAACTGACTGAATAGCCATTAGCGTATCAAAAAGATTGGTGGGCAGTATCTTGCAAACACCTCAGTAGCAAAAGATATAGAACTAAACCACAATGTGCAGATCACTGTACTTCCTCATTTCTATAAAGTCTGCTACAGAAATTTTTTTTTTTTTGCAACTGAAAGGCAAGTTGTCTCACTAGGATTCCTTTGCTTACAAAATAAATTTCTAAGGTTCACAAGCCTGTAACTTCCTCCAGTCTTTCGTCCACATTTTTTTCCTATCAGAAAATAAACAGATGTTGGCCAGTGACTGTAAAGAAGCTCAGTGGGAAAAGAATGGACCAAATTAGCCTTCTCATTCCTGCTCCCCTTCCTGACAACTGCAGAGTTGCACATATTCAATATTTAGAAGATTGGACTCTGCAAGCTGAAAGTCATCCTGGTAAAAGTGATTGGTCAAGGGCCTTGGAGCACCAAAAAGCAGTTAGATTCAGCAGTGGCAACCACAGGCAAAACTCTCAATGCCTCCTGATTCCTAGTCCAAGAAATCTCACTGTTGGACATTTAAGTCTAAACTTTCCTGGTCTCGATTCAATCTTACTGTTACAACTAGCTACAGTCCTGTGAACACAGGTATACAGTACTAAGTACATTGTACACCTTCCTTGCGAAGGTTCACGCCCTTCAAGTGGTCCTATTTTTACATTCCCCATCAGTGTTAGTTGAATTTAACATCTAAAGTAGCTGTGAAATAACACTCATCTTTCTGTCTTTTCTTCTTCATGTTCCAGAGGACCATCCAAAGCAGGCAGGGACGAAACTAGCTATTAGGCCATTAGTGCTAACAAGAACTGGCAGAGCATTTTTTGTTTGCAGGCTTTGAAATACCACTCAACATCTTGGCATCTGAGTATTTTAACAGTGTAACTGAGATGTAATGAAAAACAGGGTTCAGAAGTTTTGAGTATGAGGAGACTTATGACTAACTTCCACATAAGAGACACAAGAGTGGTATCACTTTAGAGAAGAGATGCAATAGTGGTATGCAAAAAGAATTAAATTACACCCAAAAGAAAAGGAACTTTAGATTCACTCATTCGTAATATTGGAACCGTGGTTGTTTTAAAGAAAGTTAAGGTCTTATACTTTAAACTAGAAAATGCAAATGATGGTTAATCTCATATAAGATTATCCCATGGAACACATGGCCACAAAGTATAGCTCTGCAGGTGGAAAGGAGAAACCAGGAGGGAGGGGAATGTAGGTGCTAAGACACAAGATGGCTTGCACAGCTTTAGCTCAGGAGGCAGGCAGCACATTAAACTCAGATCCTCCATCAGTCTGCTGGCCACAATAGACAATATTTCTTCCACGGGCCAGTCAGCTGTGCTCTTGTTGGTTTTGCCATACTTTCTTTGCATTCAAGATAGTCATTCTTGAAATTTTGAATCAAATTATTCTTTTCACAAAAAACAAAGAAGGGTAAAAATCAGAATATGGCCCTTTGACATAATTATTTCTTTTGCAATTTGAGTTACACAGTAAATCATTCATCTTTTGTTTAGTAAAGGATTTCATACATCTCTGACTGGATAGAAGGAAGAATGAGCTGTGACTAATAGGAATTGATCATTTCTAAACATTAATCTGTTATAAAACAATGAAAAAAAAATGAAATTTACTTTATCTTCATAACAAGAAAACAGAAGATAACAGGTAAGAAGAAAAATTAACGAAAGTTTGAATTTAAAACATGCCAATACTAAATGCAAATAGTTTATTTCATTCTGCTGGGAGGCAATGATAATATCTCATCCGATATTTTTTAAAAATAATAAAATAAACCAACAAAGCAAACATAAAAGTTAATTTGGAATAATTAGCCAAGAGATTCAATGCTGAGGGTACAGATGTAAGACAGTACAGGCTTTCAGTATGGTATTATGGATTTAATGCAGGGCTAAGGTCTCGAGTTCCTGATGTCTGAGAGTCTGTCTGATTCTCAATATGTGAAAATATAGGTATAGCAAATTTATCCAGACCATACTTCAGCTACTGATAGCTGATAGTCATAGAAAGAAGAAGGGTTAAGAGAGGCATTAACAGCCCCTCTGTCCAAGTACAGTCACCATCTCATTTTAAATGTGAAACTTGTCACAACTGGGCCAATCTGTAAAGAAAAAATAATTCAAGGCCCATCTATGCATGGCATCTTTACAGTTTTTCACTATCAGACAACCAGACAGCTAAAAAGCAAGAATGTTCTTCCACACATCCAGCTAGTTGGTGATTACTGTAGTCCTGTAAGACTTTGCAAAAGTTTCCTAACTGAGGAGATGGAATACCTCTACAAATGAAGACACTGTATTTGTGGGGCATTTATGATGCGACTCCTCGAGCGACAATCCTAGATTGAATATGACTAGAATACACAGAATGTGTAATAGATGCTCTGAGAATCTATAAAAAAGGCCCTCACAGTAGTCACTCTTCAGTTCAGTAACTCACTGGGTTTACATTATTTTCTCAAAATACCAGCAGTAATTAGGCCATATGTACTGTCTGCCAGTTCTTTTCTGTCTTTCCTTCCTTTTTGTTTTGTTACCTTCTTTTCCTTTGAAAATTCAAAGCCATTTTTAGTTAAATAAGCATGAAAACGCTTCCAAAACTAATAAATTAATGCAGCACGTGTGCATATATGCATAAAGTGTATTATTTTTAACATTTTCTATTTAGCAACAGATGAACTTACTTCTTGTTTAAAAAAGCACATATGGATACTTCATGTGCCATGCTTCTACCTGAGGTGAACAAAACCCAAGCAATCCTAAATTCCAAATTCATGTTTTCCTGCAGTGCTAAGTTCACCCCACAGTACAGTGGTAGAAACCAACTGCTGCAATACAACTTTCAGTACCAAAAAGCTACACCTTTAACTCCTGAATGGTTTTCAGCTAGCTAGGAATTCTGAGATAAGCATAAAAAAAATCATCTATTTATCTGATGTAAATTACATAATTAGAAGTATTTGACACACACAGGTGCAGCTCTGTCTTGTAACATTGGTTCCAATTTACTTTCTTACTGGGGAAGAAAATCCTTACATTAATTCATGTTAAATTAATTTATTAAATAAAACTAATTTATGAACAAAAAATCCAAAGGAAGTGTTCTGATGTTAAACAGCTTCACAAGAAGTGGTAAATTACTTTTCCCTTTAAAATATGGTCAGGGAAAAGAGAAAGAATTCCAATAACTGCATTATAATTAGCTCCTGTGATGGTGGCTCTATTTACTGTTCCTCACATAGAGCATAATGTAAAGTCACCATCTACTTCTTGATGTAATAACGTGCCTACTGTGTAAAAAGGTAGGGAAAATGCATACATACATACAAGCTACCCTGAAGCAGTGCGGCTGATTCTTACCAGGTGTAAACGGCTCAAAAGCCAGTGAAGCTCTGCCAATTTACTCCAGCTGAGAATCAGCTCCATGTAGATCCGCTCCAAACTAGTTAGCTATTTGTGTTTCTCTTGGAATATCGCCAAAGGGCTCATCTCAGTACCCAACTGTGTTTACATCTTTGAAACATCCTGAAATTGCTGCTGTCTGAGACTACAGCCTAGACTACAGATAGAGCTGGTAGTCCTTTTGTTCAAGAAAAAATGGGGGAAAAGCACCAAAACAACAACAACAAAAAAGCACTTTAAACTTTAAAATCAGCTCTGTCTCATAAAATTAAACTTTCAAGCAAATGTGAAAAATAAAGAGAAAACTGCTGCGGGGAATTGCAATTTCACTTTGGTGGTTTATGAAGTGCAGGAAAGTGAAGCCAATTCCCTGTAGTGAAATTACAGGTCTCCTCTTCTACAGGTCTTAAATTAAAACCCAGCTGAATCCAAAGTGAGCTAGTTTACTGGATCAGAAGATTCAATTATTTCTGCTAAGTAAGTGAATGTGAACTGCTTCCTTTTAATAATATACAACTAATAATAATTACTGCCCAAGAAAGGACTTTTTTTCTACCAGGCTAATTAAACTAAAGTAATGTGTTTTTTGACTGCTCTCAAATTTAACTAAAGACAGAAACATTGCAACAAAACAAGTAAATGCAAATCCCTGCTCACATACAGAAATATAAAGCCACACATTGTGTTCAGACATTACAAGAAGCAGGACTTGCCCAAAAATGTTACGTGAAATCAACGTAACTTCTGGTCTATACTCAACATAGCCACGCACACAGGCAGCGAAACGTCCTGAACACTTGCACAGATGCAATGGAAGAAAACAACTGCAAAGTGGGTGCAAGGCATCTTTGGCTTCAGTAACTGATCAAGCTCACTCTGCTAGATGTCACTGTAAAATGTGTTAGAGAATTGATCCGTATCTCCAACACACAGACACGTACAAGTAAGCAGCATGCAAAGGTGTTCGACTTACTGGTTTTCCTTTAATGTGATTATTCTAGGATTGAACTGTTCCAGGCTCCTCAGCCCTGGGCAATGTTAGAAAGAATTTTATTTGATAGAAAACATTTTCTGGAACATTTGTTAACAAGAAAAGAAAAAAGGGATATTCTAAATTGCTATGACTTAAAAAACAAATAATCTTGTGGGAAATGGAAAATAGAACTCCTCATGAGCGCACAATAACTAGAATTTATCACATTGGTCAGTCTTTGATGATATTTATGAGCTACAATAGGTGTAACTCAGTTCACATTTTCATTCACTCATACATATTGCTGAGTTTAATTAGTTAGTAACAGCTATGTTCTTTTAACATGCTATAGAAAATTCACCTGGAGTCTAAGAAATTATTATTTTGTCCCATACACATTTTTTTTCAGCAACATTAATGATTCTTGCTAATTCATTTCAGTCATTTCATTTGTACTGCAGCGTTCATTAAAAAGACCTCTCCTGAATTCAGTATGATTGCTCACATGAGCAATAGCACCTGTATACCTAATGTCTACTGAATGAGACTCACATTTCTTGTATTTCCAAGTAATGCAAAAAAATTGCTTTCCAAGACGTGTTTATCATATGAAATGCATCAATTTTAGCAAAGTGTCATTAGTAACAAAAAGAAAAAAAAAAAAAAAGGAGGGGAGAAGAATAATCCAGTGATCTGTTCCTGAAGTACACCAGCCACAGTGTACTCTCAAGTCTCACTTTCTGTCACTGGAAAACCTTTCACACTTCAGGAATTCAGTATTTTACACTTCTCCCCGTCACTCTCCCTGAAAAGCTGAATTTAATAAATCAAAATTATTTTGCAGGTAAACCCATTCTTATGATCTTCCATATGCTGCAAGATAAACTACAGTGTATTGTGGTTTTAAGTGTTTTTAGAAGCAGCACTTTCAAAAACGGAAAATGGTTTCTGGTAAGTAGGGAAGAGGAAATAAAAATATCTCTCCAGCATTCTATTAAAATACAATTAAATCTGTATCTATGTGCCTCAGACTGTTGATTAATATATTTTAACAGGACAATGAATTTTGCTTTCTCTCTTCTAAACACATTGCTATTTCTTATAAATCTGTCACGTCTTACCTACCTTTGACTGAAGGACTGAAATAAAACACTCTCAGCATTCTAAGCAGAGTAATACAGCCACATTAGCTAAGCTTAAATGCCAACGTTCTCCCCAAAATTTATAAAACTTGAGATGCCTCAATTCTAAATAACAAGTGGAGTCTATTATTCCCATTCATTATTTTAATTTTCTTACAAAACATGTCACTCTACCTAAATTACTCACATTGCCTGTCTCAAAGTCACTAATTAAAAGAGCTCCAAATAGTTACCAACTTTAAGAATCAGGGAACATACACCATTTTAAAAACATATTACTGAGCAACCAAACTCTGTAATATGTCCACATGCAGCATTTCCAGATCGATCAATACAAAACTGTAACACTGACAGAGCTAGACATGAAAACAAGCCACCTGCTCAAAAATCTACTTAATCTGAGATTTTCTAGAATTTTAGAGTGGAATTTCATTGCTTTAGAAAACAGTACAGAAATAATTACACTTCAGTTATTTGTATTTTTATCTTTTGACCAAGTGAGGGTGCAGAAGGAAGAGAACAAACAAAGATCAGCTATGTTACTTAGAAAAATTTCTAGTACAGTTTTGTCCAGTAATGCAAATTTTTAAGTCCCTATCTATTTTAGCCATTCACATGGTACCGAATAGCTCTTTTGCAGGTTTGAAAGGGAGCATGTGAACTAAGAAACAGAGTGGTCAGTTCAAGGCAGAAGTTATAATTTTCTGTGAATTTTACAGGGGATGAAACCTGCAATATAACATTTTGCACTCCTGATGCTGCTGCTCTATCTGGAAGCCATACTCCCTACTTAGGAGGTATATTATGTTAAATGAAGCCAGTATTTTATTTTAATACATTTTCATTTTAATTGATGTTCACCTCAATGACTTTAAAGATTTGTACATGGTCTGGGAAAGTAAACATTAGATGATTTATCTCTGGAAAAATGAAAGCATGTCCCTCTTGTGAAATGATCTATAAATCTTTGCCACGTTATTTTACTAATGGAAACTGAGTTCAGTGAGGAATGAAAGAGACTATTATACCTGTTCTTGAAAAGATCACAGAATTACACAGAATCACAGAATGTCAGGGGTTGG